>CM062641.1:13060235-13515235 GCA_025617555.3 Puccinia polysora
GTGGGGGAGGACAAACTTTATTGTATAAAGTCTTTCTGGCTTGCAACAGATGAACAGGTAGAATGGCTATAACATGTGCTAGAAGTGGCATAGGTGCAATCAATTTTCCAAATGGAAGAACCATTCATCTCACCTCTGGAATTCACTTAATTAATTTGAATAAATACTCCGTTTCATGAATGTAAAAGCATACTCAAAAGGACAAAGCTCTCCAAAGAAATTCTCTGATAGTCTGAGCTGAAGCACCTTTGACTCATGGGAATGCTCTTGAGTCCTTTGACAGACTACTTCAAGGTCTAATGGATTCTAATTCTACATTTTGAGGAAAATTGATTTTTTTGGTGCTTAATTTAGTAAAATTTTACTTTTTTTCAAAAGAATGACAATCCACAAATTCTTGATTTAATTTTGGAAAATTCTGCATGCTTCAGATATTTTGAACTTTTTGACCTCACTTGAAATATGGGTGTTGCACGTGAGCATGATTATCAGAATATTTTACTTGCTTTTGTGGATGGTCTCAATTTTGTACAAGGTTCAAAAGAAAAATTATGCTTCAAAAAATTGTTGTTTATCATACTTTTAAAATAATAATCAATATTTTCTTCCCAAATCAACAAAATAAAAATCTTGATACCAGTTACCTAATTGATTGTGTTATTCTATGTTGATCCACTACCTCAGTATAAGAAATCAATTTTGACTTCAGAATTCACTTCCTGGTAAGGAGGAAAATAATATGATCAATATTTAATCAGGAAATTATTCTTTTGAGGATGAAACTCAAAATTTGAATCAAAAATAGTTTTTCAATTCATTTAAAATTCCAAATATTTTTCCTCATAGCTCAAGCCTCATAGTGGGTTACCCTAAAGTCATTCTGAAGGAAGATTTGCCCTAAAGTTGGTCTTTGAAATCAACTTGATTGATTTTGTTTGGATTGGGATCATATGTGATAATTTCCACAGTAGATACAGGTTATTGATTGCATAGGAAAGGTGTTGGCCATTGTAAGACTCCAATAAGTGCTCAACATGGGAAGTTCTTTGGAGGGGAAAGGTACTTGTTAGGCTGCCCTCCTGAGTGTTACAAAAATATTTAAGTGTAACCAGAATCAAGGTCCAGAACCTTGTGAATAAGGAATCAAGGGGAAGGGATGAGTTTGATAGTAATCAGAAGCAAAGGAACAATACTATCAAATGCAAGATGGTCCAGGAAAAGACTTCAAAAAACTAAGTTAGAGTTTGTTCATAGTTCACTAGAACAAAGCAGTTGTAAGTAAAAATTCCAAAAAGATAATAAATTTGATTGTCATCAGAAGATTAGGAAAGATCAACTTAATCCCAACCAAACTCCAGGTTCTCAAAGAACCTTCCCAACTCTCCACAATCAAGTGCTTCAAGAGTACCAGATAACTATGGGTTGCTGTAACAAACAAAGCAATTTTTCTTATGAAACTCTAGAAGAAAATTAATAACAAATTGCAACAAGAATAACCCAAAACTTCTCAAGGGAGTCAAGGGTAGCGTGGAAAAATGTAAAGTCAAAGAAATAAAGGGAGTTTTAACGCTGAAGTTTTCAAGCTTGATAAAACCTCTTACTAAAACATGACTGATTCCAGAATGAAAATCAAAAAATGATCAAGACCAGTATGGTCAAAAAAATTGATCAAGGAGTGGTATAACACACTCAAGAATTAAACCAAATGAATTCTTCTACAACAAGAAAGGCTCTTGGTTGGTGAGAAAGGATAAGGCCACAGAGGGGAAAATCATGAATTTGAGTTTGGAGGCTCAATAATCAGAGGGAAATCAAGGATATACCCTGGATAGAGATGATTAATTGCTCAGATTAAGGGGATGTAGAGTGACCCACTCCCCAAAGATTGATTGTTTGGCTCAGATTGTGGATAATACAATCATACTTGAAAAAAGGGAGGGGAGAGCCCCTCCTTTCATGGGAAAGATACCTGGTAGAATATTTACAATTGGATGATGCAGATGATAGCGGAAAATATATATACATATATATAAAATTTAATGAGGACAAAGGATTTATGGCAGTGACATGATAAAAGTTGGACTTGAAAATTAATGAATCATGTGGAAAAGAAAATCAAAAAAGGGAAAAAAAAACTCAAAGGGGATCCACAACTGGGATGAGAAGATCTCACTCCTGTCTTTTGCTTTTGTCTGTCTGCAGATGCTTGCGCCAACCACAAAAAACACCCATCCCCATCCGAAGGTGGAAGGGGGTGAGACCAATGAGAGCAAAGGGAACGCCAAGCCCCGGGGACAAGGGGTGTCAGCCACGTGGAAAATTGGGGATGATTGGTTGACGCTGAGCTGGTAGGATGATGACCAGTTCTTGCAATGAGATTGGTTTTATGGGATGGTTGAGGTACTGGCAGGCAGGATTGAACAAATCATTGGATGATAAGATGGGCGGGGGAGGAGGATGACTAGTTGATGATAGTTGTTGTGGTGAGGACAGCTTGCTCTTGATTGGTTGCCAATCAAGAACAGCACAGAAGGATCTTGAAGGGGGTGGTTTAAAGACAATTGATGAGGATTGAGGAGCAGCGGTAGTGACTGGGGAAGATTTTCTGGAGGCAAACATTGGGAAAAGGTTGAAGGATCTGGAAGCTTTCACTTTGAAGATTCAGACCAAGGAGAAAGATGATAATGATTGGTCAAAGCTCTTTTTTGGGGGCTGTAAGGCTCCAAAACGTGCTGGCTGTAGGCAGTTCTTTGCAGAGGAAATGTGATTTTTAGGCTGCCCTCCTGAGTGTTAGAAAAATATTTAAATGTAACTGAGATCAAGTTTCAGAAAGTTGTTAATAAGGAATAAATAGGAAGGGGATGAGTTTGATAGTAATTGTGAGCTTTAAACAAAAATATCAGAGGGAAGATTGTGCAACAAAAGACTTACACAAAAGAAGTTAAGTTTTGTTCAAAGTTCAATAGAAAAAGACAGCTGTAAGTAACAATTTCCACAATCCAATAACTCTGGTTTTCAGAAGAATATTAGGAAAGATCAAATTAATAAAAAACAACCTCCAAGCTCTCAATGAACCTTTCCAAATCTTGGAAATCAAAAGCTTGAAGTGTACCAGATTACTGTGGGTGGCTGTAAAAAACAGGGAAATTTATCTTATGAATCTCTAGAAGCAATGCAATGAAAGATTTGAACAAGAATAGCCTGAAACTTTTCAAGGAACTCAAAAGTCGCATGGATTCAAATTCAAATTCAAAGAAACAAGGGAGATTTAACACTCCAGGTTTCACGCTTAAAGTAACCCCTCAGTCAAATATAACTGGTTCCAGAAAGACAATCAAAGAATGATTGAGACCAGTATGTTCATCAGAAGTGATTAAGAAGTGGTATAACACACTCAAGAATTCAAACAAATGGGTTCATCTTTCACCAGCAAGTCTATTGGTTGGTGATAAGGAGAAGGGAAACAGAAGGGCTGATCAGATTTTTGATTATGGAGGCTCAAGGATCAAGGGGCCATCAAAGATATACCCAGGATAAGGATTATGGATTGATCATGATAGAAGGGTGATGATGCATTCACTGGATGAATCCCATGGATGATGATAGATAGAGTGATGGATAGATCCTCCTCTCCTGGGGAAAAGGCAGTGTAGAGCCCCTCCTTTTATGGACAAGAGGCACTGTAGACTACTTACAAGAGATGAAAAAAATGATAGTTGGATTTTTTTTAAAGAAATCAATTGATGAACAAAGTAAAAAATCTTGCGGAGAAATGATCATAAAAAAGAAAAGGAAAAAAAAGCAAAAAATGGCACAAGAGAAGACAATGGCGTGGGAAGAGGTGACAGGTGGACTGGCTCGGAAAACAGTTTGAAATGGTTGGGAAGATATGAAACCTTGGATTGGCAAGCGGGTCGCTGAGGGGTGTCAGCAAGTTTGCAAACAGCCAGGACAATAGCTTGCAATGGCTGCGAGTGACAGATGAGTGCAAGAGGCCGTCCCATCTGCAAAGGGGGGGATGGATTGGTTGCATAGGGTGATGGTGGGTGTTGATGAGAAGGTGACTTGGGCCCATAGATGGCTGTAGGAAACACTGACGGCAGGCCAGATGAGGGGGCATCAAGCAAGTGGAAAGACCAATGGTAGGATTGGCAGATTGATTTGTTTTCCTTGCCAATGACAATGATTACAAGCTGGATGTTATTGATGATGATCATGAGGGTGATTCTGATGAGGAGTGGAATGACTGTCTGCGCACGCTTGGCCAAAAAATTGGACGCCAAGCCCAAAGTGGAGGAATCAAATGCATGACCTGAGAACTTGAAACCCCAGGGGTACCCTTCCTAAACCCCTACAACAGGGAGAAGTTGGAGAAACCAAAAATTGAAGAGTTGCCATAGAAAAAATTTTTTTATATACATAAATGAAAGACTATATTTAAAAAATTAAAGATTTCCCCTTTACATGAGGTGTCCCAAATTGGTCACCACAGCGCTTGGCAAAAGAAAATGAGGCGCCAAGAACAAAGATGAGGAGTTATACTCAGTTCCTGGGGACTTGGAAACCCCATAAATCCTTCTGGACCACTAGGACAGGGAGAAGCAGGGGAAAGACAAAAAGAAAGGTTCCCATACCAACACAATATATATATATATATATATATATATATATATATATATATATATATATATATATATATATATAATCTTTTTTGATAGACAGAGGAATGATTAGATATATAAAATTTTAAAATTTTTCCCTTTTTTCTGAGCCTTCCAAAAGTTTTTTCCACATCTCTCCCCAACTTACAGACTGTCCTTAGTCTACACATGGATTTGGAAGATATTGGGAAAAAAGAGGAAAAAAATAAATAGAAACAAAGAATGGCCATTTCTTTATCTTGAGATTTCTTGAAGAATTGGGTTCTCACATATTTGGCATAAAGTAGAGTTTCACAACAAAACGCAGCAAATGTTTCAGCTTGCTAGTTGACAAGAGCAACCTTTCAAAGCAGATCAAAAATAGAAAATAAATAAGAAAATTAATAGGAGTGGGAAATACATTTATATTTTTGCAGAAATGGATTTCCTACCCAAAAATAGGTAGGGTCATTGGCTGACCCCACCCTTGAATTCCCACTCCTTATATTTTAAAATAATTTCAGAAGAAAAAGACCAATAAACCCCAAGACCACTATGGCACTTTTTAGGCCATTCTTATATTTCACAAACAATGCCAAGTATAGGTTTCACACCTGATATTCAGTCAGAATTGAGGTGTTGTGTATATTTTAGGAGTTACAGGCGGATTTGTGTTATCTCACATTTCCAGCCCGCAGCCCCATATTCATATAGTAAGGGTACACACGCCTGACACCCAGTATGTAGACGCATTTCAAAGAAACCCGCATTCAAAATGACTGATGACGGATTACCACACGCAGCTGTCAAACCTGCGTGAAACACCATCAGTCATACTAATTCCAACAGCCGGGTACCGCAGGAACATGCTACAACCTGCATGCATACATCATGCATATCTAAAAAGTTGACTGACGGATAGGGAGATGTTTGAAACCTACAAAAATTGAATAAAAATATGAAAATCAAAAAATTAAAGCAAATAAATTGTGAGAAACAATAATGAAGGTTTTCACATAAATGAGATTGCCAAAGCTTTATGAACCACAAAACACACCAAGAAGTCTACCAAAAAATTATTGAAAATTACCAAAATGTACAGAAGATGGCGTAGAATTTACAAATACTCAATTCTACCCATGCCACTCCATAGAAAGGAATACTAAATGAGGAAATGTGTCTGAACCATAAAAATAACAAATTAACATTTAAATACCTTCTGACAATTATTTCACATGGAAATTTGACACAGACAAGGCTAACCAGCTGAAAGCACCAATACTACTTGCCAAAATAGCCCCGGCTAGCCTGCCATCCTCAGCACACAATCAAAACCCTCTCTACATGCCATGAGAAGGGCTTATTACCCCAGAAAGGTATATAAACATCCCCTTTTGGATGGTTTAAACCCAAGTAATTTTTAATTAATCAATCCAGACCCCTTGCAATCCGTTATCAAGTGTTTATTCAAGATAAAAAAGTGATTTATGGCCTCAGTCTGATAGTAGACTTATTAATTCTAAACCATTGTTAATTCCATTGAAGAATATCAGCAATATCCCCAACAATTGTCCTGAGACCCTTTCAACCTTGAATTTCTGCATGTTTCTTGGACTATCTGCTTAAATTAGTAAGTTATCTCCTCCATGCCTCCAGGCAAAAGTGCTGTGAGTCAGCCAGTCCGCCCAATCCTCTTGAGTAAACCCCTTTTGAGTAATCACTTAGGACCTCATTGTCCCAAGGTCTTTACACAGTTCAAAAGAGCCCCTTCAAGAGAGGTTGTTATCCAATAAAGATCCTGTAGAGATTAATTGTCATGATGAAACATGACTGCTGAGTGACAGGGCTGAGTGACAGGTCTCACTAAATAAGAGACCCAAAGATTGCCCCAAGCTTTCTCAAAGCTGTGAATGCTCCAAAAGTAGAACACAGTAGTTATGCAACCTTAGAGTCTTATTGTTGGATGCTGGTTGCACTGCTCAGACCTTGTGGTCAAGGGATTTTTGTCATTTTTCCCATCTTTTCCTACCTTTCTCAGTTTCTTTTCAACTTTCATTCTCTCAGTCTCTTTCATTCTCCTTGATCTCAATCTCTTAAACAAAATCTTCAAAATCAAGCACAAATCAAGAAAATCATTAATCTCATCAACCATCTGTCAAGCCCCTACCTCTCTAACTGGTGAGATTGATCCGCACTTACAATCATCTGAATGCCAACCAATCTATGATCTCCACTTCACTGTACAGCTTTGTCACGTCGTCTCCTTTCCTCCTCTAAATGCCATAGCCAACCCCACCCGGAAAACCTCATCACGGTGTTGGTATTCTTGTTCTTCTGTTTGTGTCTGGCTGTTGTTATTTTTGTACAATTCTCATTGAGCTGCTTCATGTTTTATTCTTGCTGGTTTAAATTCAATAACTATCAGTCAAAGTAATACGATTAAAAGCCAAGGGCTCCCCTTGGTCAGCAAGAACCAGGACTATGGCAAGCACGTCAGGATTTCTGTTTGACTCTTTTGAACAAGCTATGCTCAAAACGGCTCTTGAAACAACCCCACTCCTGACCAAGGAGAACTACAGCATATGGAGGGACAAGATGATGGCCTTACTGAAACTCAGAGTAGTATTGGAGGTACTTGATTCAACCACTGGAGATATCTCACCTCAGGACAACAAGAAAATCCAGCTGCTTCTCATATCTAATGTAGACTTCATCACTCACAACAACTTCATTATTGCAGCCAACATCAACTTGGCCAAGGACATAGGGTGTGCTATCAAGGAACGCTTTTTGTCTTCCCAGGCGTCTAATTGAGCGAGAATTTTCAACAACTTACTGCACGTTGGTTTCAAAGAAGACAAAATCATTACCTTTGTGAGGGAAATCAAAAATTTAATTAAAAAGATGATTAACATTGGCATAGAACTACCGGAAAACATCCTGGCTTATCTGACAAGGTTCAAATTGCCACCAAATCTTTGAGATCTCAAACGTCAGCTCATGCACTCCAACAAGCAGATCTCAGTTGAGTTTGTGTGTAATAATCTGATTCAATACCACAACAAGATCAAGGCCAAAAATGCCAAGAAAGGGACTTTGCAAAGTACTTCCAAAACCGCCTTAGCCACCATGAGGACCAAGACCAAGAATATCATTTCAAGCAGATGCATCAAAGGTTACCATAATGCAAAGCAAGACAAACATCATTCTGAATTCAAGTGCTTCCATCTACATTGGGAAAAGGCCCCCAATTGGTGGAGTGAAAAACAGATCAAGTGGAAGTAAAGGCAAAAGAAGTCTCAGGAGACTGCTGACTTTCATCCATTTGTGACCAGGTGGATAGACTCAAAATTTGGAGCAGAGAACAACATCTTGATTGACAGCGGAGCAACCTCATACATATTCAATGATAAGGGATTCTTTACCATTCTTGAACATTGTACAGGAGAACACATAACAACTGGAAAGGCCAGGGCAAATCTACCCATTCACGGGTTGGGAACGCTCAAACTGGAATGGAAGAATCAGACTGTCACTCTCTCCAACTGTTTTTACATTCCCAATATTGTTGTCAACCTCATCAGTCCAGGAAAGCTTCTTGAACAGGGCTGCACTTTGAAGTCCAAAGCTAGGAGTTTCTAATTAAAAAGTAATGAGACAAGGATATGTCAAGCTACAATTGTGAACAGTATCTTTGCACTGGATAAGCCGCGCAAGATTGGTAACAACAAGTGCTATTGGACGCAACGAGAAGACCCAAGATCTTTAAAAGAACTTCATCTCTCCTATGGTCACGCTTCTGTTGGTCGCTTAGCCAAAATCAAGGGCGCCCAATAAAGTATCTCTGACAAGGAGAAATTTGAGTTTAAAGACTGTCTCCTGTGCAAGATCACTAAATCTCCCTTCAAATCCATCTCCACCTGGGTGGCCAAACCATTCAAACAGATTCATCTGGACATCATCAGTCCAATCACGCCAGAATCTCATCGACGTGAAAGATATATCCTGAAAGTTGTGGAAAACTATTCCGGCTACATCTCAGGTATCCCACTGACTCGCAAGGACAATATGACTCCAGTACTGATGGAAGTGATAGAGAAACAAAAGAACATCTGTTGATACTATCCGTCAACAGTGTGTTTGGATGGTGGTACCAAGTTTTTAAACAAGAAGTTAACCAAATACCTAAAGGAGAGATTTGTCAATCATCTGGTGACTGAACCGTATCATCCTGAGCATAACGGCAGAGCCAAAAGAGCTAATTGAACCATAGTCAAAAGTGTGAGGTCCTCATTAAGCTCAGCAAAGCTACCTTGGAAGTACTGGTCATAAGTGCTTAAATCATGCTGCCTCAGTCTCAATCAAATTCTGAAAGAAGGCCTGGATCAATATCCATGGGAACTAATAAAACAAAACAATCTGCCCTCCAGTTAACTTCAAATCATTGGTATCACAACCATTGTGTTGAATCAAAAGAGAGTGGAAGGAGCTAAATTCAATCCTAAAGGGCAAGAAGGAAAACTGGTAGGTTACAACCCTGAGTTTCTCTCATACCGGATTCTCATGGCAAATGGACAGATCATTCAATCTAAACATGTTTGATTCCTGAAGCAGTTGGTAGACCAGCTTGGAATCAATTCTACCTTGGATCTTGGTTTCAGTATTGTAGATAAAACTAAAAACTCCACAATGGCAACAAAAGAAAATAACACCAATTGGATGAATTATTGTGATCCACCAGCTGAGGTCGTTTCATCAGACAAAGAATCATCAAGTTCTGAAAGGGACTCAAGTTCAGGAAGTGATTTGTCATTGGATCCTGCCCAACCCATTGTAGCAAACACCCAAGCAAGAGCACCAACCCCTGCGATGGTCAAAGAACCACCCAGACAAGCTCTCCGTGACCAATCTACAATCAAATCCCCTCAACAATACGGTTTTCACCACTACTACAAGCCCAAAACCTTTGATCAAGCAAGTAGATGTGCTGACAGCTTCAAGTGGGGGGGCAATCAAGAAAGAAATCAATCAATGTGAGCTACTTGAAGTCTGGGAAGACTATGAAGGGGATACTCCTCTGAATCTGTTGGGCACAACTTGGATATTCAAGATAAAAAAAAGCTCACAACAACGTGATCATTCACAAGGCTCAAATTTGTGTCAAGGGTTTCAACCAAGTTCATGGCTTAGACTTTGACAAAAAATTTTCTCCAACCAGAAAAATTGCCTTTTTAGGGGCTATTTTTCTATGTGCCTTGAAAAAAAATCTCAATATCTGGCAGTATGATGTAAAGGTTGCCTTTCTCCACGCACCACTAGAAGAAGAAGTAATCATCAAAACATTGCAAGGATGTCAAGGTAAATGTCAGTACTTGAGACTCAAAAAAAGCTTGTACGGTCTCAAACAATCTCCAAAAAATTGGTATGGGACCCTCACAGAATTTATCAAGTTGGTTAGCTTCAAGGAGTCAGAAAGTGACCCCTTTCTGTACAGAAGTGGGACAGCAAGTCTTTTCTGTTCTTTCATTTTGATGACCGAATTCTTGTTGGCAAAGGTAACAACTTCAACAAAAAATTCAATGCTTGATTCAAAAATTCTCAAGCTCACAAACCTGATACCATCCTAGGTATGAAATTTGAAAGAACGGCAAACTGTATTTTGTTAAGCCAACCCAAACACCTCAAACATTCCTTAGAAGAACTTGGATTGCTGGAATCAAGGCCATCCTCTACGCTGCTGAGGCCCCATGTCCAACTCAATAAAGCCTTGGATGAAGACTTTGAAAAGTTCAAAGAGCTAAACATCAACTATAAGTCTGCAATAGGACTTCTCAACCACATCCCAAATAGAACTCGCCCAGATCTCAGTTACTCGGTCTCCAGTTTAGCTGTTTCCAAAATAAACCAGGTCTGACTCATTGGAAGGAACTGAGACAAACGTGGCAATACCTCAATCACAACAAAGAGAAGAAACTCACTCTTGTTTATGATGAATTGAAGGGCCCAATTGAATGTTATAGTGATGCATCATGGGGTGAAGATCTGACCAGTCGCAAGTCACATTCAGGCTACATCTGCCTATCTTTTGGTTCCCCTCTCTCCTGGAATAGTTACAAACAAAGAAACATTACCTATTCCTCCACTGAAGCAAAACTGAATCCTCTACTTGACTCATATCTTGAAGGCAAATGGCTCTGTCACTTGCTGGGAGAAATCTTCCAAACAAAACTCTTGTTGTCAAAACACTTCATCAACAACAAAGGCCTAGAAAATAAACTGAAGAAGTTTGGATCAAATGCTAAAACCAGACAAATGGACCTCAAGAAAAAGGGACTTTGATAATAACTCAAAGAAGGATCTTTGACCATCCATCTGATCAAAACGGGTAAGATGTTGGCTGATCCCTTAAATAAGGCAGTCAGTCTAGACCAACTGCAGAAGATCTCTGACATGATCTTTATGGTTTGATCTCCAGTTAAGGGGTGTGTAGAGAGTAATGGTCATGATAAACATGACTGCTGAGTGACAGGTCTCACTCAATCAGAGACCAAAAGATTCCCACAAGCTTGATCAACGCTGTGAATCCTCCAAAGGGAGAACACATTAGTGATGCTAACTTAGATTCTTATTGTTGGATGCTGGCTGTACTGCTTGGACCTTGTGGTCAAGGGATTTTTGTCATTCTTCCCATCTTTTCCTACCTTTCTCATTTTATTTTCAACTTTCATTCTCTCAATCTCTTTCAGTCTCCTCAATCTCAATCTCTCAAACAAAATCTTCAAAATAAAGCACAAATCAAGACAATTGACAATCTCATCAACCATCCATCAAGCCCCTACCTCTCTAACTGGTGAGATCAATCCGCACTTACAATCATCTGAATGCTAACTAATCTATGATCTCCACTTCACTGTAAAGCTTTGTCACGTTGTCTCCTTGCCTCCTCTCAATGCCATAGCCAACTCTACCCAGAAAACCTCATCACGGTGTTGGTATTCTTGTTCTTCTGCTTGTGTCTGGCTGTTGTTATGGTTTTACGATTCTCATTGAGCTGCTTCATGTTTTAATCTTGCTGGTTGAAATTCAATAAATATCAGTCAAATTAATAGATCCCCTGTTTCCATAAACTGTGGCCCCTCTTTAAAAATATATTTAAATCAATTTAATCCAACCAAACCACTCAAACTTTGCACTTTCTTCTGAATCAATCATCTGAGCATTTTACAGAATTTTCTTGTAATTATTATTCCAACACCAATATCACTTGCTGTAGCTAAAGAAAAGCAAAGTTCCTGTTATCAGTAAGCTGACAAAATGACCCTGGTGGTATAAAATTGTGAGAACTTACTTTTGGTATAAGTTGCCTCCAAAACAATGAAACTTCTCAACCTGATCTGCAGAGAACATTTGTTCCAACTGAGTACCATCCAACTCTTCCAAAACATTAGATTAACCTCTGACTTGATGAAAACCCTACAAGGAAAATTCCAGAGATTCAAAGAAAGCTTTCCCCATTGGGTCTCCAAGGATCAATTATAGGCTAACACTAGATCACCAGGATTCAAAGGATCCCTGATTTTATTTTATTGCTTATCTTCCCAATACTGAACCAATTTTTCTCTTGATTCCATCATCTTCTGATAAGCTTCATCACTAACTTCATAACTTTTCTCAAGTTGCTTGGATGCGGCAACCAATAGATCAGTGGTTAAAGACACCTGCTCCCATTGGATACCCAAGAAACATTCCATTTCCAGATCCAAGGTAAGAAATGCTCTTTGGCCAAAGATGATTTCATAAGGGTGAGTAGCCAGTGGTTTGTTTGGTTGAGATTTGATCAGAGAAGAGAGTCAGAGGAATAAATTTGAGACAATTCTTCCAACTCACCAGCCAGTTTAACAAGTGCAGTCTTTAAAGGAGCATGGCCTTGTTCCACCATGCCTTGGCCTTCAGGATAATAATGAGTATTCAGCCTATGTTTTTCAGGAAGGGATCAGATCATTTCAGCAAGATTGAGACCAAGTTCAGAGCCAAAATCAGTACAGTAGGATCAAGCTAAGCCACTTCCAAGTCTCATGAAGGAAAGCTGCCACTGATTCAGACCTCAAATTATTAATAAATTTGGCTTCAACCCATCCATAAAAAATAATCTCTGGATACAATGAGGGACTCAGCACCTACTTCCTTGATATGAACCACATCCATAGCAATCCTTCCAAAAGAATTGGACTGCCCAGTAGGATAACCAATTTCAGATGGACGCCTAAGATCACTTTTTTGACAAAATTCACTACTCTTGAACCATTAAGAAACCAAATTCTTCAGAGAAGGTAACCAAAAGTCTTTTGATAATTTTCAATAAGTTTTGGTTTCCACACAATGGCCAAGACCCTCATGGAGACTTTCAAGGTTGAATGTTGTTTAGAAGGAATAGTAACAACAAGGAGAGCACAAGGATTTCCTCTTTTCTTCAGCCCAGAAAGTTGTAAAAAGAAGTTAGAGGACTCTCTTTGAAAAGATCAAAATTCTTTAGCAGAAATATCAGGAGGTTTTTGAAGATTTGGAAGGTACTTCTCTAAGTTAAGCCAGAACCATTTTTGAAAGCCAGAATAATCTTGAGAGGAGAAGGAGAAGACAGGATGGATTAAAGGTTCTTCTTCATCAAAATCTACTCAAATATCAGATTCCTCATCTCCAAGAGTTCTTTGAGATAAACCAACAGGCATGGTGAAGGATTTTCCAGGTCTGTGAACAACATCAAAAGAGAAATTTAAATAAAGGCCATCCAAAAAACACAGGAGCATTTCTAATTTCAAAAATGGATCAAGCATCAGCTTATAATTCAAAATGTTGACTCCAGAGGACAGTTTGGTGCTTCTTAAAATTTTGAAACACCTACAGAGTTCCAGTTTTGGTTGAGATTATCTTGATTCTACATCTG
This sequence comes from Puccinia polysora, assembly GCA_025617555.3. NCBI lineage: Eukaryota > Fungi > Basidiomycota > Pucciniomycetes > Pucciniales > Pucciniaceae > Puccinia > Puccinia polysora. The sequence continues at coordinate 13,073,817 of CM062641.1, forward strand.
AGAATAATGATGATTCATAGAGAGCATGACAGTCCCAACCATTTTCATCTTCCTGAGTAAGGACAGCCCAAACAGATTGATATATAAAATTTCCAGCCAGCTTGATCTGGCAAGCTCCAGTTCCATAAGAGATATTTTGCAAAAAAATGTCTTTACAAAAAATAATTTTGAGAAACTGAAACAAATTTTTGAAATATTGGGTTCTAATACATTCAGCTTCTTTCCTGGTTGTTGATTTTCAGACCCACTCAAATCATTTTCTCTTCATTTCTTTTGTGTCTTTTTCCTCATTCTCTTTTTTTTCCTTCTAAATTTCAATTCTTGCCTTCAAAGCTTGCTGTTTGGGCCCCCAAATACATTGTAACCAACCACCACTGAGGATACTCTATTCTGAGGATACTCCATCTCATAAACTTGGTCTTCAAGACAATCTCATCAACCCCTAGACCAATTACCAAACCAGTTACTTGTTAACTCAATCTGCCATCACTCCATCAACAAAACAACCACCTCCTTTGTTTCAGCAAGACTGGAAGACAGCTTGATCAAAGCAAGAAAATTAAATGTGAACTCATTGATCAGTCAACAAGTTTACCTCTCTCTTTCAGATCTTTCAAGGCACTTCTATTTGTTTGATCAATCAAATCTGGTTCTACAACTCCCAAATCTGGCACTCCTCTGAGTCTCAATCATCCAGCATCTAGCCTTAGACTCATCGGCCTCTGCCATAATTTTCTCTTTTGGTTAAACTTCTGTTGTTCTCACTCATTTATTTGTTTCATGATGTCTTCGCTCATCTTCTCAATCATACAAAATATAGCTTGGTCTTGGTTGAAAATTCAAACATTCAAACGGTTAAAAGCCTGCGCAGACAATGGATCCAACAGGAACCTCATTAACAACAGGACCAGGGGGGACTCTAACAACTACAAATTTTTGGAAATCAAATAACTCAGTGAATCCACGTCTCTGCTAACGGCCAACAACTACAGTATGTGGAGAAATAAGTTTGAAAAGCTTTTCAAACTCCGCGGAATTTTTTATATCATGAATGCGGATGACTAAAACTTCCTAGAGGAGGACACCAATCAAGAATTTGTGGCCCCATCCTTGCCAAGCTTGATGCCCAAATATACAACAGTATCATCCACAAAGCCAACAATGACAACACCAAACTGATTAGGATCTCAACCAGGGAGCATTTTCCTCTTTGCAGTTTGCAAAAATAGCCCGTATCTTCAACAGCTTCCTACAGTTATCCATGGAAAACAACATTAAAGCCTTTGTTAAAAATGAGGAGATATATATCAAGAAGATGACTGAAGTTGGAATAAAACTTTCTTTGGACATCATTGCCTACCTTGTTCTCTTCAAGTTCCCACCTTCAATACAAAATATGAAATAAAAATCATGAACTCTAGTGATAAAGTAATAAACTTGGATTACAATGATAAAATAAATGATAATAATAATAATGATGCTATATACAAAAATCTGATAAGATGAATTGAATAACAAAACTAGGTACAATGAGTACTGGTCTAAGACAATATAATACGTGCCCCAATCAGTCTTCATAGTACAAACTTCCACAATAGTTTTGCTTTATGGTTCTTTTGTTCCTGGGTTACTTATGATTCTGAAAGCTGGTTGAAATTGACAACAAGCGCTTTTTTTGGGGGTGATTTTCTGATGGTGAGTTCATTCTATGGTTGCTTTCATTTTATTCTTCTCTGCTTTACAATTGTTGAAATCATCCTGAAAATTTGCAAATTTTTTCTCCAACATCTATGGCCAACATGAAGATTGATTTTGTACTCAACCATCTCATCCAGCACAAGGACAAATCTATTGCAGAAGGAGAACGTGCCAAACCAGTCAATGTACTCTGTATAGAGGACTGCAATGTGAAAATAAAAAATGTCAGCCTCATGGATGCCAAGACCCTTGCTATCCTTTAGCAACCAGAGGTGATAAAATAAATAATAAATATATTATTCAATAAATGCAACAAAAATCTGTAAAATATTTGGATAAAGCTATTGCAAGGTTGATTGGTTTGGTTATGATTTAATACAATTAATTGATATTAATAAATTGATTATTAAATAATTTAATAGAGGGGAAGAAATAATATTGGGGATTGTTAACACCTCTCTTCAGGGAATTCACTTTGAAAACACGTATACCTGGTTACTTTTGAACCTTTAATTTATATTCTTAAAGGAGATATTTCCCAAAGATAATATATATATAAAATAAATGGTGGAGTGAAAGGACCTTCTAACAAAGCCCCCACGACAGAAAAAGGATAATAATACTCACTGGTATTTTATTGGACCCTTTAGGTACCTTTTTGGGACATGCACTGATGGGTGAAACCTATTACTGCGGTTAAAAAGGTTGTTCAGCGGTTCAAATTTATAAAAAGAGTTTGGGGACAGATATTATTAATCAGAATAAAGCCACAAATCACTTGATTATCTCTTATAAGTACTTGATTACCTTTGAATGGTTTCTGGATGTAAATATAACTGGGTCTCTGGGTATCAATAACCTCAAAAGGGGCCTTGAATTATATCTTTTTGAGTCCCATTTCTGTCCCTCTGAGGGCAATAGGTGCCCAAGGAGACGGGTGCTAAGGCTAGCAGGGCAACCAGTGCTTGCCCTGAATGTTCTCCAGGTGCTGTAGCCTGGGTGGGAGCTGGATCAGTACAGATCTTGAGCTATTTCCAATAATAATTTAATAATTTGTTGGGAAAAAGCGCTGAGTTGGTCATATGATCTTCCTTTAGTCATGTATGTCATGAGAATTTAATGAACTTTATTGAATATTCTAATTTTTGGATGTTCTACAAACAGTTTCATCTTGTATAATTCCTGGTTATGTTACTCTAAGTGTAAGTTCTGGTCCTTTGAAGTTGTTCACGTCAATTTTCAAAATTGGTGTTTGTTTATTTAAATAATTAAAAAGAAATTAATTGGAATTTATATGTTATATGTTTTTTTTTGGATTTAGAGAAGTCCTATGGAAATTAAGATGTATTTAAACTTTCATAAAATTCATGGGAAGTAGGTTATTAGATGCTTCCAATCTCTTGATGGTTATTTTTGAAGTTCAATGATTTTTAGCAAATAATTTATTAAAAATAGTTCCTTTGGGAACTCTAGTTATATTTTACATATCTAGGTTCATAAGAACTTCAAGAACAACTTGGTATCCTTAAGTTTTCATTTATGTAAAGATACAATAGGTACGCAGGCCTCCAAAGCTTCTAATATTCTTTTTTGACATTTTATGTATTTATTTATATAATTTAGTTAAATATGTAAAGTCATCTTTTTATGTATTTTTAATTGATTTATCTACCTATTCATTCACTTTCTACCCGTGGAGAAATTTATTAAATACCCTGGATCTATCAGTATGGGTAGTAGCCTGTCTAATTGGTATCTTGACAGCGGTTGCTATCATGTGTTGATGGCTGTTGTGCCTGTTGCTTTGCATCTTCCCATGGTTGCGCGTTGGTCACCTTCCTGGGGCTGCGCGCCCGCTTGTAAGCCGTAGCTCTCATGCAGGCTTTTGCTCTGGTATCTATTGCCCAAGTGTGTAGCTTTTGCAGCTGCGCGGGGGAGTGTCAACAGAATGCTTTTTTGTTGATAACTCTCAAAATATACAGAATTCTCTAATTCTGACTGAATTTTAGCTATGAAACCTAACCCTGAATTTTCATTTGAAATGACTAAGGTGGTGAAATGTAAACTGGTGGCGCGGTGGGCTACAATTTTTCTATTATGTGATTTAAGATCAGTAAGGAGTAGGAATTGGAAGGTAGGGGTGCTGATTGAACCTACCTAAAAATGGGTGAGGAGTCAAAATCCTCAATGGTATTTTGGGTATTCACACTCTTTAATTATTTTTTTATTAATTTTAATTAATTTTCTTTTTTTTTGGTGCTTTGTCAGCTACCTTTGACATAGTAGCAAGCTGACAGGAAATATAACCCAGCAGTGACCTCCCATTCAGCCAGCTTCTGCTGGTTTAAATTTCCTGAGCTGAAGCCACCCAAAGCCCACAACACAGGAGCTAAGAAAACCAAACCAAAGGCTAAGGAGGAGGCTCATTTCTATGAATTTTTCTGTGGGCTCAGCTCAACTCTCTCTACCAACCCAATGATTCAGCAAAGATTCATCCTTGACTCTGGATGCTCCATCCACATTTTAACCAAAGATTACTCTTTATAAACCTTTGAAAAGAGTAACAGGACAGAGAAAATTCAGAATGGAAAGAGGCATGCCACCATCATGATAGAAGGCACTGATAAAGCAGCCCTGGCTACAAAGGATACCAATTTTCTCCTTTCTGATGTCTCTTGGGTACCAGAGTCAACCAAGAACTTGGTATCTCTGGGAGAACTCATGACCAAAGGAAGAAGCTCTCCAAGTAAACACCAGTTGGAATCCTAACACATTCAAGCTTGAAATAGACAACTCAAACCTGCTCTCAGCCTCCATTGTCAACAATCTGTTTGTCATTTCCATGGCCACAGATCAAAGAGTGACTTACTAATCAGGTGCTAACTTAGTTTCCATCCATTTTTCACTGGGTCACGCCAGTCTATCTTGAATGAAGAAGTTTCTGAATACCAAATTCAATTAATCCCCATAAAAGTCTTTTGAATGCCTCAGTCGCAAAAAGGCAAAGATAACCCAGGCGCCCTTCAACCATCAACAAGAAACTTCAGAGAGCTGTTTCAAAAGGATTCATCTCAACATCATTGGGCCCATCAATCCAACTTATAAAGGGGTTTATTGATACATTCCAACCCTCATTGATTCTCAATCTGGCTACTGAGCCAGTTTCCCTCTCAAATCAAAAAGCAACACTGCGGAGGTTCTCATTTTTGTAATCAAAAATCAGTACAGGAAACCCGACCAATATCCCAAGGAATTTTTCTCCAACAAAAGTGGTGAATTCATCAATCAAAAAACTCAAGATTTCTACAAAAACCACCAAATCAACCAGATTGTTAGTGAATGTTATCACTTTCAACATAACGTTTGTGTAGAACGGGAAAATTGGACAATAATTGAAGCATCCCCAGCCACTTTGTCAAACTCAAATCTTCCCAATTCATGCTGGAACAAGGTATTCAAAGGCTGCTGCCTGATGCTAAATCAGATTACAGCGCTGAAAGGAAAAGAATCACTCTGGAATAAATTCCACAAGGAAGAGCTTCTGGAAGGGTACATCAAAACAATTGGAACCTCTCTCCCCAAATCGCTCAACAACACTGACATCAAGTCAAAATTGAGCAAAAAAAGGAGTGCCAGTAATACTGATAGGCTTCAATCCATCTCTTCTCTACTAAAAGATAATCACATAAACCAGGAAGATAATAAAAACCAAGCATGTCAAATTTAATCACCAACAACCACCGCCAACTCTCTGCAAAGACAATGCCATCAGCAATCAAGAAACTTTGACCCCAAATGTTGACTCAGCCCCCAAATCAATCAAGCTTCTCCAAGACCCCTTTGATCCAGCATTAAGGCTCACCAATTCTGTTGTCAAACCATAATCCCATGAAAAGGATTCAGACATACACTTGGACTCCAACTCAGCCGTCAAATAAATTCCAAGGCCAAATATTTGCAATTGTGACAAACTGTGCATGCCGGATTGGTATGGATTTGTATTGGAGAAGCTACCAAGATCACTTGCAAAGGCTATGACCATTCCAGAATGGAAGGAGTCAGCTTTGAAGGAGTTCAAGACCATTGAAGACCAGGAAGTCTGGGAAGATGTTGGCAAGAAAATTTTCATCAACCCCCTTAACACAGTCCCTTGCTTCAAGGTCAAGCATAACACCCACGTCAAGGCTCAAACCCTCAAGACTAGGCTCTGGAAGAAGGGGTGCAATCAAAGGTACGGTCTGGATTACCTGGAGACCTAGGAAACCACTGGGAAAGTGGTGTCTCTAAGGGGAGTCCTGACTTTCATAGCCAAAAAGAATCTTGAAATGATCCAGCTCAATGTGAAGGGGGTTTTCCTGCCCTCCAAACTTGACAAAAAAAGTTTTGATCAAAACTCCCGTTGGCTGTGGCAGATCCTCCAAGATTTTGAGGCTCATGAAGTCACTATACGGACTCAAGCAAGGGACCAGAAATTGGTTCCAGATATTGAGCCAGTGGATTAAATCTCATGGTTTTTGAGAATTAGCTTGCAAACAATGCCTGTACATAGGGGACAACCAAACTACAGTATTATTCTTTCACATTGATGATATCCTGGTTGCTGGGAATGTGGAAGTTTTTAAGATACAATTCCTCAAGAAATTCAAACACTCATCTGCTCAACCTCCAAACACGCTCCTTGGAATGAAGATTAAAAAGAAAGAAGGCCTGATCCACCTGTCCTTGCTGTTACACATTTAAAAAGGAATTCTGGAACTCAACCTTCAAAAAAGTGGCCCGGTCTCTACTCCCCTGACTCCCAGTCTCCATCTTGGGAAGGCCAAACAGGAGGACTTTGAACAGTTTCATGCTCTTAGCATCAACTATTGCTCCCCAATTATCCAACTGAACTTTATTGCCGGACTTGCTAGACTTGATATATGCTTTTACGTCTCAAGTCTAGCCAGACACTGCAATGATACAGGCCTCAATAATTGTACTGGAGTAATGCATGTCTGGAAATATCTGGCAAACACAAAAGACATGACTCTCACCCTTGGACCACAATCAATCTACAATTGACTGATATTTTTCAGCAACACAACGTGGGCGGACAATCCAGACTCCAGCGTGTCCCAGAGTGGGTTTATTTTTTACTTCAAGGGCAGCCCCCTATACTGGACCAGCAGACATCATCAATCCATAACCCATTCCTCAACTAAATCAGAATGTGTTGCAATTTTCAGCTGCCATCTTGATGCATCTTGGCTCCAACAGCTCATTGAGGATATCTACCATTGTTCATTCAAATTCCTTCTCCATAAAATTGACAACAAGGGACTTGAAAACATTTTGGGTCCAACTCCAAAGTAAAACAAATTAACATCAAGACAAAAGTTTCAGAGATGACTTCAAGCATGGACTCATTGACACCAAACTGATACCATTGCAATCAATGACGGCTGATGTTCTCACTAAGGCAGCCAATAAAATTTCATTCACAAGACTTTTTAATGCCTTCAGATCTTTGTTTCACTGATCTCTGAGTTTTGGGGCGTTTTAATTTTCATACCCACTCAAATCATTTTCTCTTCATTTCTTACACCTCTTTTTTCTCATTCTCTTCCATTTCCTTCTACATTTCAATTCTTGCCTTCAAAGTTTGCTGTTCCAGCGCCAACTACATTTTAACCAACCACAGCTGAGGATACTATATGCTGAGGATACTCTATCTCATCCATGCAGTCTTCAAGACAATCTCATCAACTGCTTGACCAATTCCCAAACCAGTTACTTGTTAACTCAATCTCATCTCACTCCATCAACAAAACAACCACGTCCTTTGTTTCAGCAAGACCAGTATCCCGCTTGATCAAAGTGAGAAAATGAACTGTAAACTCATGAATCAGTCAACAAGCTTACCTCTCTCAGTCAGATCCTTCAAGGCACTTCTCTTTGTTTGATCAATCAAATCTGGTTCTCCAACTCCAATTCTGGCCACTTCTCTGAGTCTCAATCATCCAGCATCTAGCCTTAGACTCAAAGGTCTCTGCCAGACTTTCCTCTTTTGGTTACACTTCTTTTATTCTCACTCATTTATTTGCTTCATGATGTCTTTGTTCATCTTCTCAATCTTAAAAAATATAGGTTGATCTTGGTTGCCAATTCAAACATTCACACTGGTTAGACAATGCAAGGGAGCACAGATTTCGGATAGAGAGGGGATGAAGATTTGAACATAAGTTACAAAACATAGAAAGCCTCTAAATTCAGTGGGATTGATTGGGGTGGGCAAAGAGATGATCTTGTTGAATTTGGCTGGTGCCATCCTTCTTCCTTACTTGCAGACCACATTGCCAACAATTTAAAGAGGAGTGACAAAAGCAGCCAATTTGGATCCAGAGACAGTAAGGCCAGACTCCTCAATTTGAAAAAGGATCCTTTCCAAAGCAGTAGCGTATTACCAGATGAATAAAAGAATTCCTGAATTCCCAGGTAAGAGCTCATTATCATAGTGATAAACTGGAACTTTAATTCCTCCATTGTCAATAAAGATACCAGCATGATCAAGGATTTAATGCTGGAGGCTCCACCTCATATGAGCCTGATATACTGCAACCAAATTAGTGAAACCTTGAGGAAATCATGTAATTTGGAATCAACCACAAGGTGTATCAAAAGTAGTGAGAGGGAAAGAGATAGGATGTAAGGATTGTTTTTCATAACTACCCATAATGTCCCCTTGAACATAGCAAGCTCTCTCACAGAAATATTCAACAAATTCTTTAGTGTCAGGAGGAATACCAGAGTCTTTAATAGTAACTTTGTTGAGAAGTTGAATATCATGACCTATCCTACCTTTGCCATCACTTTTGGGGACACAGAAGACAGGGATTTAATAACTGGAAGTTGACTGTTCATACAGACCAGTACAAACTTTTTTGCGCACCATCTTGATAAATTCATTGACTTTAGCAACAGGGATTGGAATCTTTTTCTTTTACTAAGGATCATACTCAACTACAGGGATGATATAAGGAATACCATACAATTCTTTCAGGAGAGCTCTCTCTTCTTGAAATAAGGCAATAGATTTTTCTCTTAGAGATAAGAAATTTTTGATCAAATTCAACTCATCAGGAAGAAGACATCCATCTGGACCAATGTTCACCACTTTCAGAAATTCTTCTGTGAAAAAACCATTGGGCACAAAGGGACCACTAAGAGATCAAGATAAAACCACAGTAAGGATCAAAAGATAAGGGATGGGCATGAGGGGAGGGCTGCGGCTGAGAGGAATAGGCTGGTTGACTGGTTGAACCTTTTTTGAAACTGGTTGAATTTCTTGTTTCCTCCAAGGATTGACCAGTAAGACCCAACTACAAAAGCTGAGACAAATTTCCAACATCTTCCACATCCAAATTTCTGCAACTTACTCAATGGGTGTATTTTACATAAAAGCGGAACCAGGAGATAAAACTTTACTCACATGTGTGGTAAAAGTTAGTTTTTTAAATGAAGGTGTGGAAACAGAAGAGAAATACTGCCCTTAGTTGTCCTCAAGTTTGGAAGTTATTGGTCCAAACTTCTGTAAGGAGGTTGGTTTTGGTGAGTTTTGAAGTTGATTACAGCTAAGGGTGAAAAGATTGGGTTGAATTTCTATATGACTCAGAACCAGAATAAGCTTTAAAAAGAATAGGAAAACATGAGAACAGAGAATTTGATGGAAACAGAGATCTGGAGAAAGAGACGGGTAAAGAAGATCCTACAGCTTGGCTGGTGATTGTATGTTGAGGGGGGAAATTATTCAGTAAAAAATTGTTGAAAAAAATCAAAAACAATGAATAAAATGAAAAAGATATTAAAAAAAGGGTATAAATCAAAAAAAATTAAAATCAAAATGCAAAAACAAAAACAAAATGCAAAAAAAAATAAAAATCAAAAATTGAATTTTCTTGTATTAATGAAAAACTCAATTCAAAAAAAAAATATCTAAAAAGTCAAAAAAAAAAACAGTAAAATTCACTTTGATTAAAGGTATAATTATTCATCAGAGTGTTAATTTGTTTCAAAATTTTAAAGTTGTGGATATGAGGGCATCCAGCCCATTCTTTTTGCACTATTTTAAAGATAATTTTCTAAAAGTTTCTTTCTCAAAAATCAGATTAGTACGGTCACTGGGATGTAATTTATTCTTGAAGTAGAAATCAAAAACAAAACATTTAGTCTATAAATAAGAATTAAATTTCCTTTTTTCAATTAAATTTATCACATGTAATTATGAAGCTTGATACAAATCCAGTAAAATTTTCATGCAACACAGGTCTGAACCAAAGTTCTCAACAGTTGTTAAAAAAAATATGACATTAAGAATAAATACATAAATTCCCAATCATTCCTGTTATCTAAGAATTTTCAATTAAATTCATGCATTACATAAATTTTTTTCAGCAATATTCTGAGACCATCCAGGAATCAATTTGATATTTGACTCCAAAACCTCAACAAAGTCAAAACAAGTTTCACTCACCATGCCAGGTGCTACGCCTGCCAACAGGTGCCGCCATTTTTTCATGGTGATTGCTGCTAAGTATTTGTTGCCACAGAGGAATTTTCAGCCAAACAATTGCTCCCAGGGATGTGTGTGCAGTGAAAAAAAGACCCTCTGCTATTAGGAATGAAACCCAGCCCTCGATAAAAAAAAGGGGGGGATGGTTCTCCTTCTTTGAAACTCATTTCATCGTTTTAAAAATATTATCAGAACAAAAATTTTGAAAAACATTATGGAAAATTTCTACCCAGATCAAAATTTACAAAATAGGTTGTATCAAATTTAACCAAACCCGCCATTTTTTAATGGCTGGTTTCAACCCAAATCGGCCATTTCAAACCTGCCATTAAAAATCAAAAAAAACACTCATTTCACATCAGACCTTTCAACGTTACCTAAAACTAAATGGGATTTTTCAAAAAAAAAATTTAAAGTCTTACACCTCCTGAGATGCACATCAAATTCCACCTCATCATCCCTGGTTTCACCCCCAATCTCATTGCAATAATTTTACCTCCAACCTCATTTGAAGAATTTGATTTTCATTTCTCTCATCAATTCATCACTCTCATTTCTTTCTGTACTCTTTTCTTCATTTCTCTCATCCCCTCATCACTTCATTAATCTCACCTTAATTTATCACTATCACAAATTTATAACTCTCATCACATCCATCCTCTCATCAATTCATCACTTCATACCCCCTTTCACCACATTTTAAATCTCATCAATTCATCTCTTCATAGCTAAATTGCTTCATCTTTTCATCACTGCTTTCATCAAATTTCTTCATCAATTTTTTGCTTCATCCCTTCATCCCTGCTTTCATCACATTTCTTCATCACCTTTTTGGTTCATCCATTCATCCCTCTTGCTATTTTTAAATTTCCCCTCAGAGAACCTCCCCCTGCAAGTTGACTTAACCCAAGCAAACATCCCCCAGGAACTCAACATCCAAAAATTCCCCCTATAAGCTTCCAAAAAATCAAGTCAGCTCAACAGAGCTGATCTAGACTGGCTCAAAATTCTGTCAAACTATGATGCTTTCTTTGGATTTGCAAATGAAACACAGTTGGCCAACCTCCATCCTATAAGTTTAATGGCTATCTCCTGATGGCCAATGAACTCAAGAATGAAATAAAAGGTAGGCTGGATCTTTCATCCAAACACATGCGGGAGCAATTCAAGAAATATCAAGCCAAGTAAAAAAAAGACTACTTCATTTCAATTTCCACTGGCTTTGGCATCACCAACTCTGATAAAGACAAAGGAATCACCTTGGTGGTTGATAATTTAGACTAAATTTGTCCTTTTTATGTCCATTATGATGAAATATTTGTAAAGAAGGCCAAAATCACCCCATTGGCTGATTTTGAATCCCAACAATATGAATCATTTGAATCTGGGGACTTGGCTGTGGATGCTCAGCCTAGCAATGATGATCCCAACAAAAGCTATGAGTGGGCCCAATCAGATATGGAGGAGGACATTCCAACACAACCACATCCAATCATTTCTACCTAAGTATTGAAAAAAACTTCCTTGGAGCCCTCACTTCATTCTTGAAATTTCTCTCTTCCTGGGGTGGAAGAACTGGAAAACTTGGCCCATGGGGAGAATCTTACTCCTGTAACCCTATCGCCATCATTATTTTACAAAGTAAGGAGAAAAGTGCTTTTGTTTTATGTCTGGTTAATCCTGACTGATTGGAATATAACAAAACAGCCTCATCCTTTCCTGATTGGCCAAACACTCAAGGCAAAGGGGCCTCCCACATTTCCTTCAAATTAAAGTGAAAACGTTGCCAGACAAACCTCCTCTTCAAAAGGAAATAAAAAGACCTCCAATGCCATAAACCTCAACCCTAATAGCCATCAAAAGCAAAGAAACACTTCAAATTATTCTTGCTTTGAAAATATCATGGAGAAGAAAAATTCAATTAAGTGCATTGATTGATTCTCCTTGCTGTCAAAATCAAACTCATTCATATTCCCTTACTCCAAAAAACAGTGAAATCACAAATTGAATCAAAAAAAATTCAAATTGAAAAGGATAAGTGAGATTTTCAACTGGCTATGGATTGTCAAAAGCGGAAGGATGAGAGTTTGACTCATCAAAAAAATTTGGATTCTGAGTGGTAACTGAAATAGGCTGAGCTTCAGTTTCAACAAGAGGAAAAGGAGGAGGATCAACAGGAAGAGAAACTCAAAAAGCAGAGGGAAAGGCTGGCCATGGAAAACAAGACAGGTCATTGGTAGCCATACAGTGCTAGAAGTAGAACTGTGGATGAAATAAAGGAAATTAATTGATTTCTTGGCTTGTAAATATATTTTCTTAGATATAAATTTTTAAAAAAAAAACAAAAACAAAAAAAATACTTTTGATTGCAACAAAGGTTGGAAATATTTTTAACACCACCAAGGAACAAATCTTTTCTATTTTTGTTTTTATTTTTTCCTTAATAAATATTTTGCCACTGGCAAAGTCCTTGCTAGTTTTTTGAGTAGTTTTTTTGATTTGTAAGGACATGGCCATTGTTGTATGAGTGGCAGACTCCAAAGCAGGAAAATTAAATTTCTTTTACTTGTTTTTGGGCCAAACAATTTTTGCAATACCTTTTTGTTTGAAATAAATCCCAAAAACCAAGTCAGGAAACACAAATTGGCCATCAGATACTTGATATTCATCCTTGTTTTCAATAATTTTTCCATTTTATTCCTTTTTTGGAACCAACAGTAAAAAGGAATAGGATGAGGAATCACCTTTGTCAATATGGGGAGAGTTGTAGGAGTAGCCTGAGGTTAAAGTGATGTGAGGGGAGCAGTCAAAAAGATTGAGGCCAGATCCTAATCCCATTGAAGAGAAGGAAGGGATATTGTTGTCTATGATAGTTTCACAATTGGAATCAAGTGCAATTTTGGCTAATTTTTTGAAAAATTTTGCCTAATATCTGGCTGACCTTGTCAGACGTAAGGTTCAAAAAATGATACTTGTGTGGGAAGGTGTTGATGGCATCTTTCTTCAAATATTTGCCAAATATTTCAGAAGGGTGCATTGATTTTTGCCAGCCAATTTCCCACATTTTCCCACCCCAAGACCATGAGGGACTAATGGTGTTGACAAATTTTATCAATTGGTGAAGGAATATTGTGACTGAGTTGATTTCCCTTTTCTCTTGATTGGAGATTTTATTCTAGGGGACAAATTTGATGATTGAAACCATAGCCTCATGATCCAATCAATCTTGAAACTATATTTTTTCAGAGCTGAAGAAATGGAATGGTTTGATCTTCTGTTTGACCAGTTAAAAATTTTCAGGGGAAGGTTTGGACTGTTCTTAAGAAAGGAAGGATACAGATCCAAAGGTCATAGTTTGCATGAAGACCACACAATATTTTTGTTAATTGTTTCCTCAGACAATTCCCATGTAATTTCAGAATCCCCCATTTGAGCCCTGCTTCTCTGTCAAGAACTTTTCTTCCCATCTCTCTGTATGTTTTTCAAAATATCTCCTTCCATCTTTTTCCCTCACTACCGTATACTTTGATTGGGGTAAGGATCAAGATGGAAATAAATTTTTTGTCTAACATTTTGAGTTTGGTGGGAGAAGAATGAGCTTTCAAGAAAGGGTGGTCAAATTTTCAGAACAACAGGTTTCATTGCATGGAATAAAAAAAAAACAAAAAACCAAAAAAACATTCATTAGTCCAGTATAATCAGCAAAGATGATCACAAAACATAGAAAATAACCAAACATTACTGGTGAATTGTCCTAAAAAAAAATAAACCAGACGTCCAGTCCCCTTTTTAATCATGACGCAGGAGGAGTGGGGGGAAGGGGAGGTGGAACTGTTGCTCATTAATCAATCAATTGATCAATTGTTGAACAAACGGCACTGCTGATCAATTGATTGGGAAGGAAACAATTTTTTTTTACCATTTGATCAATTGATTTATTGAACCACAAGAAAACCATTTATTGCTTTGGTTTCAATCAGATGATTGGACCTCAAGCAACCAATCAATCCTTTCTTTTCAATCAAAAAATTAAACTGAAAACAACCTGTTTTTTGATCAACCAAAGTGCATGAAAACATTTGTTGTTTTTCCATTCAATCAATTGATTGAAATGCAAGCAAACAAACTTTTGTTTGCAGATTGATCAATCACAAGGAGCAGGGAGATAATGATGAAGGGAAAAATAGGAGGTGGTGGAGTGCTTACCAGATTTGCTGACCAAGAAACAAGCAAGAAACAATGATCTAAAATGAAGAGGAGGGGGGGAAGTCAGCACCAATCCATCAGGGAAGAGGAGGGGGGAGCTTAATTGGAGATCTGAGCACAGAAAAAGAAATATGGGGACCTGGATAAGGAGGAGGATAACTGGGTTAAATTGAGGGTGGAGGTGGATGGTAAGGTGGTGTTGGTGGTTGAGGTGTGTCAGCTTGCTACTATGTACAGAGCAACCTGTCAATAGCAACACAAAACTATGAAAAATAAGAATATCTCAATTAACAAAATAAAGAGTGAGAAATCCATAAATATTATTACAGAAATGGATTCCTCACCCAAAACTAGGTAGGGTCACTCTCTGACCCCACCCTTGAATTCCAAGTCCTTATATCTTTAAAATAATTAAAAAGAAAAGTACTAAAAAATACGACACCAGTATGGCACTTTTTGGCCATTCTAATATTTCAAACGTAATTCCACGTATAGGGTTTACACATAAAACTCACTCAGAATTGAGGTGTTGTGTATATCTTAGGAGTTACACATGGAAACGTGTTATGTCACAATTCCTGCGCACAGCCCCGCATCATTACATATCCCTACATCCTAGTAGTAGCAGATTCCCGCGTAGTAGAGACCCGCGCGCAGGTGATTCTGCCACGCACGCAGTGAATCCTACCCCTTGCACATATGTACTAACTGATCCCTGCGTCTGGATCAGTGGTGACTAATCTGACAACCAGGTACCGCCCAGAAGAGCTACAACCTAGTTAGTGTTGCCTAGTATATGTAACAAACTGACATATGCATTACTAATGATCTAAAAAGATCAAAAATTAAATAAAATTAATCAAAATTAAGTTTAAAACATTTTTTAATAATCAATCAAAAAATGAGGGATTATCATGTAAATCACTGACCCTGATTTTTGAAGACCAAAAAACACTACAAGGAGTGTTCATAAAGATTATTAAAAATTCTCTACATGATCAGCAGATGATGAACAATCAGTAAACATCCACATCTGCCCGCTTTAAAGCAATATCAATAGTACAAATGAAGGATGAGTACAGAATGATCAAATTTAAGCCATAACAGATTAACAGATCCTGTGGCTAAAATAGTACAGAAATCCAGAAGATCTAAGGACAGCTGATTGACAGCACCAAGTAAACGTGCAAATCTTTCCCTGGCTGGCTTGCCAGCCTCAGCCCACAAGCAGAACCCTCTCTACATACCCTTAGAAGCTCAAAATCACCCAAAAATGTATTTATACAGACCTCTTTGGATCCATTATTCCAGCATAGTTACCAGGAATTATTTATTATCAATCATGCACCGTGTCATTGTTGATCAAGTGCTTATATGAAGATAAGAAAGTAATTTATGACTTAGTCTGTAGTAGTATTATTTACGCTTATTAACCAATCAACCATTGAAGTTTAGTCAAGCAATCTACCCCATCTGCTCTGAAACCCTTCCAATTATTCCAGGATTTTCGTGCTAAAGTGCTCAGAGTGAGTGTTACCCTTCCTGTCTTGGCCATTTGAGCTGTTAAGCCCTGCCATTAGTGGAATAACTCTCTGATACCAGGAACCTTGCAGTACTTTAGCTACAGAGAGTGATAGAAATGCTGGAATGATAATAATAATTATTATTCCAATAATAAACAATTGGAAGCTCAAATAAATGATATAATCAGAGCAGTTGCAAGGTTTAATTGGTTTGTTAATAAATGGTTTTCAATATAATATAAAAGAGGGTCCACAGTATTATACTACTGGGGCTCTTTACAGACTAGCAACCTCTCTTCAAGGGGCCTCCTTAGGCAGTTTAAGAACCTTGGAATAAAGATGGGTGCCTTCAAAAGGACTTATTCCACTAATGGCTGGGCTCAACAGCACAAATGGCCAAGAAAGGAAGGGTAACACTGACCCTGAGCACTTTAACACGAAAATCCTGGAATAATTGGAAGGGTTTCAGAGCAGATGGGGTAGATTGCTTGACTAAACTTCAATGGTTGATTGGTTCATAAGGGTAAATAATACTACTACAGACTAAGTCATAAATCACTTGCTTATCTTCATATAAGCATTTTATCAACAATGAGACGGTGCCTGATTGATAATAAATAATTCCTGGTAACTGATGATGGAATAATGGATCCAAAGAGTTCTGTATAAATACCTTTTTGGGGTGATTTTGATCTTCTCAGGGCAAGTAGAGAGGGTTCTGCTCGTGGGCTGAGGCTTGCAAGCCAGTCAGGGCAAGATAGGCACGTCCACTTGGTTCTGTCAATCAGCTGTCCTTAGATATGTTGGATTTATGTATTATTTTAGCCACAGGATCTGTTAATCTGTTATGGCATAAATTTGATCATTCTGTAATCATCCTTCATTTGTACCATTGATATTGCTTTAAAGCGTGCAGATTTGGAGGTTTACTAATTTTCCATTATCTTTTGATCATGTAGATAATTTTTAATAATTTTTATGAACACTCCTTGTAGTTTTTTGTGGTCTTCAAAGATCAGAATCTGTTATTTATGTGATAATCCTTGATCATTGATTTATTATTAAAAAATGTTTTAAAATTAATTTTCATTAATTTTATTTGAGTTTTGATCCTTTTTGATAATTTGTAATGCATATGTTAGTTTGTTACATATACTAGGAAACCCTAACTAGGTTGTAGCTCTTCTGAGCGGTACCTGGTTGTCAGATTAGTCACGACTGATGCAGACGCGGGAATCAGTTAGTACAGATGCGCGCGGGGTAGGATCTGCTGCGTGCGTGGCAGAATCAGCTGCGTGCGGGTCTTTAGGACGCGGGAATATGCTGCTACTAGTAAGTAGGGATATGTAATGATGCGGGGCTGCGCGCAGGAGTTGTGACATGACAGATTTCGGCGTGTAACTCCTAAAATATACACAACACCTCAATTCTGAGTGAATTTTGGGTGTAAACCCTACATGTGAAAATTTGTGTGAAATATTAGAATGGCCAAAAAGTGCCATACTGGTGTTGTAATTTTTAGTACTTTTCTTTTTAATTATTCTAAAAATATAAGAAATTGGAATTCAAGGGTGGGGTCAGTGAGTGACCCTACCTAATTTTGGGTGAGGAATCCATTTCTGTCATAATATCTATGAATTTCTCACTCCTTATTTTGTTAATGGAGATATTCTTTTTTTTCCATAGTTTTGTGTTGCTATTGACAGGTTGCTCTGTACATAGTAGCAAGCTGACATCAAATGGAATGTCTTGCCTTAGTATGGGCTCTAGAGAAACTCCATTATTACTTAGAAGGCACCAATTCCACTGTGATTACTGACTGCAATGCTGTTAGGACATTTATGAACATGAAGACCCCTAGTAGTCACATGTTAAGATGGCAGATAGCCATACAACAGTACAGAGGTCAGATGACCATAGTTCATCAAGCTGGGACTAAACACCAGAATGCTGATAGTTTGAGCAGGAATGCGTTAACCAATGACCCAAGTAACCCTGCTTATGATCCAGAGGATAATTATATCTTCCCTATCCTTAACATTAAAAGGTTGAACATTGAAGCTCCTATAATGGGAATCCACATTTGTGAACTGAATGAATCATTGTTCAACTCAATCAAAGAATCTTACAGTTCTGGCATGAAAACTCTGATCACTATTTTGGAAAGTACTTCTCCACCATCTGAATTGATCAATAGCCTGCCTGAACCTCTTTTGAAACCATACAAAGCCAGAAGGTTCACCATATGGGATGGTCTAGTATACTATAGGCATCCACATTCAAGTGTTATAGTCTTAAATAAGGATGACCACATTAAACATGTTCTAGCTGAGTGCCATGATAACTGCTCACTGGTCATCTATCTGCTGATAGAACCTTAGATAAGGTTAAATAAACTGCTTGGTGGGTTAATTGGAGAGACTCCACTATACAGTATGTTACCAGTTGTGAAACTTGTCAGAAGTCCAACAGGACTACTGGGAAACGGTTTGGTCTACTGCAAAAGATTGCTGAACCCAAGAAAAGATGGGAGATTATCAATATTTACTTTGTAACTGGACTACCACCAGGAGAAGCCTATTCCTAAAACTCAGTCTTATTCATTGTGGATAGGTTCTCCAAGAAAGCAAATTTCCTACCTAATCATAAGGAAGACACTGCTATGGAAGTTGCCCTATTATTTTGGAACAGACTCATTGCTGATGTTGGGGTTCCCAAGATTATTATCAGTGACAGAGATCCTGAATTCACCTCTGAGTTCTGGAGAAATCTTCATGATATGCTTGGAACCACCTTAGCCTTCTCTACAGCTTATCACCCTCAGACGGATGGCTTAGCTGAAAGAATGATTCAGACCCTGGAATACATGCTCAAGAGATTCTGTGGCGTTTGACTAGAATACCAGAATTCTGACAGTTATTGCCACAATTGGGTTAGCCTTTTACCTGCACTGGAGATGGCCTACAACAGTAGCAAGCACTCTACCACTAAGGAAGCACCTTACATACTGGAAAGAGGATGGATTCCTAGATTACCCAAGCATATCCTCAACCACCAGCTAACCAATATTCACCCTACATCACTTCATTTCAAAAACATGATAGATGTAGCCAACAAACATGCGGTTAAGTGTGTCCAGGATGCAGTGGAGTATAACCAGAAAAGGTGGGATAAAACCCATGAGGAACCTTATTTCAAGATTGTTGATCAAGTCTTGATCTCTACCACCAACTTTACCAACTTAGCTGGAAATAGAAAGCTTAGACCAGCTTTTGTTGGACCTTTCACCATTAATAAAATTTTTGGTAAAAATGCTGTGTAAGTTATCCTCAGTGATGAGCTTTCTAAAAAACATCCTGTCTTCCCAGTAAGTCTCATCAAACACTACCACCCAAGGAATGGAGAACATACTCCTTCACTTGCAATACCTGCTACAGAAGAACCTGAAAAGGACAAAGGAAAAATTAGCAAGATCCTTAAAGATAAAAAAGATAGGATCAATGGAAAAGACGTCAGACTCTACCTGGTTAGATACAAGGGAGAATCAGCTTTTCAGCCTCCTGGATGCCAAGACCCTTTCTATCCTTTAGCAATCCGTAAAATATTTGTATTAAGCTTATTGCAAGGTTAAGTAGTTTGGTTATGGTTTATTGTTTTGAATCAATATGAATAGATTGATTATAAAATATTTTTATAGATGGGCCACAATTATATTGGGGATCTTTAACACCTCTCTTCAGGCATTTCAGTATGAAGACACGTAGTCCTGGTTGCTTTGGGTTCTTTAGTTTCAAGGATATTTTACCCAAAGATAATATATATATAAAATACAAAGTGGAGTGGCAGGGCCTTGTAACCAAGCTGCCACAACAGAGAAAGGATAATAAAACTTACTGGTATTTTATTAAATCCTTTGGGTATCTGTTTGAGACGTGTGCTGATGGGTTAAACCTGTATACTGGGGTTATAAGGTTTTCCAGCAGTTTTGATTGATAAAAAGAGGTTGAGGATGGATATTATTGATCAGAAATTGCCATAAATCACTTAATTATCTCTTGTAAGTACTTGATTACCTCGGCACGGTGTCTGGATATGAATATAACTGGGTCTCTGCCCATCCATATCCTCAAAAGAGCTCTTTATTTATAGCTTTGGGAGTCCCAATATTGTCCTTCTGAGGGTTTTAGGTTCTCAAAGGGACGGACACTAAGGCTGACAGGGTAACCAGGGGTAGCCTGTCATGTGTTCTTGGTGCTATATCACGGGTAGCTTCTAATTCCTCAGGGTATGGGAATTATTCCACTTTATAATAGAAATTAGGACGTGTGAATAACACTAATCTGTCCTATTTATGTATTATTTAATTAATTATCCTTAGTAAATGTTCACAGTAATTTAATAATGATATAAATAGGCATTTCTACGGACATCTTCATGTCAGGTAAGTTCTCATTATGTATTATATAACTGGATTAAAAGTCATAATATTGATTTTAATCCTTATTTTAAAGTTCCAGTTAATTTACTAAGATAATTACTTAAAAATATAAGTGATGTGAATTCATGTAATATTTTTACATCATTACTTTTCTTAGTATGTCACAAAGATATTTATGTCTAGTAATTCTCATTAAAGTATATTAAAGTATTTTAATATATTTTTAGAAGTTGTCATTGTCTTATTTTCGACATTCTTTGTACTTTGAATTATATTAAATAAAAAATATGTATAAGGATTATTTATGTATTTTTATATAATATTATGTATTTTTAGACTGTCTACTATCCAAGAGAACATTTATTACATATGTAGAATGTTCCCGTGTAGGTTGTAGCATGTTTATGCAGTACCTGAGCCTTTCAGGTGTTGAGATATGATCAATGCTTTCATGCAGTCTTCAGGACCTCAGTCCCTGCATGCTTGTAGTTGTTTACTCATTCATGATATGTCCTCACAAAGTGAAATTGTCATTGACCTCTACAAGCATATCTTGATTGCTGGGAAGCAAGCGTCCTTAGTATAGTTGGTAGTACACTTGCCATGCAAATGAGAGACCTGGGTTCAATTCCCAGAGGACACATGTTATTTTCACATTCTTACAGGTTACAAGCCCAGCGCTACCCAAGCGCCCATCATGAGTGTGATCTTAGCATGTTGCCTTGCTTCCTTCACCCTACTTTCAGCACGGGGGTGTGTTGAGATATGATCAATGCTTTCATGCAGTCTTCAGGACCTCAGTCCCTGCATGCTTGTAGTTGGTTACTCATTCATCATATGTCCTCACAAAGTGACATTGTCATTGACCTCTACAAGCATGTCTTGATCACTGGGAAGGAAGCGTCTTTATTATAGTTGGTAGTACACTTGCCATGCACATGAGAGACCTGGGTTCAATTCCCAGAGGACAAATGTTATTTTCACATTCTTACATCAGGCCGCCTGTCACTCTGTCAATCCGTAGTCTCACGTCTGCATACTTTTCAGAGGCCCGGGGCTGCGTAAACAACCTCAACAGAGTGACAGGGCTGTATCTTAGCCGCGCGCGGGTGCATTGGCTGCCGCAGCTGCGTGTGGGAATTGTGACAAAACACATTTCTGCCTGTAACTTCTAGAATATACACAACACCTCAGTTCTTACTGAATTTTAGGTGTGAAACCTATACCTGAAAAGTTGTTTGAAATATTTAATTGGCCAAAAAGCTCAATAATGGAGCCGTAGTATTTTGGTTTTTCTTTCCTTAATTATTTAAAAATATAAGGAGTTGTATTTCAAGGGTGGGGTCAGTGAGTGACCCTACCTACTTTTGGGTGGATAATACATTTCTGTAATACGTTTTCCTACTCCTTTATAGGTTAATTGTATTATTATCATTTTTATGTTATTTTTGTTACTTTTGCATCTTGCTCTGCAGTAGTAGCAAGCTGACACAGCTGATAAAAATGAATGGTTTCCTGAACATAACATCCCTGACAGACCTATAAACCTGAGGAACTACAGAGCCAGCAGGAGGCATTAAACCAAATCTTCTTTTCCAGATATAGACATATCTTTGAGTGAGGGAATGTCAGCTTGCTACTATGTACAGAGCAACCTGTCAATAGCAACACAAAACTATGAAAAATAAGAATATCTCAATTAGAAAAATAAGGAGTGAGAAATACATAAGTATTATTACAGAAATGGATTCCTCACCCAAAATTAGGTAGGGTAACTCACTGACCCCACCCTTGAATTCCGAGTCCTTATATCTTTAAAATAATTAAAAAGAAAAGTACTAAAAATTACTACACCAGTATGGCACTTTTTGGCCATGCTAATATTGCACACGTATTGTCACGTATAGGGTTTAAACCTAAAATTTACTCAGAATTGGGGTGTTGTGTATATTTTAGGAGTTACACCGGGAAACGTGTTATGTCACAATTCCCATGCGCAGCCCCGCATCATTACATATCCCTACATACTAGTAGTAGCAGATTCCTCCGTACTAGAGACCTGCGCGCAGCTGATTCTGCCACACACGCAGCAGATCCTACCCCGCGCGCATCTGTACTAACTGATCCCTGCATCTGGATCAGTCGTGACTAATCTGACAACCAGGTAACACTCAGAAGAGCTACAACCTAGTTAGGGTTGCCTAGTATATGTAACAAACTGACATATGCATTAATAATAATCTAAAAAGATCAAAACTCAAATAAAATTAATGAAAATTAAGTTTAAAACATTTTTTAATAATAAATCAAAGATCAAGGATTATCACATAAATCACTGACCCTGATCTTTGAAGACCACAAAACACTACAAGGAGTGTTCATAAAGATTATTAAAAATCACCTAAATGATCAGCAGATGATGAATAATCAGTAAACATCCACATCTGCCCGCTTCAAAGCAATATCAATAGTACAAATGAAGGATGAGTACAGAATGATCAAATTTAAGCCATAACAGATTAACAGATCCTGTGGCTAAAATAGTACAGAAATCCAGGAGATCCAAGGACAGCTGTTTGACAGCACCAAGTGGACGTGCCAATTTTGCCCTGACTGGCTTGCCAGCCTCAGCACACAAGCAGAACCCTCTCTACGTGCCCTGAGAAGCTCAAAATCACCCAAAAAGGTATTTATACAGACCTCTTTGGATCCATTATTCCAGCATAGTTACCAGGAATTATTTATTATCAATCAGAAACCGTGTCATTGTTGATCAAGTCCTTATATGAAGATTAGAAAGTGATTTATGACTTAGTCTGTAGTAGTATTATTTACGCTTATTAACCAATCAACCATTGAAGTTTAGTCAAGCAATCTACCCCATCTGCTCTGAAACCCTTCCAATTATTCCAGGATTTTTGTGATGAAGTGCTCCGAGTGAGTGTTACCCTTCCTGTCTTGGCCATTCGAGCTGTTAAGCCCTGCCATTAGTGGAATAAGTCCTTTCTAAGGCACTCATCTTTATTCCAAGGTTCTTAAACTGCCTCAGGAGCCGCTTTGAAGAGAGGTTGCTAGTCTGTAAAGATCCCCAGTAGTATAATACTGTGGCCCCTCTTTTATATTATATTGAAAACAATTTATTACCAAACCAATTAAACCTTGCAACTGCTCTTATTATATCATTTATTTGAGCTTCTAAGTGTTTATTATTTGAATAATAATTATTATTATCATTCCAGAATTTTTATCACTCTCTGTAGCTAAAGGACTGCAATGTTCCTGGTATCAGAGAGCTGACAAGGTGGGTTGGTGAGGAAGAGGGAGGAGTGGACCAGTGGTGGTTTAGTTGGTTTGGTGAGGGGGAGGGACAAGTGCAATAGTTTTTTTGTGGTATGAGGTAGGTGGTTTGGAAGCTTTTGTTCTATTTTTTTCTCAAGTCCACAAAAAAGAAAAAAAACTGTATTCAGCCTGGGATTCTTTGTTGAACATCAAAAACCAAAAACAATTCTGTGATGTAATATATGACGTATTTAAAAACAAAATGCTCCTCATCAAAGTGTTTTAGTGTGAGGGGTAGAATCTGCTCTTCCATGGCCAAAGATGAGGCAGAAGATGAGACCAGGATGACCTGAAGAGCATTGGGATTATCTTCTTCAAATATTTAATCCCATTTATCTTTGATGTAGGCCAGAAGGTTGTGAAGGATAACACAAGTGATCATCCAGTTGATGATTATCTTCATGTCTTTGGAATTTTGAAGCTAGTTTTGCATTTACCTCAAGCTGGCCAATATTCCTTTCAGGATTGCTATGGCATGCTAAATCTCAACTTGTGATTGGGAAAGATAATAGTTGAAATCAGTTTTGGCTTGATAATTTGATGAAACATTTCAGTATGCTGGAAAAACATATTTCCTGCTATCATAGGCTGAATCAGCTAGAATTTATTGGTATTGTTCAAAGTAGTTATCTGCCTGTTGAGAAATCCACATCTGATTTAAAAAATATGAGTCATGATAAAAGCCTGGAAGGCCAGCTTGGACATATATGATCTTCTTGTTTTTATCACAAATCAGTTGTACTGACACAGAGGTTCTAAACAAATAGATAGAAAATATTTGGTCAGTGTGTTATCAAATTTTTTATAAATGGCTTTGGAAATTAAATTAATTTATCGTATTTCTTTCCAATCAAAATGGTGGTTTCCATCTAGCTTGGGTTTTTGACTCAAGGGGATAGTGGTTTCATCAAAAAAAAATGCAACAAAGAAAGCTTTCATTATCCATAAATTGAGATATCTCCTTGCCTTCTTCTTTGGTTTGCCAACAAAGGACCAAGAAACAGGAAGATAGAATAGCAATCATGAATCTTTTGGTGTATGAGTCAATATATTCATAACTGACCAAGAATACATTTTATAATTGATGAATTGCTGCTCCATTTCCATTTAATCCCAAATTACAAATAGAAATATACAGTTACATCAGGATCATGTTGAGGGTTCCAAGAATTGTTCTGCAAGATGTGGTGTTCTTCAATCATCTCCAAATCATTGATGAATGAAGGCAATAAAGTTTGAAACAGTTTGTAAAAGCTTAAGTTGGGGAAGAGATGAATCTTTTGCTTTCATACATTGGGTTGTGGATAGTGTCTCTCCTTGGAACTGTTTATTGCTTTTCCAACAGAGAATTAAAAGCTAACCAATTTGATTCCAAATTGGAGTCTGAATCAGAGTATGAATCAGATTTAAATAGTAAAAAAAGTTCAGTCATCTGTTTTAGATTTTCAACTTCCTTCCAGGAGGTTTGATTGTAAATTCTGAGCAAGATGGTGATTTGATGTGGGGTGATGAGATGATTTTGGGATGTGCGTGATGTGATAGAGATGTGAAGTGATAGATATGTGAATCAATGGAGATGTGAAGCAATGTAGATGAGATTTGTGTGATGTGTTGGAGATGGGATTGGTATGTATTTGCTGAGGTGGAGGTGTGGATTGGTGTTTTGCCTGCAACGGATGGTGGATTGATCATAATGGCGGTTTTGATTTTTGAAACCCACCATTTTCATGAAACCAGCCATTTTAAAATAAAACAGTTAGGGGTTATTTATATTCCAGAAACCTTCCATTTTTAATGGCGTGTTTGGCCAAAAAAATGGCGGGTTTGCTAACTTTGATACACCCTAACTGATACTTTTAAAAATATCATCAAAAATTTATATTTCTAAAATAATTGTTGCAATTCTCAGCCCAGATCAAAATTTACAAAATTGATATTTCTAAAAATACTATTAAGATTTCTATTTTCAAAAATATTAGGGCATATCATAGTTAGACCACCCACCATTTCTTTCATTGCAGGTGGGGTTCAGAAAAATAACCCAATTTTGAAGACACCATTGAAAGAAAAAATAAAAAAAACTTATTTCAAATCAGATGTCTCAGAGTTACCTGAAATTAAATGGGTTTTTTCAAATGAATTATTGAAATTTTTTTCAGCCTCAACCACACATTGGTCCACATATTGGTCTAAATCATACACCTCTGTTTTCACACCTCCTTCTACCTGCAAACTCATTGGAAAAATCTGACTCATCATTCTCATCAATTAATTGCTCTGATCACTTGATCAATCTCATCACTTATTGCCATCATCACTTCATAAATATCATGAATTCATTGCTCTCATCACTTATTTCTCTCATCACTCCATCACTCCATCACTCTCATAACTTATTTCTGTAATCACTCCATCACTCTCATCACTTTATTTATGTCATCACTTATTTCTCTCATCAATTTATCACTCTAATCACTAATCTATCTCATTACTTGATTTCTCTCATCACTGAATCACTCTAATAAGTCTTATAATTTCATGCCTCTTAATCCTTTCAAAGGGCCCCTCTGCAAATTTCCCTCATCAATTCCACACAAGAATCCAAGCACCAAAGCAAACGTTCTCCAGGAACTCTAAATCAAAAAATCCGCCCCCATCTGCTTCCAAATGCTCAAGTAAGCTCAAGAGAGTGTCATACTGACACCTAACTCATTCCAAGCTCAGCCAAATCAGTCTAACCTTCATTCCTCATCTAATTGCAAAGGCACCTCAACCTCAGGGCCCTGGAGACTTATATCAATATATCTCCAGTAACTTTATATCCTCAGGATCATCATGCAGTTCATATCTACATATATTTCAACCTCATATAACATGCAAATAGACTCCATAGGCTTGCAAATACTTAATCCCCCAGTTCTGCATATCATCTAACCTTATTCTCTCTGTTTAAACCATACTTCATCATGGTTTATCCTTGGGGAAACCTTATGTACATTTCTTGCAGGTTGTATTCTATACTCTCTCTACTTTGTAAATAGTTTCATGAACTACATGTACACTTTTCATTTTTCAAATGTAAACTCCCAAATTAGACAGACCAAACCTGTAGCCTTTCCCCAATTTAGAAGCAGCCTATCTCAATGTATTAGCATACATAATCAGCCGTCTCTGTTACCTAGACTAATCCCTTGTCATTACATGTGTAGTCTGACCCCAACCAACTGTAACTCTGTTTTAGTTCCAGCCCTTTTCTATTTAAACTGACCTCTTATTCCCCTTTCCTGATTGTTTCACAAGAAATTGTTTTACTACTCCTTACTAGGAATTAATCCCAGCAAATTTCATCAGCACCTTATCTCCCATAAACTCCTACTAAGCCATTTGTAGCATCCTCCAGTAACCTTTCCTCCAAGCTTAATGAGAGTAGAGTCCCCTTGTGCCAAGCCCTTCTTGCATTTCAGAAGCCCTTGTGACAGAGAGCTTATCACATTTTCCTTATAAATTGGCTCAAAATTCCTTCCAACTATGACACTTTCTTTGGGTTTGAGAATGAAACACAAGTGGTCCGACCTCCATTCTTTAAGGTCAATGGTTATCTCTTTATTGCCAATTAACTAAAGAATAAAAAAATTAGGCTGGCTCTTTCATCAAAATAGATGAGAAAGTGATTCAAGAACTATAAATTCAAGTATAAAAATGCCCACTCAATGTCAATCTCCACTGGCTTTGGTATCACCTACTCAAATGAATCCAATTAAATCAAATCAGTGGCTGATAAGTTGGACTTGATTTGTCCTTTTTATTTTCAAATGGATAAAATATTTGGATTGAAGTCCAATGCTGAAAATCCCTATTCTTTCCATGGCTCTGTATTTTTCCAAAATATCTCCTATAATCATCTTCCCTCCCATCCAGATACTTTGATTGGGGTGAGCATCAAGAGAGATTCAATTAATTCTATAAAATTTTGAGAGTTTCAAGCCCTATTATTGACATTTATCTGTATTTTTTTAAACCATGTCCTCCCATCCACATACTTTTATTGGGATGAGAATCAAGAGGGATTGATTAATTGAAAAACATTTTGAGGTTCATGGTAGGACATTGGTGTTTCAGAAAAAGGATGGTTGTGGAAATAACAATCAACATACTTAAACTTACTAAATTTCTGCTGTATCAACTGATTTTCATTAGGTGAGGAAGTACTAGAAGTGAACAGATGAACCAAAAAGATTTTGTGAGATCCAGGAATACCATATCCCATAAAGCCTTCTTCAGACTGAGTGATTTTTATGTTTTGGTCCTCACTTTAATAGGGCGCCAAGGGTTTAGTGAGAGAAATGCCCATTAAAATCAATACTCTCAGTCCAAGGAGATCATTGAAGTTGGAAAAATTTTTAAGCTTTCCAAATGCCACAACATCTGTCTGCTTACCAAAAGCTGGTTTTATTTTAAGTGGTATGTTGCCCAAAAGATTCAAATACTGGATATCCAGTTTCCAATTCTTATTGATAAATAAAATTGAGAGGATGAGTCAGAATACTTAAAACAAAATAAGACAAAGATAAGAATGAGAAAAATAAAAAAATAAACTGATTTAGAAAGGTAAATAGAGAGCCAGCAGTGAATACAAACCAATTACAATCATATGGTCAACTGTTGACATTATAATTCAACAGATTAGAGGAGACATTTAAAGATTCCAGATTTTTTAACTTGCCAAGTTCAACCAGTAAATTTTGCAACTTGTTGCTATCCGAGCAAAGTTTTTTGAGATTTGAGAGGTTTGATTTGTGAAGTGGATCAATGACCAGTAACTTTTGGGTTAACAATGAAAATGAGAATAAAATACTGTTGTCGTGAAGAGAAAGATGGTTGGAAGGTTCTAAGAAGTGTCTTTGGAAGTGATTGATGAGAAGGAGGGTTGTTGTCATTTTTTTCAAGCCAAGACAAAAAGGTAAAGTTTGCAGGTTTGAATCCTGGTGAGCCCATTCAGTCTGTCACACCACACCACCAATGGGCCAATGTAATGCCCAAGTACCTTTGCCATGCCATGATGGTCTATCAACATTGCAAGTATTGATGAATATTATTTCATATGTGTGTATTTATGGTTTGGATACTCTTGGAGGATGAGATGAGCAGTTCCACATTTGATGAGAGTTGGACCAAGCCACAGTTGGATCAGTGAAGAGAGTGGTAGATCAATTTGAGTAAAATAATTATATAAGAAGCTGGCCTCAATCATAATTGATTGAGCTGATATGTCTTGGCATCCTGGGATTGACAGTGAACCATAAACTTCAGCAATGGGTTAACATTTTTACATTCTATAAATCACAAGAAAAAACTTCATTCAGAAAGTTTTAAGAGATATGTGTAACTACCCAAATGCTAATCAACTGAGAAGCTAAATCAACTAATTTTGAGAAAAAGTTGTTTTGCAATTGCCAAGGTCAGGAGAGGGCTGTTTCAAAACCAGCATTCATACTTATATCCTATTGAGAAAATGAACAACACCATGAACAAGGTTAAAAAAAGGCCCTGTCCAAAATGAAAAAGGTAGTTGCTTGTTAGATTTCTCAGGGATGGCTGGAAAATAGTTGAACTTTTTTTAGCTGGTTGGATGATACTCTGCTACAGCAAAAACATTTTCTCTGTTGGCCTTTTTTGAATCTCTTGTTAAAATGCTTGCACCAGGCCTGAAAAAGCAACCAAGCAGGGAGAATTGGTTGATAATGGTTTTCAATTTTGACATTGTCTTTGCCATCATTAATTCTTGGGAAGCTGCTGAAAGCCTCTTCTTGGCTGCTTTGATATGTGGGATTTCTCAGTGACATGTTGTTAAGATGACTCCACTTTCCTATCAGCAGATGTTCAACCCACAAAAACTTTGACCGCAGGAACACAGCTGCAAAAGCTCTAGATGTAGTCCTCTTTTATTGCTGGCTTCTCTTCTTTTTTTTGCACTTCTGGCTATTCTGATCAATTGAGGGTCATTTTCCATTCTTCTCTCTTCTAAATTTTCTGTTCTTCCATCTACCTTTTCTCCTCTTCTATCCTTTTCTTTTCTCAATGTACCTTCTCTATACTTCCTTTGCTATTGTCTCTTCCAACTCCATCAGCCTTCACATCTGACCAAGCTCAATCAACTCTCATCTGAAAACCATTGCCTATTTAGAGCTTTGTCCTCCGGATCCATCTAAAACACAACTCTGACTTCAAATTCTTCTTGCCTCAGCCCTTCTCCTCCATTCTTGCTCTCAAATCTCTCTTTTTGTAATTTGCCTGCTTGTCTTTGTCTCAATTACTTCTATCAAATCTGTTGGTTGTCCTTCTTCTATCCTACTCTATTTCTACTGTTTTCTTTATATACTTGTTCTGATTTCCTTTCCATAATCTTCTGGTTCTAGTAACAAAAATTCAAATAATTTTCTTTTCACGCTTAAAAGCCAAAGACTACACCAACAAATTACTTCTTCACACTCAAAATGAAAACAACAGTGGGAGAAAAAAATGATTTACACCAGGTACCTCTCAAAGCTTCAGTCAATGACATACCCCCTCTAAACAAAGAAAGTTCATTGATCTGGAAAGACAAGATGACTATTCCATTTAATTTTAATGATACCAGAGATTCAATAACTAGGAACTCAGGCCAAATGTTTAAAAAACAAGACAGAGAAATTTGAGCCATCATTCCATGAAAGTTGGACAGCACAAATCATACCAACATTTTCAACTCCTCCAACATCTTGTGATCAAAGATACTCTGGACAGAGATCACCCATTTATTTGCTTCATCCAAAACCATTAATAGATCAAGAGTCTGAAATCATTTTCGCCATGATCCATTCAACAAACAGCCTTTCAGAAGATTTGTAACCAAAATGCGTAAGCCAATCACCAGGATTACCAACTTTGGGATTGAACTACCTAAGGAAATCCTAGACTACCTCATCTTCTTGAAGTTTCCACTTATCCTATAAAATCTCAATCAGAAAATCATGTAAATAGAGAAATTTTTGATGGTGAAGCTTTATTCAACCATCTAATCCAACACAACTGAAGAGTTTAAGATGATAAGCAAGGTTATTTGTTGAAGTAGGGGACACAGTATGACTCTGAAGAGTCAAATGAAGAGGAAGGATAAGGCTACTAAGAGCCAAGGAAGAGGGATTTACTTTCAAAGTCAAGTGGAACTGATCTGAAGAGGAGGAAGGGACACTCCAGTTCATTTGTCTGGTAATCAGATGATTTTTCATTCATGGTCCCAAGGAAGGACCAGTATTTAAGAACAACTAGAGAACCCCCAAAAGGGGCCTAAGACAGCAGGTTAGTGACAACTAGAGAGCCCCAGAGGGGGCCTGAGACATGAGTAGTTATTTAATGGAAAAAGTAAGTTAGAGATAAAGGTAACTAAATTTGTTAGTTACAGAATATGAAGAGAAAAAGACAACAAAAACAACAAGCAAAAGGCACAGATTAATGTCAGAAAATCTACCCCCGACATCTCTCAAGTGGTTACTAAGGGGGAATCAGACAAAGAAAATACAAAGATAAAAATACAATGCAATGAAGGGTAACACAACCTCAATGCACCCCATCCTGATTACTCCTGCTTTCACCTTCAACCTCAAATTGAACCACAATGGTGGGTAGAAAAACAAAAGGAATGGAAGAAAAAAATAAAGAATACTCCAAATACTACCTACAATGCACTGCTGAATCTCTGGATAAATGCAAATAACCATCAAAATCTTCTCCTGAACTTGGTGCTAACTTCCCCGCATTCAATGATCTGAAATACTTCATTTCTGTTGACTTACAAGATGAACCTTAAGAAATCAAAACTGGAAAGCTAGAAGCCACTCTCAAAATACAAGGAACCATCACAGGAATGACTTGAAAATAACACTTGAAGACTGTGTGTACCTACCCAACGTAGTTGTCAACCTGATAAGTCCTTGTCTCCTTGCTAGGAAAGGATGAATCCACTCTCAAAAAAAAATCATATCAGAGTCTCCAGGGAAGGCAAGACCGTGCTGAAAGGCTTTGTTTTCAAAAATCTATTTTTCATTTAAAAACTACAAGCCAAAAGCAAAAAACAGATGGTAAATCTCATGAATCAAAGCAAAACACCATCACTACTGGACATCCACAAGATGTAAGGTCATGCCTCCATCTCCACTCTCAAGCCTATTTTGAACAAATGCTTCATAAAAAAAGAATTAAATAGCTTTCAATGCAACAGCTGCATAAAAATTGAAATAACAAGATGTCTTTTCACTATAAGGGATTCATCTTGATCTGATTGAACAAATCACATCTCAGTTGGGGTAGGGCCACCACTACATTCTAACCCTTGTGGAAAACTTCTCATGCTATATTCCCTTGGAATCCAAAGAAAAAACTCATTACAAAATCAGCAGAATTCTTGAAACAGAACACAAGAGACTCAAATAATACCCAACCAACATTTTCTCAGACAAAGGAAAAGAATTCACTAACTTGAATCTGAAAGACTGCAAAGGAAAAACAAATCAAACTCCTGAAATTGGAACTCCATCATTCTCAAAACAATGCCCATTCCAAAAGAGCGAATGGTACCATTATGGAATCAGCGCGGGCTGCTTTCTCATCCTTCAGAATAGCTAAAAACTACTGCCATGTGGTGACAAGGAGCTGCTGCTTCATGTTCAATCAAATCCCCAGGGAAGGTAATCACCTATCCCTCTGGGAACTTATGTTTGATAAGAAACTACCTTCTAACAATTAAAAACCTGTAGTTTCTACAGTAATCTATTTGTTCAATTGTATTCAGAAGGGCAAAAAACTTGATGAGGAGGGCTTGGAAGGGATATTAGTTTGGTTCAATCCCCCTTTCAAGTCCTATTTGGTACTTATCTTATCAGGTTTTATTACAAAAACAAAACATAACCAGTTCCTTAAGACCCACTTCAACAAATTCCCTCTTCTTCAGTCACAAGGACTCAACATTTTCTCACAATCTGACCCTGAATTAACCAAATCCACTTTCTCCACAACATACAAGAAATTCACTGCAAGGAACTCTAACAACAATCAGTACAAATCAGACTTGACTCAAGAAGAATTGGAATCTCCTTCTTCTCCATCTTCCAAAATTCCTTGCTTACTCTCTCCACAGCCTTTTGCTCCATAAACAAATCAAAGACCAAGAAGTGATACTAGAAAAACTCAAAGAAATGATTTCTATCATTATAAAAAGGGTGATGTTAAATTCACAACTCCAGTTGTGTGGGAATTGTGTAGGGCCCTACATGGATCAAATGAGCAATGTGGTCCCATAGACGACTACAAAGGGCCATTCCAAACATGTGCAACCCATGAGGTTGTATAGGAGAAATTTCACCCCAAAAACAGCTCAAAACTGGGGTTTTTGGGGGTGGGAAACTCCTGGAAGTTGTTCCAGAATTTTGGGAACCCCCTGGACCACAGTTGGGTTCCATTAACCCAAATTTGGGATCAACGCATACTTTGTTGGACTTTTGTTCCACACCTAGTGATCAAAAAGTGACTTTAAAGTGAAACCAAATCAAAATTAAAGTGAAAATTGAAATCATATAAAAAACTGCAAACAATTCATTCTCAACTCAAAAGTGAGCAAACTTTGTTTGTTCAATTGAAATTTGGATTGAATACTTAAGTATACCGTTGAATTTTTTTTGCATGAGAACAGTGGCAAGCCCTCCTTCTTCTGACATGGCTGCATGGAAGGTCTACATTGATAGTGCCATCAACAAAGCTTTGGAAAAAGAAAAAAAGCATTTTGCTGATGAAACATTGGAAGCCCCAATTGCATCCGGATCAAGGGTGACAATTGAGTAACAAAATTTTTCACAGTGGGATGCAAACTCTGGTTGTGAGCAACATTTTATGTTACTGAGGCCTTTGCTGGATTTAATGTGATTGAAACTAATGGTTGCATGTAACTGAAACTATGACTTAACCAATGAATTTTTACTAGATCCACTTGACCCAACTCCTGTGAGATCCTTTCATACTAGGGAAGAGGCTCAAAAATATTTTCAAACATGGTCCATGAAGCATGTTTAAACTGTGATGGTTTTTAACTCAAAGAAAGATAAATATGTGGATTTGGCCTGTGATTGCCATGGTTTCTATTCAGGACAACTTCTGACTGAACGGTCTAGACAAGCTCACACAAGGAAGGTTGGGTGCAATTTTTGAATCCATGCAAGTTGCACAAAGGCAGACCCATTGTGGAAAATCTCCTACAAAGAAACCCAACATAACCATCAACCATCTGAAAATACCTCTGTGCATCCTCAACTGAGGAGAATCTTGGGGGTGGCCTTAGACAATCTAATACAAGGTATGAATGATGGGCTCAATATGTTGCAAATTAAGAGAAAATTGAGAAAGATTGATGGAAGCAATTAGGTTGATTACCAAACAATCTATAAAACTAAGCAGAAGGTAATGCTAGCAGAACTAAAGGGAAAAATTGTTATGGAGGTATTCTATGAAGAGCTTGAAGAAACAGATTGGATTCACAGTTCAAATTTCAGTGGAGAGGAAAACTTGGAGTCCCTGTACTTAGCACATCCTGAGGCAGTAAAGCTTTCAAAACAATTCCATCATATTGCTATTTTGGATTGTACTTATAAGACAAATAAGTACAAAACCCTGCTATTGCATGTTGTAGGAATGACAGCCAATCAGAAAAATTTCACAGAAGCTCTTGTTTTTATAACAAAAGAAACATTTGAGGTCTATAGTTGGTCTGTAAACACATTAAAGGAGTTGGCTTTTGATCCTGAGAGACTTCCAAAAGTCTTTGTGACGGACCATGAAAAAGCTCTGATTTGTGCTCTGGAATCTAGTTTCCTTGAGTCATCAAGACAATTTTGCACTTGGCACTTGTCTAGAAACATACAAGCAAACTTTAAAGCGCACTTTGTTAATTATGTTGAAGGATGGAAAAGGTTTATGACTCTGTGATCAAAGTATGGGGCCTCAAAGACCAAGGAGGAGGCGGAGGTCAATGATGCAGAACTCAGAGTAGGTCCAAATCACTGCTTCTTATTCTTCCTAGTTTTGGGTTCTGACCTTTTGACTTGTATAGTGTTTCTTGAAGAACTATGAGGATGTACTTGATTATATGGAAAATAACATTTTCCCTATCAAAGAGAGGTTTGTAACAGCATGTACTTGTATAAACCCAGATTTTGGAAACAAAACAACATCTCAGGCTGAAGGGGCCCATGCAATGTTCAAATGATTCCTTGCAAACTCTTTGGGAAACATGTTGGATGTTTTGAAAAGCCTTGAAAGAACAGTTTTTAATCAAATTAAATTGGTTCATGTGTCACTTTACAAATCTCAAATTAAGTTAGGGACAGACTTCCACCTGAACTGTTACCATTGGGTTACATATTGTCATTACAGGCAATTCAGCTTATTAGGGGAAAATTCTTAAAATCAAAACCTGATCATTTGTAACGTCTTGGACTTGTATAAAACATCTTGGGTTGAAGGGGCCCATGCAACTCTCAAAAAATTCCTTGAAAACTCTTTGGGAAAAATTTTGGATGTTTGGAAAAGCCCTGATGGAACAATTTTGAATCAAATTAAATCAGTTCATGCATCACTTCATAACTCTTGAATTAAGTTAGGGACAGTTCTTCCACCTGAAATGTTACCATTGGGTTAACAATTGTCTTTAGAAGCAAGTGAGCTTCTTAAGGAACGTTTTGAGAAATTCAAACGTGATCATGATGGCAAAGTGTCCACCAAGTCATATTTCAAGACTATGGTTTTGCCCTGTTACAACCAAATAGGTGACCGTGCAGCATTCAGAGGATCCGTGGTACCAAAAAATGTTTGTCCTCAGTGGAGGTTGGACTATGACTCTTGCAGTTCTAGTTTTGTAAGTTGGCTTAATTTGGATTTTTCAAATCACTATGTGATTAATGCTTTTTGATTAATGATTCCTAATTCACTAATGGTTGATCATTCTGAATTTTTCAAGTGCAATTTTTATGAAATGCTAAGAATTCCTCAGTTACCTGAAAAACTGAATTCAATGATCTTTGAATATTTAGATCATGAGCAAAGTGGCGTATTGAAGTATATCATTCAGAAGATTACAAAATATTGATTGAATGCAACACTTCAACCTAAAGTATTACAATCAACTAGGGGAAGCCCAAAATTGACAGATACGCGGCGAGAAACATCTTGTTTTGAGAATGTTGAAAAACAACTGAAGGGGGGAAAAAGGACTAGAAGGGCTCCAAATAAGAAAAGACAAAAGATTGTAAGTCTTTTCATTTGGAATATGTTCATTTTTTTTGTTTAATGAACTTAGTTGTGAATAAGTTGGCAGAATCTGAATCTGAATTTCATAGCTCAGAGAAGAGACTGAAAGTTAATTGGTATAATTTAATTTGGAATCAGAATCCTCTTCAGAGGAAGAGAATGTGCAGCAAAGCTCAACCAGAAGCTCATCTTTGGTGAGAATTCATTGAATTGATCTGATTAAAGAAATGAATACTAAGTTAGTTTTCATGATAGGAGGCAAATGTGAAATACCTGAATCAAATACCCAAGAAATTCCATAAGTTCTTGGGTGAGGTTTGGGATCCAACTGGAGATGGGAATCGCCGATTTAGAGTCATTTCTAACTATCTTGGTTATGAAGAACATGGTTAGTTTAAAGTTAGGAGGGAAAGGTTAAAACATTAGAGAAACATACAGCATGCTACATTAAGATGCTTGGTGGTGCAAAGGAGGTTGAAAAGATTAAAAAAAGACTTGATGTTGAAGACATCAATGAAAATATTCCCTTCTCAAAATGGCTGGCTATATTAGATATGGGTCAAATCAAAGCAGACACATATTCCAGACCTATATGTTTCATTTCATTGGAGTCATGTGATACTTATACTCCAATGAAAAATGGTTTTACTGATGAATCAGATCCAATTTTCATTTCCTTTGTAAACAATAGCCACTGGGTTCTATTAGTACTTGAGGGAGAAATGATTCCAATCCCACCCATTTTAGCAAAACCATGTTCCTAGATTTCTAAAAAAGCCTCTTTTTGGGTTGATCATCTCAAAGATAAACTTCAAATGTATTCTAGAGTATAGAGATTATAGACTTTGACTTCATTTCATCATTGGGTTCCATATAAATTGTAATTCTAATGCAGCTAACAATTTCTATTAATATAAAGGGTTATCACATTTTGAACATAATTATATTGAGTGTTTTGAGTTAACATCATTGTATTGGGTGTTTTGAATGATAGTTTAATGGTAAGTAAGTTCAACTTGTGTTGGGCTGATTCCATCACAAGCTCAACTTATGTTAAGCTTGGGATGGGATCAGCTTAACACAAGTTGAAATTGTTTTTTTTTTGGTTTTTTTACTTTAGAGCTGGTCAAAAGACTTGAATTGTTTTTGGAACTTTTACTTTATGGCTGGTCAAATGACTTCTTCTATTTTTTGCCTGGTCAAAAACTGTTATTTTTTTGGCACTCTTCCTTGAGGGATGGTCAAAAGACTTCTTTAATTTTTGGGCCCTTTTACTTTGGGGCTAGTCAAGTTGAAATTAATTTAGGGCTTGCCAAGTCACTTGTATTTTTTTAGGTGTTTTTAATTTAGGGCTTGTAATTTTAATTGTCTTTCTTTTGGCATTTTTACTTTAGGGCTTGTCAAGTTACTTGTCTTTATTTTTGGTGTTTTTCCTTTAGGCCTTGTCAAGTTACTTGAGTTTTTTTGGTGTTTTTATTTCAGGGCTATTCCAGTTACTTTTGTTTTCTTTGGGCCTTTTTACTTTAGGGCTAGTCCATTGGATAATCCCAGTTAATTTTTATTTATTTATTTATTTATTTGTTTATTTTTTTTAACCAAAAAATTGACATTTTTTGATTTGTTTGATTTTTTTGTTGATTCCTGTTTTTGCAAGGTTTATTTGATTCATGGGTTATGTTAGTGCCCTTTCACTCCATTTTTTTTGGCTCACCGCGGTCCGGTGGTGTGTGGGATGCCACACAACTACATTTGATCCGTTTACAACTCCACACAGCTTGAATGTAGTTGTTCTAAATCCAACGCGCTGGTGAAAGACTCCAAACAGTGCTAGGCCATGGCATTTCTGTAGAGGGGAAAGGTGCTGTTTAGGCTTCTCTCCTCAGTGTTACAAAAATATTCAAATTTAACCAAGATCAAAGTCCAGAAACTGGTAAATGGGAGTCCAAAGAGTAAAGGATAAAAATGATAGTAGTTAGTAGCTGGGAAACAACACTATCTGAGGCAAGATGATGCCAAGGAAAACTTGAATAGAAGAACTCAAGGATTGTTCTGAGTTCAACAGGAAAAGTCAATTGTAAGTAACAACAACCACAAGCTAATTGCTCTGGTTGTCAGCAGAAGGTTAGGAAAGATAAACTCAATCCCAAACAACCTCCAGGTTATCAATGAACCTGCCCAACTCTCCGCAATCAAGCGCTGGAAGGGTACCAGATAACTGTGGGTGGCTGCACAAGACAAAGCTAATTGTTTTGATGAAGCTCTAGAAGCAAAAACAGTAACTGATTTGAACAAGAATAACCCAACACTTCTCAAGGGACTCAAGAGTAGCGTGGCGGAATTCAACTTCAAAAGAAATGAAGGGAGGTTTAAAACTCCAGGTTTTAGGCTTAATAAAACCTCTTCAGTCAAATGTGACTGGTTCCGGAAAGATAATCAAAGGATGATCAGGACCAGTATGGCCGGATCAAGGGATTGGGAATGGTGTAAAACACTCAAGAATTCAATTGGTCAAATTCTTCTTCAACCATCAAGGCTATTG
Source organism: Puccinia polysora (assembly GCA_025617555.3). Classification (NCBI taxonomy): domain Eukaryota; kingdom Fungi; phylum Basidiomycota; class Pucciniomycetes; order Pucciniales; family Pucciniaceae; genus Puccinia; species Puccinia polysora. Next base: position 13,112,438 of record CM062641.1, read on the forward strand.
GTTGGTGATAAGGATCAAGGATCAGGATTTGAGTTTGAATGCTCAAATATCAAGTGGAAATCATAGATATACCCAGAATTTGGATTCAGATAAAGGGGAATGGGACCCCACAGATGTTTTATTTGTAGATGATAATTATGATAATTCTCTGGTAAGATGCCCTAAGATTTTTTCCCCCATGCCAAAAGGCAGGGGAGAGGCCCTCCTTATATGGGCAGGAGGCCCTGTTAGACTATGTACAAGTGATACGACAGATAGAGTGTGAAAAAAATATTATTATTATTATTATTATTTTCTTTCTTTTTAACGGACATGAGAAAAAAGACAAAAATAGAAACTGATGAGAAAACAAAAAACATAAAAAATAATTGAAATAATAAAAAAAATCTGGAGTAAGCAGGAATTGAACGGTCACCAGCCCATGCCAATAATGAGAATGGGCAGGAGACCCATGGGTGAAAAAACCATGCGGACAGGCTGATGGGCCTGGGCAATTACTGGTCTGCGGATTGTTGTGCAAGAGCAGCCAGAGGAGACAGTTAAAGCAGATGCAGCAAGGGGGTGATGATTGGGTTGATGGGGGGAGATGGAATGCAAGACCAGCCATGGGAACAATGGGGTGATGATGATTGGAGGAGAACAATTGGGTGATGATGGATGATCACTCTTGTGCCGGACCAGTTTGTTTAGAAGTTGGTTACCATCCCAATATTTAACAAGATGATTGAGATGAGCCCAGATGATAGGTCTTTTGTTTGTTGTCCTTGATGGTTTTAGTTGGTTGTTTGAGTTGTGATTGATCCATCAACAGGAATGAAGGTGGTGAGAAGATGTCGGCATGAAGCTTGACTGAGAGGGTGTTATTGATAATTGTCTGATCCAGGGTCTGCTAATTACTAAATTATTTGTTGGACTGATACCCTCTTTCAACCAATGAAGGATGGCGATCATGGATGACTGCCGCAGAGAGATGAAGGATGGTAATTGTGGATGACTGCCGCAAAGAGATGAAGGTGCAAGATTGGGTGAGGAGGACAAGGTTGATGGCCATCTCCGGCAAGATTTTTGGTCCATTGGTTGGATGAGTGGCCAAGATGGGAGATAGGGGTGCAAGATTGGTCGTGGGAAAAACCAATTGAGTCAGCGGATGGAGGTTGTTCCCATGACCAACCTTGCGCGGATGACCAGATTGGATGGAAGCAGGGTGAGGGATGATATGTGGAGCAAAAGGTGGGATCAGGTCCATCGGGATGGATGTAAGATAGGATCAATGGTGGTGAAGTTGCGATTGGGACTTGGGGTGACGTTCCGAGCGGAGGAAGATTGGGCCGAGAGGGTCTTGTACCGCGCGTTTGGCCAAAAGGAAGGGGGGAACAAAGAGAGAAGGAATCAAACGTGATGCCTAGGTGATGAGACAAAGAGAGGCCTGTCCTAGACCACTGGGACAGAGGAATGTATGGCAGGATGAGGGAATTGGAGGAGTGATACTGATACAAAAAAAATTCCGATTTTTTTTTTGATGAATGACACCTAAATAAAAGAATCGTAAAAAATTTTGAATTTTTTACATCTGGTCCAGGGTTTCCAGATTTGGTCACCACATCTCTCCCCAAATTACAGACTGTCCCAAGTCTGCATCTGAGCTTGATATCATAAAAAAAGGAAAGGAAAGATGATTGAACACAAGAAATGGCCATTTGATCTTGAGGGTGATTGAAAAGAATATCTTGATCCATCCAAAGAAAATCCTAGAGTTGACTGGGATAAAATGAAGAAGGCGTCCCAGGTGCTCACCTATGTGGCATACAGTAGAGTTTCACAACAAAAAGCAGCAGATGACCCTGGTGGTGCCCAATTGGGAGGACTTACTTCTGATTGAAGTTGCCTCCACCACAACAATGAAATTTCTTGACCTTATCAGCAGAGAACCTTCTGGCCATCTGAGTACCATCCAGTTCTTCCAAAACATATGATCCACCTCTGAATTGACGGACCACTCAATAAGGACCATTCCAGCGGTTAGAGAAAAGCTTTCCCCACTGAGTTTTCAAGGATCAATTATAAGCTAAAACTAGATCCCCAGGATTCAAGGGATCCCTGATTTGATTGGAGTGCTTATCCTCCCAATACTGGACTGATTTTTTCCTTGACTCCATCATTTTCTGATAAGCTTTGTCACAAACATCTTCACTTTTCTCCAGTTGCTTGGATCTGGCAACTAATAGATCAGTGGTGGAAGAAACCTTTTCCCAAGAAATACCTAAGAAAGATTCCATTTCCAGATCAAGAGGAAGGACAGCCCTATGAACAAAGAGGATTTTTTAAGTTGAGTAGCCAGTGGTTTTTTTAGTTGAAATTCAATCAGAGAAGAGCACCAGAGGAAGAAATTTGCAACAATTCTTTCCACTTTCACCAGCCAACTTGGCAAGAGCAGCCTTCAAAGGGGCATGGCCTCTTTCCACCATTCCTTGTCCTTCAGGATAATAAGGAGTTGTCACCCTATGTTGACCAGGAAGCCATTGGATCATTTTGGCCAGTTTGCCACCAAACTCAAAGCCACCATCAGTTGAATAAGATTGAGCCAAGCCATAACACATTGTCCAAGTCTCATAAAGGAAGGCTGCTACTGATTCAGAGCTGAGGTTCTTAAGAAATTTTGCTTCAACCCATCCAGAAAAATCATCTCTAGCCACAATGAGGTACTTAGCTCCACCAGCGTTAATGTGAACCACATACATAGCAATCCTTCCAAAGACAGTAGACTCTCCAGTTGGATAACAAATTTCAGCCGGGTGCCTAAGATCACGTTTCTGACATACTTCACAACTCTTGCACCATTGAGAGACTGATTTCTTCAAAGATGGCCACCAGAATCATTTGGATATACGTTGATAGGTTTTGGTTTCCCCACAATGCCAAAGGCCTTCATGGAGCCTTTTGAGGATTGAATCTTGTTTAGAGGGGATAGTGACGACAATAAGAGCACAAGGATTGCCTCTTTTCATAAGCCTAGTACCTTGGACAAAGAAATTGGAGGACTTCCTTTTGAGTGATTGAAAATCTTTAGCAGAGAGATCAGGAGGCTTTTGGAGAGTGGAAAGGTACTGCTCTAATTTTAGCCAGAAACCTTGTTGGAAGCCAGAATAACCTTGGGAGGAAAAGTTCAAGACTGGACAAATTAAAGGCTACTCCTCATCAAAGTCCACTCCAACATCCAATTCTTCATCTCCAAGGGGGCGTCAAGACAAACCATCAGGCATGGTGAAGGACTTTCCAGGCCTATGAACAATATCAAAAGAGAAAAGTTGGATAAAGGCCACCCAGAAAGTCATAGGAGCATTTGGGAGGCTGGGAGCATTGATCATTTTGATGATGGATTGTGCGTCAACTTGTAACTCAAAGTGTTGACCCCAGAGGACAGTTTGGATTTTCTTCAACATTTGAGCCACGCCACAGAGTTCCAGTTTTGGTTTGGAGTACCTGGATTCTACATCTGAAAATAACAAGGATTCATAGAGGGCAGGAAAGTCCCAACCATTTTCATCTTCCTGAGTGAGGACAGCTTCAACAGATTGATAACTAGAATCAACAGCCAATTTGATCTTGCCAGCTCCAGGTCCATAAGCAATCTTTTTCAAGACTATGTCTTTGCCAACCATCATTTTAAGTAGCTGAAAAGAATTTTCACCATCTCGGGTCCAGATCCACTCAGTATCTTTTCTGGTCAGGAAATGTAGAGGAGCACAGATTTTGGATAGAGATGGGATAAAGATTTAAACATAAGTAACAACACCTAGAAACCCCTGACTTCAGTTGGATTGATGGGAGTAAGCCAAGAGAGGATTTTGTTGACTTTGGATGGATCCATCCTTCTTCCTTCCTTGCAGACCACATGAAAAACAATTTCCAGAGCAAGGAAACAGGCAGCCAATTTGGATCCAGAGACAGTGAGGCCAGATTCTTCAATTTGGGACAAGATCCTTTCCATAGTGGTTGCATATTCCCAGATAAATCAACGGATTCCTGAATGCCAGGGTAAGAGCTCATTGTTATAATCAGAAACTGGTCCTTTAAACCCGCCATTGTCAATAAAGATACCAGCATAATCAGGGATTTTATCCTGGAGGATCCAAACCATCTGAGCCTGATAGACTGCAACTGAGTTGGTGGCACCTTGAGGCAATTGAGTAAGTTGGAAACAACCAAGGGGAGTATTGAATTTAGTGAGAGGGAAAGAAATTGGATGTAAGGACCATTCATCATAGCCACCCATAATGTCACCTAGACCATAGCAAGCTCTCCCAGAGAAGGATTAAACAAATTCTTCAGTAGCAGGGGGAATACCAGAGTCTTTAATAGTGACCTTATTTAGAGGCTGGAGATCATGAACTATTCTAAGTTTACCGTTGCTTTTAATGACACAGAAAATAGGACTGGAATAGCTAGAAGTTGAATGTTTGTATAAACCGGTTTGGACTTGTTCCCGGACCAACTTGATGAATTTTTTGACTTTGGCAGCAGGGATTGGGATGTTTTTCTATTGCCAGGGATCATGTTCTACTACAGGAATGATATAAGGAAGACCATAGGATTCTTTCAAGAGACCTCTCTCTTCTTCACCGAAAGCAATAGCCTTTTCCCTAAGAGCCAATAAATTTTTGATCAAATTCAACTCATCAGGTAGGAGCCATCCATCTGGTCCAAAGTTGACTACTCCCAGATGTTCTTCGGTGACACAACCAGAGGGGATGAATGGACCAGTGAGAGATTGAGGTAAACCACAGTAAGGATTGCAGGATAGAGGAGGAAGCCTAAGAGGAGGGTTGAGATTGAGAGGCATTGGTTGGTTGACTGGTTGGATTTTCCTAGCAACTGGTTTATATTTGGAGGCAAAAGAGAGTGGTTCTTGTTTTTGCCAAGAGTTGACCAGAGAGATCTGACTACAAGGATTGGGACCAAGTTCTAACGCCTTCCAAGTTCAATGTTCCGCGATGTTTTCAAAAGGTGCCTTTTCCATAAAAGAAGTCCCAGGAGATAACACATTGCTCACATGTGTGGCACAAGGTAGGGTTTTGAAAATGATAGTAGTAGGATACCCTGGTGGTGCACAGTTGGGAGGACTTACTTCTACCCCAATTTTCCCCCACTGAAGCCCATATTATTCCATACCAAAGCCACCAAAAATAGGATTGAGATCAGGATCTAGTTTAGACTCATTGCAGATATTCCAACCGGAACCAAGAGAAAATTGATTAGGAATAAGAGTACAAGGAAAAGAAGAAACAAAAGATGAAGAATAAATATTTTTGTATTTTTCCATTTTGATTTGTTTTTGATTTTTTATATTTTTGAGATCAGCAGAAAACGCTGAAAAGAAAGAGAAATAAGCATCTGGGATGAGATTTGACCCTTGAGTTGAAGTTTGAGGCTGAAAAGAACTAAAACTATTATTAGGGTCAACTAATCCCATAAAAAATGAGAGGAACTATAATTATCCTTCTCTTTTCCTTTTAGAGATGACTTAGGAAAACAACCAGGGAAATCTCTTTCCCAGCAACCAGAATCCAAAGAACAAAGAGGAACCTCAATTTTTCTACCATCAGAATCAGGGAGGAGGATGCTCTCCCCAACTTGATTGGAAAACATAAGAGTTGCTCCAAAATTGATTAAGAAAGTTTGACCCAAGATCATAGGTCCATCCAAGCGTGTGATCCAGAAATGACAAGTTCCAACAATGTTTTGGCCAATACGGACTGGAACGTCTTCAACAATTCCAACCAATTTGCAAGACTGGTTTCCTATTCCATACACTCAAGAGGTGAATCTGACCCTAGGGCTGAGTTTAAGTTTGCAGGCCATAGCATCTGAGATCAAGTTGAGCTGAGAGCCAGAATCAACAAGGAGTGAGACCGTTTTTGCTGATTCACCAAGATAGCAGGGAAGAAAACCAAGAGGACAAGATTAAAGACTAGACTCAGAAGAGGGATCTGTTTCACCAGAATCCTCCATCAAAGTTCCAGAGGAGACCATGAGTTCTTCAGGACCAATTTCCACACATCAACGCAAAACCCATTTCTTCATTCCTTCAGAAACAGATGGAGAGATTGACAGGAGTTCAGCCACAGATAGATCAGGAATTATAAGATCAGAAATTTTCTTTAATACCCCTTCCACAGCATTGGGGTGATCTTTGGAAATTCCTCTTTCAAACCAAACTTTGGGCTGGGTGGAGGGAGGAAGATCGGGTGAAGCAGGAACAGGATCAGGGGATTGAGGAGGTTTAATAGACAAGGGACAAGGATCAGGGTGATCATGAAACCTTTCCATGAGTTTTTCTTTTTCCACCTCCATGTCTTCTACATCAGAAGAGGGCTCAGGTGAGGATTGTTGTTTGGGTGGTTTTTGGAGGATTGAGGTTGTCAAGGAAGGAGCTTTATGAGGTTTGGGCTCCTCATGGTGCTTCCTAGCTGGATTGGATTGTTAAGTACCAACCAGAGAGGAGGAGGAAATAGCTGGGGGATACCAGGGTTGAAGAGTACCACAAGAAGATTGGAAATCCACAGAAGCCAAGGATGCCTTCATTGGAGGGGGTGGCTGGTAAGAGGCCTCCACATGACAAATTGGGCAAGAAAAATCAAAGGAAATTTGGGCACCATTAGGAAGGAAAAAGTTATTCCCTTTTTGCTCTACCAATTTCTTGTCTTTGTCCTTCTGGAGTTTGAGACATTGACTGGTTCCATGGCCTTCCCTGTGGCAATAATAGAAGACTAGATTATTTTTAGGAACAGCACTAGAAGGTTTACGAACAGCAAGAGAGGAGATCTTTTGATCCATTTTGTTCTCAAAGGCTTTGAGCAGTTTAGAGATCTCATCAATTGTAGCAGTTTCTTGGTTAGGCTGAGGGTTCTTGGGCCTGCAATCAGATTCCATTTTATTCATAATCTTTTTTGACTCTTTGAAAGAGGAAGAATGGAATGGTTCAGTGGTTTTAGATTTTTCAAAAGTGAGGGCTGTTTGATCTTTCATAACTTTATCCACCACTCCCCTAACGATAAGGAAAACAGGGAGCTTGAATCAATTATCCCTGGTAGTGATCATGGATTGAGACTTGACCAGTTTGTCCTTGATCCTTCCCTGCACTCCAAGAAAAAAAGATTGGAAAAATTGGGCTCAAATTTTGTCCACTGTGTGAATGTGATGGTTTTGGACAAGGTAGGATTGGATGGGATCCCAAGATGTCCTAAAGGACTGATAATCAGAAGCTGTAGCCACACCACCATTGGAGATCCACTGGGGGAAAAGGTTATCTAGGTCCTGCAAAGCAAATCGTGCTACATTTTTTTTTGCCAATAGGCCAACATTGCTTCCCGCAAAAGGGCCCAGTCATGCCGTTCAAAACCTTCAAACAACTCGATGATTTCAATAACTTCATCAGAGGAGATAAAAAATTGTAGCTGGTAGGCCATATAGAATTCACTATCCCCATCCACCAAAGCAGCCATCTCGTACAAGTCCAAAAAGTGTTCCACATTTGTCCCATTGAAACCTAAGTTCTTGTTTTGGGGCTTGATCTTAACCATCTTAGGACAAGCAGAAGAGGCGCTGGGAGATTGCATTTTGACAGAGTTTCCTGAAAGATCCAAGGAGCAGATTTCCAAAGTGGCTCACAAATGTGGCAAGAGCAGGGTTTCTCAAAAACAAAAAGTATCTTTCCCAGATGGTGGACAATTGGGAGGACCTACTTCTAGAACAAGTTGCCTCCATGGATCTAAAAAAAAAGAAAGAGATTGGATTTCAAGGTTGATGATTGTTGGGACTGTAAATCCCAAGGTTCATGGTTTTATCCCGGCCTGGGGGACCAAACGTAAGACTACAAAGGGTTCTAGGCCATGGAAGTTCTGTGGAGGGGAAAGGTTCTGTTTAGGCTGCCCTCCTGAGTGTTACAAAAATATTTAAATGTAACCAAGATCAAAGTCCAGAACCTGGTAAATGGGGGTTCAAAGAGTAAAGGATAAAGATGATAGTAGTTGGTAGCTGGGAAACAAAACTATCTGAGGCAAGATGATTCTGGGGAAAACTTGAATAGAAGAACTCAAGGATTTTTCAGAGTTCAACAGGACAAGGAAATTTTAAGTAACAACGCCCACAAGCTAATAGCTCTGGTTGTCAGCAGAATCTTAGGAAAGATCAACTCAATCCCAAACAACCTCCAGGTTCTCAATGAACCTGCACAACTCTCCGCAATCAAGCGCTGGAAGGGTACCAGATAACTTTGGGTGGCTGCACAAGACAAAGCTAATTGTTTTGATGAAGCTCTAGAAGCAAAAACAATAACTGATTCAAACAAGAATAACCCAACACTTCTCAAGGGACTCAAGAGTAGCGTGGTGGAATTCAACTTCAAAAGAAATGAAAGGAGGTTTAGCACTCCAGGTTTTAAGTTTAATAAAACCTCTTCAGTCAAATGTGACTAAGTCCAGAAAGATGATCAAAGGATGATCAGGACCAGTATGGCTGGATAAAGGGATCAGGAGTGGTGTAACACACTCAAGAATTCAATTGGTTGAATTCTTCTTCAACCAGCAAGGCTATTGGTTGGTGATAAGGATGAAGGATCAGGATTTGAGTATGTAGTCTCAAAGATCAAGGGGCAATCATAGATATACCCAGAATTTGGACTCAGATAAAGGGGAATGGGACCCCACAGATGTTTTATTTCAAGATGATAATGATGATAATTCTCTGGTTAGATGCCATAAGATATTTTCCCCCCATGCCAAAAGGCAGGGGAGAGCCCCTCCTTGTATGGGCAGGAGGCCCTGTTATACTATGTACAAGTGATACTACAGATAGAGCGGAATTTCTTTATTTTTTTTAACAGACATGAGAAAAAAGACAGAGAGAAACTGATGAGAAAAAAAACAAAAAAAAATAATTGAAATAATAAAAAAAGATCTGGAGTGAGCAGGAATGGAACCGTCACCAGCCCAAGCCAATAATGGGCATGGGCAGGAGACCCATGGGTGAAAAAACCACGCGGACAGGCTGATGGGCCCGGGAAATTGCTGGTCCGCCGATTGTTGTGCGAGAGTGGCCGGAGGAGACATTCAAAGCGGATGCAGCAGGGGGGTGATGATTGGGTTGATGGGGGGAGATGAGAATGCAAGACCAGCCGTGGTAACAATGGGGTGATGATGATTGGAGGAGAGCAATTGGGTGATGATGGATGATCACTCTTGTGCCGGACCAGTTTTTTTAGAAGTTGGTGACCATCCCAATATTTAACAAGATGATTGAGATGAGCCCAGATGATAGGTCTTTTGGTTGTTGTCCTTGGCAGTTTTAGTTGTTCATTTGAGTTGTGATTAATTGATCAACAGGAATGAAGGTGGTGAGAAGATGTTGGCGTGAAGCTTGACTGAGAGGGTGTTATTGATAATTGTCTGATCCTGGGTCTGCTAATTACTAAATTATTTGTGGGACTGATACCCTCTTTCAACCAATGAAGGATGGTGATAGTGGATGACTGCCGCGGAGAGATGAAGGATGGTGATTGTGGATGACTTCCGCGGAGAGATGAAGGTGCAAGATTGGGTGAGGAGGACAAGGTTGATGGCCATCTCCAGCAAGATTGTTGGTCCATTGGTCAGATAACTGGCCAAGATGGGAGATAGGGGTGCAAGATTGGTTGTGGGAACAACCGATCAAGTCAGCGGATGGAGGTTGTTCCCATGACCAACCTTTTGCAGATGACCAGATTGGATGGCAGTAGGGTAAGGGATGATATGTTGAGCGAAAGGTGGGATCAGGTCCGTCAGGATGGATGAATGATAGGATCAATGGTGGTGAAGTTGCGATTGGGACTTGGCGTGATGGTCTGAGCGGAGGAAGATTGGGCCAAGCGGGTCTTGGTCCGCCCGTTTGGCCAAAAGGAAGGGGGGAACAAAGAGAGAAGGAATTGAACGCCATGCCTAGGTGATGAGACCAAGAGAGGCCTGTTCTAGACCACTGGGACAGAGGAATGTATGGCAGGATGGGGGAATTGTAGGACTGATACTGATAAATAAAAAATTCTGATTCTTTTTTTTTTTGATGAATGACACCTAAACAAAAGAATTGTAAAAAATTTTGAATTTTCCCCATCTGGTCCAGGGTGTTCAGATTTGGTCACCACACCGGCAAACCAGGTTGGGTGGGCCATGCAACCCTTTGAGCGGTGGGGGGTTTTAAACGGCTTGGATTGGACCATGTGGCGTGCCACACGGCCCCGCTTTGAACTGTGTCCACGGCTCAATCAGCCGTGAATTTAAAATTGACCTTATTAAAACAGCCTTCTTACAAGGCTGCACACAAATTTCCCAAGTTCCTCAAATGGATGAAAATCTCCAAAGATGACTTAGATCCAATTGAACTCCAAGAAGTATGGGATTAATACTATGTTTCACCAGAAAAAAATCCTGAACACTACATGGGTCTTTAGAGTCAAAGCAGATTGTCACAGCAAACCAGTAAAATACAAGGCTTGGTCATGCATTCAAGTTTCTTATCAAGTAATTGGAGTTGACTGAAACAAAACATGGGCTCCTACCAGAAAACTTGTTTGCCTCCAATTAGCCCTCTTGTATTTCTTGGAAAGAAAAATGAAGTTTACTCAGTTCAACGTGAAGAGAGCATTTCTCCATGCCCCACTAGATGAAAATGCTATCATAAGGACTACCCAAGGATTCAAATGGAAATTTCCCTTTTTCAAAATAAAAAAACCTTCTTATGGAATCAAAAAATACTGTAAGAACTGGTACAAAACCTTAACCTCCTGGATAAATTTGCAAGGTCATAAAGAGCCAACCAGCAATCAATGTCTCTATATCAATATTTCCTCTAAGAAAATAATCTACATCCATGTATACAATTTAATCCATGTCCAAAATACCAAAAAAATTCAAATCCAACTTCTTAAATTGTTTTAAGAAATCGTTGTGTCACTCACCCAATACCATTCTCAGAATGCTGATGGAGGTTGAATAGCAAAGAATCCTCCTGATCCAACCAAATGGCATAGACTGCAGACTCAAACAGCTTTCACTTTCCTTCTTTAAGGACACAAACTCTCCCTCAACTCAAAATTTGAATCTTGAACCAGCCTTGGGCGCAGATCAAGCAAAATTTTCGCATTTGAGAATCAATTATTGATTTTCCACTGGAGTTTGTAAAAACCTATCCCAATGAACCCAACCCAACCTTTCCTTTGCGGTTTCCAGTCTGGCAAGGCTCAATGGAAAACTGGGAATCACCCGTTGAAGAGAAGTGCACAAGGTTTGGAAATACCTCAAAAAACCAAAAGACTCCAAAATCATTATCAAATACAACTCTAATCAGGAAGCCATCTCCAGCTTCAGCAATGCTACCTTGGGAGATGACCCCGTGTTCCATAAGTCAAACACTAGCTACATCATCTTCCATTACGTTTGCCCCATTGTCTGGAATTCTTCAAGGAAACAAAATATAACCTACTCATCCATGGAATCCAAGCTCAATGCCCTTCTAAACTGCTATCTAGAACTAAAATGGATTACACATCTCATCAGTGAAGCTCACCAATTTCCCAAGGAGAAACAAACTCTATCCATCAATAAAAAGGGCCAGGATGATAAAATAAAAAGATTTGGACCTCATTCAAAATCCAGGCACATTGAAATTAAGGCTAAAGGGCTACAAGAAGACTTCAACAAATCCTTGTTTGATCTCTCTCTGATTTAAACTAATTCAATGGTTGCTGAATCGCTACCCAAAGATTCAAGTGATAATTCTCTAGAACTCTTGCAAAGAAGATTATTTGCTGCTAAAACTGTTCAACATCCTTTGGACTGCAAGCTTAACGGTCATTTGGGGTGTTGATATCACTCCACCTTCCTCTCAGCAGATTTGCAACCCTTGACCATCTCAACCATGGTACCACAAGTGAAGACACTCTAGATGTATTCTTCTTGTATTGCTGGCTTCTCTTCTCTTTTTATACTCCTCTGGCTACTCTTATTGATTGGGGTTTGTTTGCCATTCTTCTCACTTCTACCTTTTATTTTCTTCCATCTAATTTTTCTCCACTTCTATTGTTTTCTTGTCTCAATGTCTCTTCTCTCAAATTCCTTTGCTATTTTCTCTTCCAACTCTATTGGCCTTCACATCCAAACAACCTTCATCAACTCTCAATCTGCAAAACCTTGACTTGTAAGACCTTTTTTCTCCAGATCCACCTGAAAACACTTCTCTGACTTCCAATTCTTCTTTTCTCATCCATTTTCCTCTGTTCTTGCTCTCAACTTTCTCTTTTTCTGATCTTCCTGCTTTTTGCTTTCTCAATTCATTCTATTCAAGCTTTTGGTGGTCCTTCTTTTCTCCTCCTATATTCCTATTCTTTTCTTTATATTCTTGTTCTTATTTCTTTTCCATAGTCTGCTGGTTGTATTCACAAAAGGTCTAATCATTTTATTTTCACATGTCTTGTGCTAGCACTTAATCAAAAACTAACTCATTCATGGTTTATCTGTGGTATCTGGTATTTCAAAAAGTGTGGGAATTTTTGTTTATTTGAGAAATTTTTGATGGATATATCAAGGGAATTAAATAATTAGCTTGTTCCACCCTTGCCTCATATTTGATAAAATTTTAATAATATTCATAACTCCTCTTTTTGACTGGTTGAACTTGTTGATGATAATTCCATGGTTACCAAAGCTGACTTAAGTTAAGAGAATTCACAGTTCCTCTGGGGATTTATTTCAAGAGCTGCCAATGAGAATATGGATGGTACTCATTGTGTCTTTTTTTCTGATGTGGAGGTTTGAATGGGTATTTTTCATTCAACAGATGGTGGATTGAGGATGATGCATAAATGGCCAATTCAAGGTTTCAAGTCCACCATTTCCATAAAACACAAAATTTTGAAATACACCAGTTAGGGTGTATTTTTATTTCATAAACTCGCCATTAAAATGGTGGGTTTGGTCCAAAAACAAACGCTGGGTTTTCTAACACTGATACACCCTATTATTAAAATTGATATTTTTAAAAGTATTTTGCTGATTTCCACCCAGATAAAACTTTAAAAAATTGATATTTTTAAAAATATTATTTCCAATCTCCACCCAGATCAAAATTGACACAATTTGTGTTTTTAGAATTCTTATGCAAAATCTCTGCCCATCACAATGAATAATCAAAACCTAGAAAATTTGATATCATTCAATTTTGTGAAAATTGTTGATTGATTATTCCCATCACACAAAATCAATATATTTTTGTCAATGTGTTTCAGTCATTCCAACCTAACACAAATCAAAATGCCTTGGATCACTCCCAAGATAGTAAACCAGAAGGTTCAAATGAAATTTCACAAAATTTCCATGTGGCATTAACCCATTCCCACAAATATTTACTGCCTATCCAAGGTTTTCAGGTAGTAAGTAATGAAATTGATTCCTCCTAAATTCATTTCAGAAATCGTTTTGTAACCAACAACACTTCCTTATTTTCTGGGGAACTATGGATGCAAGAGAATGCTGGAAATCAGGACCACTGGCCATTGTATGAAAACATGCAGATTCATGAGAAAAATTTCAAGAAGCTTCAAGAAGATCTCAAAGCTCATGGTTGCCCAAATGCAGGAAGATGGTGTCAGCTTGCTACTATTGCAGAGCAAGCTGCAAAAGTGACAAAAATAACATAAAAATAATAATGATAAAATCAACCTAAGAAGGAGTAGGAAAACCTTAAATATTATTACATAAATGGGGTTTCCACCCAAAATTAGGTAGGGTCACTCACTGACCCCATCCTTGAAATCCAACTCCTTATATTTTTAAATAATTAAGGAAAGAAAAACCAAAATACTACAGCTCCATTATTGAGCTTTTTGGCCAATTAAATATTTCACACACATTGTCACGTATAGGTTTCACACCTAAAATTCAGTCAGAATTGAGGTGTTGTGTATATTTTAGGAGTTACGGGTGGAAATGTGTTTTGTCACAATTCCCACACGCAGCCGCGGCAGCCAATGCACCCGCGCGCGGCTGAGATACAGCCTTCTTACTCCGTTGAGGTTGTGTACACAGCCCTGGGCCTCTAGCAAGTACGCAGCCGCGGGACTACGGGTCAACAGAGTGACAGGTGGCCTGAGAGGCTCAGGTACCGCGTAAACATGCTACAACCTACACGGGAACATTCTACATATGTAATAAATGTTCCCGTAGATAGTAAACAGCCTAAGAATACATAATTTAATATAAAAATACATAAATAATCCTTATATGTATTTTTTATTTAATATAATTCAAAGTACCAAGAATGTCGAAAATACAACAATGACAACTTCTAAAAATATATTAAAATACTTTAATATACTTTTATGAAAATTACTAGACATCAATATCTTTGTGACATACCAAGTAAACTAATGATGTAAAAATCTATCATGAATTCACATGACTTATATTTTTAAGTAATTATCTTAGTAAATCAACTGGAACTCGAAAATAAGGATTAAAATCAATATTATGACTTTTACTCCAGTTATATGATACATAATGAGAACTTAACTGACATCAAGATGTCCGTAGAAATGTCTTTTTATATAATTATTAAAGTAATGGGAACATTTACTAAGGATAATTAATTAAATAATACATAAATAGGACAGATTAGTGTTATTCACACGTCCTAATGTCTATTATAAAGTGAAATGATTCCCATACCCTCAGGAATTAGATGCTGCGCGTGCTATAGCACCAAGAGAACATGACAGGCTACCCCTGGTTACCCTGCTAGCCTTAGTGTCCATCTTTTTGAGCACCTAAAACCCTCAGAAGGACAATATTGGGACTCCAAAAGCTATAAATAAAGAGCTCTTTTGAGTATATTGATGGGCAGAGACCAAGTTCTATTCATATCCAGACACCGTGCCAAGGCAATCAAGTACTTATAAGAGATAAGTAAGTGATTTATGGCAATTTCTGATCAGTAATATCCGTCCTCAACCCCTTTTTATCAATCAAAATTGCTGAAAAACCTTATAACCCCAGTATACAGGTTTAACCCATCAGTACACGTCTCAAACAGATACCCAAAGGATTTAATAATATACCAGTAAGTTTTATTATCCTTTCTCTGTCGTGGTAGCTTGGCTACAAGGCCCTGCCACTCCACTGTGTATTTCATATACATATTATCTTTGGGTAAAATATCCTTTAAACTAAAGAACCCAAAGTAACCAGGACTACGTGTTTTCATACTGAAATCCCTGAAGAGAGGTATAAAGATCCCCAATATAATTGTGGCCCCTCTATAAAAATATTTAATGATCAATCTATTCATATTGATTTAAAAAAATAAACAATAACCAAACCACTTAACCTTGCAATAAGCTTAATCCAGAAATTTTACGGATTTTTTCTGCATTTATTAAACAATATATTTATTATTTACTCTATCACCTCTGGTAGCTAAAGGATAGCAAGGGTCTTGGCATCCAGGAGACTAAAAATTGGGGGTCTGGCCGGGAAATATTCCATTTTATTATATTTAATACCTTGGACCAGACATTTCACAAAAAAATAAAATCAAAGATAAATTTATCTGACTTTATAACCGTGATTTATCATTAAATTCTTTTTCAGTGGATTTAAAAACCAATGCAGAATTAATAATCTATTATTTAAATAATTTAAAGATAAGAAAAGAAGAATATATTAAAAATTATAAACCTACTGGTTGGAAAGCTTTAACTCAAGCTGAGCAACTTAATATCTCTTCTGCACGTAAACACTTAGATAAACTCCTTGAACAAGAAGATCTTGAAAGGCGTATCAACTTTCAGGCTCTATTAAAGAAACATAAAGCTTTGGAGAAATAATGTATAAATTACTTTTTGAAATATAAAAGTAAGTATACAACTTGTATTACCATATTATTTTTAAATAATATTGATATCTTTTATTAACCAATAAAATACACTTTTTTATCAGTGAACCCTCCTGTACCAGAAACCACTGCCACTGAAGTTGATTTATTGGATCAGGAAATCCCAGATATCTCTGGACTCCCTGAAAATATTGATTGGGCAGGTGAAGACCTCATTGGAACACACCAAGACCCCGTAGGATTACCTACTAAGGATCAATTTAACCCCAATAAGGTCTTGGTACCTTGGAACATCAATTTAAGTGAGTTTTGAATAAAACTTATTTTTACGTATTTTTTCTGTAAAATACTCACAAACATATTATTCTGAAAATGAATAGATGTAACACAAGAGCCTCAGGAAGAATTCCCTCCTATGGATCTTTGCCAACAGCTCTCAGTAACCGTGAGACCACCAATAAGGACAACCATGAAGGGACTAGAACCCGTGAATCAAATTTTGATGGACAAGGAGCAGCCCCAATCTCTTCTGCCCTCTCTCCACATAGAGCTGGAGAAGGTAGTAGAATCAAGCCACCCTCCTTTACAAAAAGATTCCCTGCAGCCACCCCAGCAGAATCTGGCCAAGGAAGCCAGGATCAAAGACTTAGTCAAAGAGCACATAAAATATTGGGAAGAATTCAAAGAAGCCCAAGCCAAGGAGGACATGGTATCTATCAAAAATATAATCTCCCAGGCAAAAGCCACCCAGATAGCTCTTCAGAAAATGATTCCAAGGAAAGAGGTAGAATCCTACGTTGAAAAGTGGAATCCTTGGGATCAATTAGCCCAACTGAAAGGCAAAGGATCAGGAAAGAAGAGATGCTCTTCCCATCCCAAGCCAAAGGAAAAGAAAGACTGGGACTAGATAATATCCCTAGCTCAAAAGTGGAAAAAGGTTTACACCAATTAGCTTCAAATTCTGAGCCCAAACAAACCTCTGATGTAATTACTTCCTTTTCTAATGATATGCATCATAATTTCAAAATTGTTTGTGAAAATTTGGACGGTTTTTATAACCAAATGGATAAATTAACCCCAGTGGTAGCCAAATTAATTAATAACCAAACAAAGACGGTAGTAATGGAAGAAATTAAAGAACACACAGAACAGTTATTGGAGACAATTAATCAAGGTAGGATCAAACAGACTCAAAGAATTGAGAATATGTTATCAGGAATCCAAGAAGATTTCATTATGTCTTTCCAACCCTTAAAAGAGGAATTGGCAACCACCTCTAACAGCTCTATTCTATCCCCTAGTGAAAAATTGGATGTGCTTAATAACAAAGTGGACCTGCAACTTAATCTGATCAAAAATGATCTTAGAGACTTGAAAGTCCGTCTGACCAACCCCTTGGGGAGTACTACAGAGGAACCAAAACCTCCCAGACAAACCACTACTCCTTATGCACCACCCTTATTAGGAATGCATAGGAGTGATACCTTTAGGCCTAGTCCTACTCCTGAGATGGAGCAAGCACTCAAACTGTTACCCCCTATTTCTGAATGGCCCAAGTTCTCCGGTGAAGGAGAATACAATCATATAAATTTTATTAAATTTATTGACTACACCATTAACTCTTATGACCTACCAGAAGCTATAGCTGTAGTCAGGCTACCCAGGCTATTTGAAGGAGTGGCATTGGACTGGCTTATCAGTAAGACAGAAGAAGTAGGATCCTTACCATGGAATTCTTGGAAACTTCTGATTAAAGAACAATTTGGTTCTAGAATGTGGAAAAGGAAAATGATGAAAAATGTCAAAAATTCCTCATTTGACCCCTCCAAGGATAAACCTCACAAATGGTGCTTGGAACAGAAGAAAAATTTGGATTGCTTCTATCCAGATGCTGATAAAGAGGAAGTAAATGAAAGACTCCTCAACCTGTGTCCTGGCAATCTTAACCATAGCGTAAGATGTAGGATGAGTATGGACGCGGAATTACCCACTCTAATCAATGTGCTAGAAGAAGTAATAGACATGAATGGGTTGGACAAGAAAGCCCCTTCCAGACCCAAAGAGAACTATAACATCAACAAAACCAGAGGACAACCTCCTCTAATAAATGCCTATGATAATAAGAAACCTAATGAGAATAGGGATAAAGAGAGGATGCCGGAAACATGTGGGAATTGTAACAAGACTGGGAATATGAGACAAGACTGCCCATTACCAAAAAGGAAGATAGCCGCCTTGGAAGGAGAACAGGAGGTTGAAGGGAATCAGAACTATGAAGATATAGCTGATACTGAAGGATCTATTTCTGAATGTGAATTGATCCTGACCAACCCTGTTAATGTCATAGAAGGAGATATAGGTACTTCTGCAGAAATCAATTACATCCATGGGGATTCTAGCTTGCCCCAACAATGGGATCCTACCATGATTTCTAAGCATATTATGGATGTCAAACTATTAACAGTTAAACCTATGAGTGGGAAAAGTTATACCACTGGTCAAACTTGCTATGCAACAGGATTGTATAAAAACAGACCTATAAGGTTATTACTGGATAGTGGAGCCTTTTGCTCATGTGTCTGTGCTGATTCCTTATACAAATGGGACCCCAATTGGAAAGAACACCTTTTGCCCGTCCCAAAAGCCAGGTTCAGCTCTTGCAACTCTACCATGAATGCTATTTGTAGAGATATACTTTCACATGGATTACAAATTGTACAGAGAATAAACCACAACTGACCGCGGACTCACAAACTATAGACATAGATTACTCAAGTATGCTACTAGTGAAATACCCGTTGTATATAGACTAGAGTTCACCGCCCGGGACGAGTCCCCTCCTCATTGAAGTTGAGGACAAGTTCCGGAACGGGATGAGCTAATCCCAGAATACATAACGGGACTGTAGGTGAGTAATCCAATCAAAGTTGAGGACGAGTTCCGGAACGGGATGAGCTAATCCCAGAATACATGACGGGACTGTAGATCCTTTTTCTTCAAGTCACAATAGGTTAAAAGCCAGCTTTACCATAGATCTCTCCCAAGTCAATAACGTGAACGCCAGTAGGGTGTATGGAATTTTTTAGGGACATACTTGAGGACAGCAATCAATCGAGCAACCAACGCAAAAGGTCTGATAATTCTTCCTTGTATTCAGCGCCGGAAGGCAGATTCAACCCAGACAGCTCGAGCAGCAACATGAATAGATCATCCAACCTCACCATAGAATCTCCGATGGAGATCATCTCCGAATTGCAATCCCAAGTGGAACGCTTGGAACGTAATCAACCTTCCCATCTACTACACCCCACCAATACCATGAACCAACTTGACACTGCCATAAAGAAATTCATGGACGACCCGCTAGCCGTGCATAGGATGATGAATCCCAACAAGACCGTTCTTGCGTTCAATGGTGCGAATTGAGTCCAATGGGAGAGTGCAATCAAACGTACACTCAGGCATGTCTTCAAGAAGGACCACTTGTTTCTGGGAGCCAACGCTTTGTTCGAGTCGTTGGATCAAGAACAGTGGGATGCAGTGGCGATCCTTCTTTGCAATACCATTGACAATACTCTACTTGCAGTTTTTGAAAGCTCCGGAACCAAGGAAGCCCAGCAGATGATGGAACTGCTGAAAAAGAAATGTAGCAGGACCGAACGTCAACACAAGCTTGTCATTACAGACCGTATGCTAGAAGTACTGAACGATCGATCAGGCGCTGATGACGCGTGGATTGCTACATGGCATAAAGTTATTGCGGATTTCAAGCACGTTGAGGTAACCGTGGACAAGCTTTATGGATTGCTCATGCAGGCCACCATCACGGCACCAATCGGAATCAACAAGAATAACTTTGAGTACGCGATTGGACAGAGCCTTAATGATGCAACAACCCCTCCAACGTTCACAGAAGTCTCGACCATCATACAGACTTGTTCTAACAAGCTCAAGGCGCAATCACAACTGCCAACGGGGACGTTTCCATCAGATGTGGAAATGGCTGTGCAGGCTGTGAAGCACTGACCAACTGGCAAATACCTTCCGCCAGCTTGCAGGAACATTCCGGCGGGCACAAGGAATCACCCGACCGAGCACCAACATGGCCATTTGTCTATTGATAAAGCAACCTACTTCAAGGGGAGAGTCCAATCCAATCAGTTACTCCGGAAGTTTGGATATTCCTGCCATTACTGCAAGAAGGCGGGACATTGGTATGCCGACTGCAATGAATACTGGGACCATGTACGGATGGGTTTAATACCGGCTCCGCCAGACAATCACGCTGACAAAGGTTCCCAATATATGCCGCCGGCACAACCCAGTAACCTACCGGTCCAGGGGGGACATGTCCGACAGTTAGACATTGAAGCTGTTGACAAAGGCGCAATCTTAATAGATTTGGGTTCAATGGCACATGTTAGTGGGCCTTCCCCATTTTTCCAGATAGTCAAGCAACTAGAGACCCCGGTGTCACTGACCCTAGCTATCCCTACAAAATCTGCGCTGGTTTCATACGTGGGCAGGTTGAACATACCGACGAGGACAGGGAACTTGATACTTAACGACATATTCTTTTGTGAAGGTGTCAAGGGATCAATCATCTCGACAGGAAGGCTTGTCACGGAGGGATGGCGGATATGCCACGATGGAACCTCTCTTGTTATTGTTGACCGAAGCTCTCGTCGGTTTGAGACAACCTTCAAGAATTTCTGCTGGACTATACCGCCTGTACGCAATGAATCATGCCGTGCCATATCCCAAATACCTTTCATGGACTCCTATAAGTGGCACTTACAATTAGGCCATGTGTCTGAGAAAGTTGTGCGGCGGTTTCTCCAAGAAAACTTCCCGGAGAGGCAGAAGATGGCTTGGAAGTCATTCTTCTGCAAACGTTGTGCCACATCAAAGGCTGTGGATCGTAAGTCTCTTGGGGTTGCCTTGGATATTCCTAGGGGGGAACCGCTGCAACTGTGTGTCACTGATGTGATTTGACCATTTGAGAAGGACTTGAGTGGAGCAAAATTTTGGCTAACCTTCAGAGACCATGCAACTACGTATACTTTTGGTGCCCCCTTGAAAAGTCGGAGTGAGGTACCGGAGAAAATCATTAGCTGGGTCCACCACCTACATAATTCAATGGGCAAGTTCCGGGTATTTGTTTGATTGGACAATGCCGCTGAATATATTGGACCATTGCAAAATCAGTTGGACGCCCTGGGTGTTAAATTGGCGCCGGTACCACCATTCCACCCTGGTCAGAACACGAGGCCAAACGTTTCAATAGGACCATTGGAGATATGGCAAGAACAATGCTGAATGAAAGCCGGATGGCGGGCCAATATTGGAGCTACGCGTACCATAATGCAACTTACCTCCACAATAGATTGACCAATTCACGTACAGATGGATCAAGCCCGCTGAACCTCCTGTTTGGACAGATTGTTAACCCCAACACCCTGTACCCGTTTGACGCAAGGGCCATTGTTTATACACCAAAGGAACATCGGGCCAATAAACTTGAGGAGCACGGGCAACCATGCAGGCTTCTGGCGTACCCAGCAGCGGGAGCTGGTTGGCTGTTCTGGTCTCCTAAGGATTGACGGGTGATACACTCGGCGTTGGCAATATTCCCGGACTTCCAGCATTTGCCAACAGTAGCGGAAGAACGGAAGGGCAGTATTGACCATATCCTAAACCAATTATCACTGCAGCTTGGACAGGTACCTACTGATCAGATTGCACAATTGGAACAAGACTTTGTCCGCTCACTACCAACAAAACATGACCACCACTTACCGCAATCACTGGCAGAGGCCTTTTGTGGCAAATTTGCAAAAGAGTGGAGAGGATCGGCAGAATACAAGGTGAAAAAATTTGATGAATTGGATGTGTGGGAGCCAGTAAAACCACACCCAGGGATGAAGGTACTGGGGATGCGCTGGGTATTGGCAAACAAGACGGATGAAGACGCGAACTTACTGGAACGGCGGACTTGGCTGGTTGTGAAAGGATTCAACCAACAAATGGGTGTGGATTGTAACAAGACGTATGCCCCAACTGCAAGCCTAAATGTACTGAGGATGATCCTGGTCCTTGCTCTCTTGCAAAAACCCCCCATGGCTACATTCAATGCCAGTTTGGCGTATCTTTATAGCCCAATTGCAGTGGAATTGTACGTCCAACCACCGATTAAAGTCCGGCCGGAGTGGAAGGGAATGGTTATGCGGCTAAAGAAGTCAGTGTACGGCACCAAACAAGCTTCCGGTGTTGGTGGCAGTTCTTCAGTGGGATTATGCAGGGGCTAGGTTTCAAAGCTCAAGAACTGGAACCATGGTTGTACCTGCTGAAGAATGGAGCTGAATTTGTCATCATTTGGATGCATGTAGATGACGGTTTTGTGGTAGGGTCTTCACATAATCTCCTCTGGAAGGTGCGGTAGGGCATGGAAAAACAGGTTAAACTGAAATGGAAGGATAATCCTAAGAATATTGTAGAGATTACCATCAAGCAAGGCCCAACAACGGTAAACCTTTCCCAAATAGTCCTAGCGAACCAGATTGTAACGGACTATTGGCGCACTTCCTACACAAAACGCAGCCCATTGCCTGAAGCAAACCTTGAAGTGAAAAATGGTGATGGAGTCAACCCTGAAGGCTTCAAATTCACTTCATTGGATTGCTGATGTACCTGGCGGCGGGTACAAGACCGGATCTGTCATTTCCTATGAACCTCTTGTCTCAGTACGCTACTAATCCATTGGAAGACCATTGGAAGGCCCTCGATCATCTTATTGGTTATCTCCGGGCAACTTATAATCATTCCCTGGTACTTGAACCAAATGGCGGTACCATGGTCCTCTGGAGTGATGCAAATTGGGGCGGGGAACATGAGCGCTCTACGTCTGGTAACCTCATCACTTACTGTGGTTGTCCAATTGCATGGGGCTCAAAGAGACAAACTTTGGTGGCGCTGTCAACATGTGCTGCCGAGTATGTTGCATTGTCCAATGGGACACAACAACTCGCCTACCTCAGCAGTCTGATTACTGATTTGATTGGGGAAGTTCCGCTCAAGGTTTTTTGCAACAACGAATCCGCAATCTTGATGGCAAGTGACAACAGTTCAAAGAAGCGGACTAAATATTTATCTTGCACTTTTTATTTTGTGAATGATTTTTTCCGGCAGCATAAGGTGAAGTTAGAATGGACAAGCACAAATAATCAAAATGCCAACGTGTTGACCAAACGCCTTGGCCGCAATAAGATGACTGGTGCACTAATGGACTTGGGAGTGATGGGGCACAATTTGTGAATCATGGGGGGGGGATGTAGAGATAGAATTTCACACAGATTACAAATTGTACAGAGAATAAACCACAACGGACTGCGGACTCAAAAACTATAGACATAGATTACTGAAGTATGCTACAAGTGAAATACCCATTGTTTATAGACTAGAGTTCACCGCCCAGGACAAGTCCTCTCCTCATCAAAGTTGAGGACGAGTTCCAGAACGGGATGAGCTAATCCCAGAATACATAACGGGACTGTAGGTGAGTAATCCAATTGAAGTTGAGGATGAGTTCCGGAAAAGGATGAGCTAATCCCAGAATACATAACAGGACTGTAGATCCTTTTTCTTTGAGTCACAATACTATTGGGGTGTGGACTGCTCCTATAATACCACCTCAAACTAAAGGATCTTTGAGAATAAAAGTGGAATTTGTAGTATTCCTCAATGGACTATGTGACTACTTGATACTGGGTAATGATGCCTTATTTATATATGGTATAGAAATGTTCCAGAGTAGAGGAAGATACTTCACAGTAGGAGGTAATTGGGATAAGAATTTTAAGATATGCACCATTCAGTCTAACTTCCCCTCTTCTACTTATCAAAAGCATTTAGAAGACTTTGACCAAGAATATTTCTCTCAAGCAGATCTGAATATGAAACTTTCTGAGGAACAGAAGAAAGATATATTGAAAGTCTGCTTTGAGAACCAGAATACTTTTTTTACTAAAGATCATCCCATTGGTGATATGAAAGGACATGATATGGTATTGACATTGACCATTAAGCCTCCTTATCCTCCTAACTTAAGAAGGCCAGCCTATCCTTCTAGTCCTAAGCCTAGAAAAGCTCTTGAGGAACATATCCAAGAACTGATAGAATTGCAAGTATTAAGGAAAGTAGGGCATAATGAACAGGTAGATGTGACCACACCTGTAATCATAGCTTGGCATAATTAAAAGTCAAGAATGGTAGGAGACTTCAGAATGCTCAACAATTACACTCAAGCAGATTATTATCCTATACCCTGGATTGATCATGCTCTGCATAACTTGTCCAAGGCTAAGTACATCACTACTATGGATATGCTTAAAGGCTTCCACCAGATACCAATAAGCCCTCAAAGCAAGAAGTTTATGAGAATAATCTGTCATTTGGGAATATATGAATATCTTAGGATGCCCTTTGGTATAAAGAATGCTCCATCACACTTCCAGAGAACAATGGATACAGTTCTGAGTACTTAAATCAGAGAAGGATGGATTATGGTATATATAGATGATGTTATCATATACTCTGATGACTGGGATACTCATATTAACCAAGTGAGATTAGTACTCCAGACAATCTCCAGAGCAGGATTAAAGGTGTCCATGAAGAAATGCAACTTTGGCTACAGAGAATTGAAAGCCTTAGGACATATAGTCTCTGGTCTAAATCTAGCTGCTGATCAAAATAAGATAGCTGATGTAATGAATAGACCTATGCCTCAAAACAAGACAGAATTACTGTCTTTCATTATTTTTTGCAGTTATGACAGACAATACATACAAAAGTTTGCTATGCTAACTAAAAGTCTGTATGAAGTATGCAACAACAACACCCTATTTGAAATGACTCATGAGAGACTAAAAAACTATTAGGAATTAAAAATAGCTATGACCTCTACTCCTCTACTTATCCAACCAGATTACTCCAAGCCCTTCAAACTTTACATTGACACTTGCATGGAAGGGCTAGGAGCTGCTTTACATCAGGAAAGGATAGAAGAAGACAGACCAGTAGAAAAACACGTACTCTTCATATCTAGACAGATCAAAGATACAGAGAAGAGGTATGGGGCCAGTCAGTTGGAATGTTTGGCACTAGTATGGGCTTTAAAGAAGCTACACTATTACTTAGAAGGCACAAATTTTCAAGTAATAACGGACTGCAATGCTGTAAGAACTCTTATGAACATGAAAACTTCCAGAAGACATATGCTCAGGTGGCAAATTGCTATACAAAAGTATAGAGGACAGATGACTATAGTGCATAAAGCTGGAATTAAACATCAGAATGCTGATAGTCTAAGTAGGAATGCTTTTCCTAATGATTCTGTAAGAACCTTCAGAGTTGATTGCTTAAAGAGTTCAATGTAGAACCAGACTAGAGCCAGAAGAAATCAATCAACACAAGTACAAGCAAGAGAGTATGAATGAAAAGAACATGAGAGAGTGACAGATTCTCCAACTACACACCCAGAAGCGGAGGCAAATGATCAGATGGACTTTGGCAGGAGGAAAGTTAAGAGAGCGACTAGTAGAGGTTCTGACATCAGATAAAAAGAAAGAAGGAGCATCCAGAAGTAATTGATGAGCAGACAACCAATGGTAGATTGCCAAGTTGCTCTTTCTCACCAAATAGAGCTAGGACCTGAAGTTGGCAGGTTGGTGTTTTGAAGGAGATGGATCAGGGATCCAGTTGCCGAAAGTTGTGAGCCGTAAGTGTTGAGTTTACGGGTTTTGAGTGTGGCGTTGGAGGATGGAGGTAGTCTGAGTTAAAAAGAGAAAGGAAACAAAGTTGTATGAAAAGATCAAGAAGAGAAGAGAGAAGAAAAATGGAGACATCTGAGTGGAGGAGTAGTTGAAAATATCAAGGAGAGACGTATGACGGGGATCAGATGGGAGAAGCGGCATAGGTGGAAGGTGATTGTAACATCCAGCTGATAGGGTGATCAGGTGCGCGCTCCGGGGGATGTGACTCCAAATTCAGGGGCTTTCAGTGATAGAATCAACACGCCAGGATATTTGGTGAGTTAAGAGCCAGAGAGCTGTTAGGCAAAGCATGCATTGGCCAGTTTGGACAGCAAAGAGTGTGAGGCGGCCTTGGATAGAGGATTGGCAATCATGTCGGAAGAGCTAATGAGTTTGACGTTGATGTCCTTAGAGTTGTACAGACCTCGGATGAACTTGATCTTTATGTCCAGATGTTTGGTTTTCGCGTTTGACCCAAATTTCTTTATCTTGTTGAGCAGACCTTTGTTGTCAACATGAAAGGTGGACAAGCAAGGAGGAGACCCCCAGAGTTTGCCAACTATGTGGCATAGCCACTGATTCTCTTGAAGGCTGTCAGTGAGTGCGTTCATCTCAGATTCAGTGGATGACAGGGTGATGTTGCGCTGTTTCTTGCTATTCCAGATGATGGGGCAGCCCTTCCACAAGCAGATCAAACCACTCTGGGAGGTGCAATTGTGCAAGTCACTTCCCCAGGTTGCATCGGTGAAGAATTGGAGCTGATTCGGAAGGGAGAGATCAGGCAAGATCTTGAGTGATAGCAAAGCGGTCCCCTTGAGGTATTTCCAGAAGTGGACAACTTCTTTCCAGTGAGATAATCCCGGCCAATGATTGAACCTGGAGAGAATGGACATGGCAGCGGCGAGATCAGGGCGGGTGCGGCATGACAAGTAGTTCAGCATGCCGGTGAACTGACGGTAATTGATGTTGAGTTTTTCAAAGTTCTTGAAGTCATCATCCGACGCCGGTGTGAGCTGCAGGTTGGGTGTGAGGGGAGTGACAACAGGGCAACAGTTTTGAAGGTTGAGGAGCTCCAGACCTTTGTTGATGAGACCGGTCTGAGAGAGAATGCAAGAGGTTCTGGATACCTTGATGTTCATACCTAGCAGTAAGTCTGGAGGATGAGCGGAGCAGTCAGGAAATCAATCCAAGAAAAGCTCCTGGAACCTCTCAACATTGCCGACAACAACAAGGTTGTCCACGTGGAAGTATAGGTATGAGGAAGCCTTGTGATTGAGAAACAGGCATGCATCTGATTGGGACTGATGGTAGCCAATGGACACCAACCACTTGGTCAGCATATTGTGCCAGTTTAGGGGAGCTTGACGGAGGCCGTATAGGGACTTTCTCAGCTTGAGATACTGGCTGGTTTCGGAGGATTCGGCCGGAGTTTTGATGAAGAAGTCTTCCTTCAGCGGAGCATAAAGGAAGGCACTTTTGACATTGAACTGCCTGATAGGAAGTTGTTTTTCCAAGGCAAAGCAAAGAAGCAAGAGCAGCAACGGAAATTTACCAGTGGGTGCAAATGTATCACCAAAGTCAATACCAGGGGTTTGAAGAAACCCTTGGATGCAAAGTTGGGCCTTGGTTTTAGCTGGGGTTGAGGCTGAGGCTTTTTTGTTGCGGATTGCCCATGTGGTTTTCAGGTAGTGGTCAGGCACTCCTTTGTAGTCTTCCCATACTTTGTGATGTTCAATGTTATCTAGCTTGGCTTGTTTGGCGGCCAGGGTCTTAGGAGTATCATTGGAGGAAGTCAGGTAGCTGTATTTTTCAGGTCTTATATTAAGGGTTCACTCGCGAAGAACTCTGTCGTGGGGCTTGGGAGCTGAGGGCAGAGGCAAATTTCTTGAGAGATCAGGCGGAATTTCATCAATGGACTGTTCTCCAGCTGTCTTGAATTCAGGGTCAATTGAGTCGTCATCGGAAAGTTCGGCAAGCACGGATGGTCTTGATATGGGAGGAATGAAAGAAGCTGGTTTGTCTGATCCTGAGGCGAGTGGAATTGAGGGACACAAGAATTCTAGGAACGTGACGCTTTTAGTGTTGATGATCCTTCCAGCAGAGTTAATAATTCTGAATGATTGGAGATCGGGGTTGTAACCAATAAGCCGACCTCTTCCGCCCGGAGGATCCAGCTTCCCTCTGGCGGATTTAGGCTGAATGAGATACGAGACCGGATTGCCTATTGGGTGAAAATAGGAAAGGGGAAGAGATCGGTCTTTGAACATCTCATACGGAGACTTTTTGGTCTTAAAGGAAGGAATTTGGTTAAGGGTTAGAGTGGAAGCTAGGATGATTTCATGCCACTGATTGGGAGGGAACCCAGAATCGTGGATGATGGTTCTCAGAGACTCAAGAATTGTCCTGTTGAATCGCTCATCAAGTCCATTCTGTTGTGGGGTTTACGGATCAGAAAAGGCTTGCTTGACGTGATTCTTGTTGCAGAAGTCAGTCATTTGATGGTTAGAGAACTTGGTGCCATGGTTGGAGTGAATGATGGAGGGATAGTACCCAAGTTGTTTGGCTTCCAATTCTAGGCAGTTGATCAGCTTGGCTGGAATATTGTCCTTCCCCTCAATGGGAAGAGCTGCGCAGTACCTGGAGCAGGAGTTGACAACGTTTAGGAAGTATCTGTGACCAGAGGAGGACGTAGGTAGGGGACCGATGGCATCAAGGTGAATTTCCTCAAAGACTCTGTTGGCTCTTGATGAGCGGTCCTTAAAGGATGCACGTGTAATCTTTGAGAGAGAACACAATTTGCACGGATTTTCTTCCTTAATGGGAATGTTCAGTTTGCGTCGGATTTGATGATAGCTTACATGGCCAAGAGATTTGTGAAGAATTTCAGCTGATGACAGATGCGATGAGCAAGAGGGAGCAGGCTCAAGGTTCAGGTATGGGATGTGGTTGGAATAGAATCCATTGCAGAAAACTTGAGAGCCTTTATTGATTGAGAAGTGGTGAGAATGAAAGGATATATCAAACCTGTCAAGAATAAGGCGATTGAGTGACAGTAGGTTTGCGGAAATATTAGGAACAAGTAGCACGTTGTTAAGAAGGATAGAACAGGAGTGATTGGAAAGTTTAATGGCTCCAATCTCTTTTATTTCCAGCTTGCCAATCCCACAGCTTGTGTTTACTGATCCTTGGTGGTCGTCGTCTAGGAATTCAAAGAGATCTTGGTTAGCCACCATATGGTGGGATGATCCTGAGTCAAGAACAAAGTGTAGAGGGTCAGAATTGGAGGTGTATGACAGATAGCTGATGTTATCACTTCCATCTTGATTTGAAGATTGGGGGCGCAAGTGAGGGTAAAGCATCCAACACTTATGCTTGGGATGGTTTGCAAGAGGATTGTGCTTCTTCTGCTTGCATTTCCCGTTAACGTCAGTATAGAGAGAGAGAGAAGAGCTTTCTTGTGACAAGCCGCTGGTCATCTTTTGCTCATTCAGATGAATTTGCAAGTGGTCAAGAACAGAATCTTGAGTGATTTCAGATTCCACTGCAGAGTGAGTAATTGATTGCTGAATGGCCTTCAGAGCAGGAGTTGACGGCAGTTTATCAAGTATCATATACGCGAGAATATCAGGCGGGAGGACAATTCCTATCTTGTGTAGTCAAGTGATGCCGGTCTTGATCTCGGTTATAAAGTGCTGGATGTTGGCCTCGTCGAAGGAGATGGTAGCAAAGTTTTTGTAGACCCGAGCGCGATTGGTGGGTTTAGATGAGACAAAGTGTTTGAGAAGGTCGGACCATATGGCCTTGGCGTCCTCTTCATTGTCAGCGGTGATAATGTTTGAGTGAACCCCAGGAGACAGTTTGGATATGATAATAGAGGTGAGTATTGAGTTGTTGTCTGGTTCCAAATCATCAGGAAGGGTCATAGCGTCCTTAAGTTTAGCCAGATTGAGTAGAGATTGCATTCGAGTTCTCCAAATCGTGAAATTGTCCTCGGCAAGTAGGGGAATCGACTCAATGGTGGTTTTGAGGATGGTGGGGTTGATAGAGTCCATAGCGGCCTGGTTCTAACCTTGTGAGAATTCGACTGTTAATTGTGTAAGAACCTTCAGAGTTGATTGCTTAAAGAGTTCAATGTAGAACCAGACTAGAGCCAGAAAAAATCAATCAACACAAGTACAAGCAAGAGAGCATGAATGAAAAGAACATGAGAGAGTGACAGATTCTCCAACTACACACCCGGAAGTTGAGGCAAATGATCAGATGGACTTTGGCAGGAGGAAAATTAAGAGAGCGGCTAGTAGAGGTTCTGACATCAGATAAAAAGAAAGAAGGAGCATCCAGAAGTAATTGATGAGCAGAAGACTAATGGGAGATTGCCAAGTTGCTCTTTCTCACCAAATAGAGCTAGGACCCGAAGTCGGCAGGTTGGTGTTTTGAAGGAGATGGATCAGGGATCCAGTTGCCAAAAGTTGTGAGCAGTAAGTGTTGAGTTTACGGGTTTTGAGTGTGGCGTTGGAGGATGGAGGTAGTCTGAGTTATAAAGAGAAAGGAAACAAAGTTGTATGAAAAGATCAAGAAGAGAAGAGAGAAGAAAAATGGAGATGTCTGAGTGGAGGAGTAGTTGAAAATATTGAGGAGAGACGTATGACGGGGATCAGATGGGAGAAGCGGCATAGGTGGAAGGTGATTGTAACATCCAGCTGATAGGGTGTTCAGGTGCGCACTCCGGGGGATGTGATGCCAAATTCAGGGGCTTTCAGTGATAGAATCAACAGATTCTAACAATCCAGCATATGACCCTGAAGATCAAGATATCTTTCCTATCCTGAACGTCAATCTTTTTGCATTGAGTGCTCCAATAATGGGGATCCACTTATGTGGATTAGATACTGCTTTCTTCAACCTAGCAAGGGATAGCTACTCTCCTGAAATCAAGCTGCTGGTTACCATTATGGAATGTGACTCCCCAGAAGCAGCTTTGATAAATATCCTGCCTGCTCCACTACTTAAACCCTATAAAGCAGGAAGGTTTACGTTTTGGGATGGTCTCCTTTACTATAGACACCAACATTCCAGCGTATTAGTACTAAGCAACAAAGAACATATACAACATATACTCCAGGAATGCCATGACAACTGTTCATCAGGACATCTATCCACAGAGAGAAATTTAGAAAAAGTAAAACAAACTGCTTGGTGGATAGACTGGAAAGAAATCACTACTGAATATATTACTAGCTGTGAAACCTGCCAGAAATTTAATAAAACTACTGGAAACTGGATTGGACTCTTACAGAAGATATCTGAACCTACAACCAGATGGGAAATCATCAATATGGATTTTTTCACCGGCCTCCCCCCTGGAGGTACTCATTCATATAACTCTTTCCTTGTTATAGTTGACAGATATTCCAAAAAGGCAAATTTCTTACCTAACCACAAAAAAGATAGTGCTATGGATGTAGCTTTTCTATTCTGGAATAGGATCATAGCTGATGTGGGTATACCCAAGATTATAATCAGTGACAGAGACCCCAAATTCACCTCTGTGTTTTGGAGGAATCTACATGATATAATGGGTACTACTCTAGCATTTTCTACAGCATACCATCCCCAAACTGACGGATTAGCTGAAAGGATGATACAGACCCTAGAAGATATGCTAAGGAGGTTCTGTAGCTTTGGTCTAGGATAAAAAAACTCAGATGGTTATTGCCATGATTGGGTAAGCCTACTCCCAGCCCTAGAAATGGCTTATAACAGCGGTAAACTGTCATGCTTTGCACTTAAGGATTATTGTCTTCACCACTTTGACATGTCCTCTCCTCAGTACCATCTACCTCAGTCTAAAAGCGTGACACAAATAAAAGCACAACATCAATGGTGAAATCCGCTATTTCCTCTGGCTCGTGCTGACCTTCCAATCTTGGCGACCAACTCAGTATATACTTGCGAACTTTGCGGTTAACTCCATACCGGTTGGCCATCCATTATGAGATCCAATCTCCTTCCCTGGCCAATCAACAGCCTTGGACTTCCATCTTTGGTCATGCATTGTTTGTTAGATTGCATCTACGTCTAACCAAGCCATCACTACTGTATAGTTCCCAATTTGACTAGTCCCTACCCTGCATACACTATTACCTCTCATTTGCATTACCTTCAACGTCACTCGCTCCTATCCCAATTCGTCATGCAATTGTACGCTCAGATTCTATTGTCTCGCACTTACGCTAAGACCTCGGATCTATACCACTGCTTCATTTCCTATTCCGTTCCTGTCATTCATTGCCTCACCGCTTCACCTGTAGTTAGCTCATCACCAGGTTGTATCTAGTCACTTCGGATAACCTTATAAGGGCTATCCCCTTGCCTGATGATTGTTTCCTCAGTTAGTTAATTTCATACGTTATCGCATTTTGCTGCAACCTAGTTATCACATTGGACTCAGGTTGAGTTTCCTTCTTTGGAACACATTCCATTCATCTTTCCATTTGTTGAGTGGCATAACCAAGTTTGCACTTTGCAACTGGGTCTTGCTATTTGCACTTGCCCTCGCACTTGGTATTCCTTTGCGCTCACAATCATCTCAGAATTGCCCCATAGTACGTGGGGTGGTCATGTGACATAAACATTTGGCTACCAAAGAAACTCCTTACATACTAGAAAGAGGATGGATCCCAAAACTCCCTAGGAATGACTTGAACTATAACTTAGCCACTATTCATCCAACATCTCTTGACTTTAAGAAGATGATAGATCTGGAAAATAATCATGCTCAGAAATGGGTAGAAGAAGCAATAGAATACAACAAACAAAGATGGGACAAATCACATAAAGAACCTGAATTTAAAATAGGAGATTAGATCTTGATATCTACAACCAATTTCAACAACCTAGCAGGCAACAGAAAACTGAAACCAGCCTTTTTTTGACCAATTGTTATCAAGAAGATTCATGGCAAAAATGCTGTGGAAGTAATCTTGAGTGAAGAATTATCAAGGAAACATCCCGTATTTTCTGTTAGCCTAGTCAAACACTTTCAACCAAGAGAAAGCAGCAATCTCCCTCCAGCAATAATCCCAATAGAACCTCACCCTGTGAAAGAAAAAGGGAAATTCAGCACAATATTGAGAGATAAGAAAGAGAGAGTACAAGGAAAAGATAAAAGACTATACTTAGTAAGATACAAAGGAGAATCTGCAGAAAAAGATGAATGGTTACCAGAAAATAATATACCTGATGGACCAATACACCTCAAAAACTACAGAGCCAGAAAAAGGAACTGAAACACACATGAAGTTAATTTTTTCTCCCAATTTCCTCCAGATTTTTTTCAGATATGGCCATATCTTGGAGTGGGGGAATGTCAGCTTGCTACTATTGCAGAGCAAGCTGCAAAAGTAACAAAAATAACGTAATAATAATAATAATACAATTTTCCTACGAATGAGTAGAAAAACCTTAAAAATTATTACAGAAATGGGTTTTCCACCCAAAATTAGGCAGGGTCACTCACTGACCCCATCCTTGAAATCCAACTCCTTATATTTTTAAATAATTAAGGAAATAAAAACCAAAATACTAAGGCTCCATTATTGAGCTTTTTGGCCAATTAAATATTTCACACCCATAGTCACGTATAGGTTTCACACCTAAAATTCAGTCAAAATTGAGATGTTGTGTATATTTTAGGAGTTACGGGTGGAAATGTGTTTTGTCACAATTCCCGCACGCAGCCGCGGCAGCCAATGCACCCGCGCGCGGCTGAGATACAGCCTTGTCACTCCATTGAGGTTGTGTACGCCTCCCCGGGCCTCTGACAAGTAAGCAGCCGTGGGACTACGGGTCAACAGAGTGACAGGTGGCCTGAGAGGCTCAGGTACCACGTAAACATGCTACAACCTACACGGCAACATTCTTCATATGTAATCAATGTTCCTGTGGATAGTAGACAGTCTAAAAATACATAATATTATATAAAAAATACATAAATAATCCTTATACGTATTTTTTATTTAATATAATTCAAAGTACCAAGAATGTCAAAAATAAGACAATGACAAATTCTAAAAATATATTAAAATACTTCAATATACTTTTACAAGAATTACTAGACACCAATATCTTCGCAACATACTAAGAAAATAAATGATGTAAAAATATCACATGAATTCACATGACTTATATTTTTAAGTAGTTATCTTAGTAAATCAACTGGAACTTGAAAATAAGGAGTAAAATCAATATTATGACTTTTATATAATACATAATGAGAACTTACCTGACATCAAGATGTCCGTAGAAATGTCTATTTATATAATTATTAAAGTAATGGGAACATTTACTAAGGATAATCAATTAAATAATACATAAATAGGACAGATTAGTGTTATTCACACGTCCTAATGTCTATTATAAAGTGAAATGATTCCCATACCCTGAGGAATTAGATGCTACCCCTGCTATAGCACCAAGAACACATGACAGGCTACCCCTGGTTACGCTGCTAGCCTTAGTGTCCGTCCCTTTGAGCACCTAAAACCCTCAGAAGGAAAATATTGGGACTCCAAAAGCTATAAATAAAGAGCTCTTTTGAGGATATTGATGGGCAGAGACCCAGTTATATTCATATCCAGACACCGTGCCAAGGTAATCAAGAACTTATAAGAGATAAGTAAGTGATTTATGGCAATGTCTGATCAGTAATATCTGTCCTAAACCTCTTTTTATCAATCAAAACTGCTGAACAAACTTATAACCCTAGTATACAGGTTTAACCCATCATTACACGTCTCAAACAGATACCCAAAGGATTTAATAATATACCAGTAATTTTTATTATCCTTTCTCTGTCGTGGTAGCTTGGCTACAAGGACCTGCCACTCCACTGTGTATTTTATATACATATTATCTTTGGGTAAAAATATTCTTCAAACTGAAGACCCCAAAGTAACCAGGACTACGTGTTTTCATACTAAAATCCCTGAAGAGAGGTATAAAGATCCCCAATATAATTGTGGCCCCTCTATAAAAATATTTAATAATCAATTTATTCATATTGATTTAAAACAATAAACAATAAACAAACCACTCAACCTTGAAATAAGCTTAATCCAAATATTTTACGGATTTTTGCTGCATTTATTAAATAATATATTTATTATTTACTCTATCACCTCTGGTAGCTAAAGGATAGCAAGGGTCTTGGCATCCAGGAGGCTGAAAGATGGATTGGCTTTGAGAAGAAGTTGGGGATTTTTATGTATTTCCCTGTTACTGGAAACTTCACAAGGATCATAAAGCAAAGTTTTCAGGGATCAAATGTGAACACATTAACATAAGATTTTAATTATTCTTTTCTTCCCTTCACCTTGTAATTTAATCATTTCAATTTGGTGCTTTAGGTTTTTCACATTCCCAAAACTGGAAAATACGCAGTTTGAACAGCCCCACCATGTCCTGCAAGGTCCCCCAACCACACGGTAAACCTGGAAAAAACATGGTTTTTGGGGGTTTTCAAAAAAAATATGGGGGATAGGGGGGCATCTCAAACCCCTGTAGAATAAATCCTAAGAATTTTGGCCTTTTTTGAAGCCTTCAAAATTCCCCCAAAAAAAACTAAAAAAAACACTCTGCATTTTAAATATTTTCAACTTTTTAATTTTTTTTGAGCATTTTTAAAAACTTGAAGAGAAACAAAGTTTACAAATATAGAAGGCCATTCAGTTATAATTTTTCAGAATTTTAATAATCCACTTTACCGCCAGAAAAGGGGATTTACATAAAAAATGAGACATCATTTTCAATTCCTTCTTTTGTTATTTTTCCATGAGATTTTCAAGATTTTCAGTAAGCAGTATTTCAGTGGGCATTTTTAAGGGCCCAAAAAATTATTTTGAGATTTTTAGGATCAATTATTCACCCAAAACAAATTGATGAATCTACAACAATAATGGGAAGTGTCTGTTTTGGGGTCTGTTTTGAAGCAATTTCTGATACTATTTTGATTGTTTTTATGGACAAACTGATTTTACAGTTTTCAAATTCACTTCAAATTAAACATAAATAATTTTTTTTTCATATTTTTTGGACCTTTCTTTGGTCCTCAAATGTCTAACCTCAAAATACCATGTTGTGACCCCTTTTTGGGGTAGATCTGTTTTTTTGGCTCTTCTATATTAATAATCTAATATTCAATATGATTTTGAATGACTTCCTGCCTCCTCCTAACCTCTTGGGGCGGTCTAAGTCTCTCCTCAACCACAAAATCACCTGTCAAAATCCAGAATACACACCAGACCACACCATCATCACCACCATCACCAATCATCACAACTCAACACCAATCAACCAATCATACATCACTACTCAACACAAATCAATCAATCAAATTCAACACTCCACACCCACCAAATAGACCCCCTGAATCCAGAAACTCAATCAAAAATCAACAAAAAATCAAGTCTTCATAAATAGAACATCTCAAAATCAAAATAAAAAACAAAATATGTCTGAGGAACACATCAACCCACTTTTACTATCTTCCTCTGCCTCTTCTTATTCTGCTCCACTATCTGCCTCTGCTGCTTCTCCTTGTACTTCTTTAACTGATTCATATCACCCTATGATTCCACCCCGTTGGCTCCTCCACCTGAATTATCATATCATTCAAAGGGGGACCCTGTGGATGCTTTTCAAGAGTGGGCTAAATCCCATGTATATGCCACTTCCACCAAATTCTCCAATACTAAATAGCAAAGATATACTTACCAATGTGAAAAGTATGGGGAATATAAACTCAATTTTCATAGAAAAAGACTTTCATCAACTAGAAAAACACACTTTCCCTTCAAATTTTCTGGAAGCTTTTACCAGAATTCTGGTTTTTGGGAAATGAAAATCCAATTCCCTGATCAAAATCATCCACCATCAACTGATCCATACACCCATCCAGTTCAAAGAAGGATTCAAGGTGATCAAGAGGATATGGTCAATTATTTAACCAAATCTGGGGTTCATCCCCTGGAAATTGTTAATTCCTTCATGCATTCCTTGAATTCTCCTGTTCACACAACCCTTTGTACAATCTATGACAAAAGATAAAAAATCAAAAAAGAAAAACTGGAAGGAAAATTGACCATAGAAGCTTGACTAATGGGGTTAAGAAAGTCTTCTTTCACATGTGAGATCAATGATTAAAATGGTCATATTAGTTCTTTATTAATTTCTCACACAGATTCTATCCAATCAATCAAAATATTTCCATCAGTATTAATGATGGAATGTACCTATAAAACCAACAAATTTTCCATACCTCTTCTTCACATTTTTGGGTTCAAAAATTGTGCTAGGACATTCTCTGTTGGTTTCTGTTTACTCTTGAAAGAAAGAAAGGAAGAATATAAATGGGCTCTCCAACAACTTAAGCAATTATGAGAACATGAAGAACCCAAAGTCATTGTAACTGAAAAATAGCAAGCCATGATTCATTCCATTGAAACTGAATTTCCCAACTTGCATCATTTAATCTCTGTCTGGCATAGCTTCAAGAAAATTCAAAAAAATTTTATAAAAAACTTTAAATCTGAAGAAGAATGGATGATATTCAGAAAACACTGCAATTTGCTGGTCAAATCCAAATCTGGAAATTCTTATCATGATAAATATAACAAAATGACTGTAGTCTGGAATCCCGCGAGTTGTGACTATCTTCTTGAAAACTGGCTTCCTCTAGAAAGAAAATTTGTTTTGTATTCTGCAAACAAGCACCTGAATTTTGGAAATACAAGCACATCTAGAATGGAAGGGCTTCACTCTTATGTCAAGAAAATAATCACAACTTCTTCTGGTTCCTTATCTAATGTAGTTTACCAAATATATCATTCAGTTTCAATTCAGCTCCATGAAACTCAAATTGAAGATTCTCAGAAAGACTTCAAGAACCTGATTTGTCTCCCATATCGTGTTGAACACCTCTCAGGAAAAAAAAGCCACTATGATTTCAAGATTGTGAATTCCTTTCACATTTCAGCACAAAAATCAACCACCTGTTCTGATTCTGATTAATGTTCTTTTATGAAAATTCCTTGTTTACACCCAGTGAAGAAGGCAAATGTCAAGAAGCAATAATTTTTTATTTTTGATTTTTATCCCCAGTGGCATTTCAAACCTCCTATTTCAGTATGTTTTCTTTTCTTGGAGAAACAAATAATTCTAACATTGATTTCTGGAGTGTTTTCTTTTATTTTGAAATCATTTATAGCTTGCTGAGAAGGGCTAATACCAACCTTCTCAATCATCTCATGAATTACCTTCCCAATCAACCAACATACACCAGTTTCAGAATGAACTCTTTGAAGAATTCCTTGAATTGTTCCCAAGAGAGCAACATTTTTACCTTGGAGAAATGATCAAACTGTTAACCGGGAAGTATCAACTGACTCCCATTCAAGAACCCCTATCAAAGCAATGAATGAAAATTCAAGGAAGACCCAAAGGAGCCCCCAATAAAAGCAAAATATTTTCTCAGCTTTCATCTAACAGGGATACATCTGGGTTTGAATATGTTGAAGTACCTAAGAGAAGAGGAATACCAAGGAAGCACCATGTGGTTCATTTAATGGTAAGTTTTTTCTTTTTGTGGTTTTTTATCCCTTTCTGTTGGATTGATTTTAACAGCATATGTTTGGAAATTGGTTTTCTCTAATTTCAGCCTCTGAGGAAAAGGAAAGGAAAGGAAGACCATTAAAAGGCCAAGGGAAAAAAGAAACAGGAATCAGAGGAAGAGGTGATTTCTTTTTTTAATTAGGCTAACATTGCATTGTGAGCCAGATGATTCTGTAACAGAAGAGGAATTGAGTGGAGAAGAACTCAAATATCTTGAAAAATTGGATATAATTAAGACATTTAGTAATTTTATTTCTGGTTGGGGGGGATCAGGATCTTTTTTTCTAGTTTCAATTAATTTTCATATTTTCATTTCTCACTCACGGGTCATGAAAAATCATCAATAAGAGATTTGTTTT
Source organism: Puccinia polysora (assembly GCA_025617555.3). Classification (NCBI taxonomy): domain Eukaryota; kingdom Fungi; phylum Basidiomycota; class Pucciniomycetes; order Pucciniales; family Pucciniaceae; genus Puccinia; species Puccinia polysora. The sequence continues at coordinate 13,151,193 of CM062641.1, forward strand.
ACAGAATTTGAGTCCTGCACCACAGAAAAATGGACGCCACCTGTATGCAGGTGGCATTTCTGTATCCCATTGATATCTCAGGGTTATGTGATTCTGTATCTCATCATTAACTTTCAGCAGGTGGTGAAATATTGTGACTAGAGATCAGCATTTGCTGAACTTCTAGCTCATTAGTTCATAATAGATTGTCAAGTGAAAGCTAGATATGAGCAAAGCTGTTGCTTCACAAGAAGTTGAAATATCATCCACAAATTACTGCAGTGGGTGTTTGGGAATTCCTTCATGTGAAATTCAAAAATTCCAGAAGAGGCTGATTGTTTCCAGACTGGAATTTCCATTAACTGGTCAAAAACTGGGTAAGTCCTCTTATTCACAGCCCAAAATAAAATGCATAAACATGTATTTATGATAATACTAACACACCATGCTCCTAGAAATGTACAAATCTTTCCTTATATAAATGTACGATTGATGGCTTCTTTTCTGTTGGTTTCTTATTCAATAGCCTATGTTGGTGTAATTTTATTTTTCATACTTCTACTTTTTATCAGGGAAAATACAGAAAGCCAAGCCAAAATTGTTTTTTCAAATTTCAAAAAATGAAGAATATTTGAAATGGAAGATGAACAAAGACCAAGGGAGTAATGAAAGGAAAAATAACAAAATAAGGAAGAAAAAAAATTCAACATCCTCACTTAGATGTGTTGATTACCATCCCTGGTCTGCACATAAGGGCAGCTTATTTTGTTTTTTGAGGAAGAATGTCAAAACCCAGGCAAGAGGCAGGCTTCTTTTTGCAATGTAGAAATCACATTATTGCTTCCATCACATCCATGCTCTCATCACTTCATCCCCACTTTCATAAAATCCCTTCATCACTTCATTGCTTCCTAACAGTGGAGGCACTCAAGGAGATTGCTCAATTACTGGGCTTGTAAATATATTTTATTTATTGATTGGATAAAACTTTCAAAAATGAAAAGAAAATACAGTAGAAACAATATAAACAACATCAACCATATTGGGCCTTCTTTCCCAAAACTCTTTCATCAATTTTTGAAGTACTAAAATCTTGGAGTTTTAAAGATACATTGGCTAGTTTGTTATTAATTTGGAATGAGCAGCCAAAGTGAGTGTGGGTTGAAGAGATTTTTAAACTAGGAGGAGGAAATGTAGTCTGATGATCAAAAAATTGAGTCTTCCAAAGAATTTCAATAATTCCCTCAGCTTTTGCAATGTCAAAAATACAACCAAGTTTCTGAAAAGATAAACCATTACCCAAATCATTGCAGGGAGGAAGGATAGGCTGTCTTGTAGATCTACTAATGTATGAAAATATCCAATACGTAAAGCCATTCAAGTATTTCTTATCAGTATGGAGCTTGTTTGAGAAGTTATCAAATGTCACAAACACATTCAAAAACATGCAGAAATCTTGCTCCTTTTCCATCCACTCACATGAAGACCAGTTTGGGATTAGATATTCATCTGAAACTTTCTTGTTTTGAGCATGAGCTGAAGTACATAGTGACTGGATCCTTCCAAAGATGAATTTGTTGTGAGCAGGGAGACGGTCCCACAGTCCATCATCCTTCTTGATGGTCTCTTCATTCAAACCTGGTTTGCAAGAATAGACCCCTACTTTTGAATTGAAGTCAAAATCAATCAATTTTTCAAATTTTCTGACAAAACCTGAGCTAAAAAATTGGACAAACCTGCAGAGGCACCCCTATCACTTCCAGCACAAAAACCAACGGCATGCATGGAGCCAGTCAAGGCTGCTGTGTTTGTCTTGCTGAGTGAATGGAGGTTATTTGAAATCTGGTAAAAGTCCGAGACAATGTTGCACAAAGTATTGATTTGTGGAGTGCTTTTGGCGACCTTCAAACTGTGGTATTTAAGAATGAAGTAGGGCTGAAACTGGCAGTTTGTGACAGCTTTAACCAGCATGTGAGGGCACATGCACGGTAAGACAACATGATTGGGTGCAAGATTGTCCCGCAGTGTCACAAAGTATGTTGGCTCATCACATTCTTGTACAAACTGTCTCCTGGCATGGTTGAACTTTTTGTTACTTGCAGATGTTGAAGTAATATTTGAGTTCAATAGCCTGTGTCTCTTTCCTACTACAAGAGGCTCCGATGCATGTTGTTTCTCCTTGGCATCCCCTGAAACACCAAGCTCATCAAAAATACAAACCATGTTTCAGGATGACACCCATGAATCACAACATGGATCAAAAACCAAAAGAAAAATAATGCAGAATCAAAAGTTCAATTAGTAATTTTATTGTTGAACAATATTGAGGAATAAAATTTAAATCCCATACCCATTTTTAGCAGAAATGCCTTCATTCAATTCCACATTCAATTCAATTGAGATTGATATCTAAAAGACTGATATCTAAAAACAATAAATACCCTCTTTTTTTTAAAACAAAAAAAACAAAAAAGGTTAATTACCAATGGGGTGGTGGTCGTGGTGGATGAGGTGGGTGGTGGTGGTGGGTGTTGGTGGGTGTTGGTGGGTGGTGGTGGGTGGTGGTGGGTGGGTGAGGTGGTTCACCTCATAGTAGGACAGATCCCCAAATTGGAGCTGACAGACCCCAAGTGTGGTGCAGGTGTCTAAATCATTCACTAGGTGGGGAGGGGATTTGAAATCCCCCCCACCAAGCCACTCCCTCCCCCCTTGACTGCTCTCTAGGTGGGGAGCAGATTTGAAATCCCCCCCTCCCTCCCCCCTTGCTCAGTCACTAGGTGGGGAGCGGATTTGAAATCCCCCCCCCTCCCTCCCCCCTTGATCTCCCCCCTTGATGTCCCCCCTTGCTTGCTTGCTAGGTGGGCAGCCGATTTAAAATCCACCCCCCCCTCCCACCCTCCTTGATGCTGCCCTTGGCAGGGGGGTGATCAAGTCCCTTCCACCGCAAGCCCCTCCAGCCCCCCCTTTGCCGCTTGCTTGGTTGGGGGGTGATGAAATCCCCCCACCGCGAGCCCCTCCGGCCCCCCCCTTTTTGCCGCTTGCTTGGTTGGGGGGTGATGAAATCCCCCCACCGGGCTGGCCGTTCCTCTTGGCCGCTTGCTTGGTTGGGGGGTGATGAAATCCCCCCACCGCAAGCCCCTCCGGCCCCCAATTTTTGCTGCTTGCTTGGTTGGGGGGTGATGAAATCCCCCCACCGGGCTGGCCCTTCCTCTTGGCCGCTCCATTGGTTGGGGGGTGATGAAATCCCCCCACTGCAAGCCCCTCCAGCCCCCCCTTTTTGCCGCTTGCTTGGTTGGGGGGTGATGAAATCCCCCCACCAGGCTGGCCCTTCCTCTTGGACGCTTGCTTGGTTGGGGGGTGATGAAATCCCCCCACTGCAACCCCTCCAACCCCCCCTTTTTTGCCGCTTGCTCGGTTGGGGGGTGATGAAATCCCCCCACCAGGCTGGCCCTTCCTCTTGGCCGCTCGCTTGGTCCAGGGGTGATGAAATCCCCCCACAGCAAGCCCCTCCACCCCCCCTTTTTGCCGCTCGCTTGGTTGGGGGGTGATGAAATCCCCCCACCAGGCTGGCCCCACCCCTTTGCTGCTTGCTTGGTCGGGGGTGATGAAATTCCCCCACCAAGCCAGGCCCTCCCCCAGCTGGCCCTTCCTCTTGGCCGCTTGCTTGGTCCAGGGGTGATGAAATCCCCCCACAGAAAGCCCCTCAGCCCCCCCCTTTTTGCCGCTTGCTTGGTTGGGGGTTGATGAAATCCCCCCACCGGGCTGCCCCCCCCCTTTGCTGCTTGCTTAGTTGGGGGTGATGAAATTCCCCGACCAAACCAGGCCCTCCCTTGCAAGCCTGCTTGCTTGCTTGCTTGCTCACAAAAAAAAAAGACTAAAAAAAAAGGAAAAGAAAAAAACTAAAAAAAAAAAAAAAAAGGAAAAAAAAACAAAAGCAAAGCAAAAAAAAAAAAAAGTAAAAAAAGTAAAAATGGAAAATAAACCGAAAAAAAAACAAAAAAAAACAACAAAAAAAAACAACAACAAAAAACCAAAAAAAACCAAAAAAAAACCCAAAAAAAACCCAAAAAAAAACTAAGAAAGAACAAAAAAATAAAAAAACCAAAAAAACCAAAAAAACCAAAAAAAGCCAAAAAAAAAGCCAAAAAAAAGCCAAAAAACAAAAAAAAACAAAAAAACAAAAAACAAAACAAAACAAAAAAACAACAAAAATAAAAAAAACAAAAGGAAACCAAAAAAAAATCCAGGAAAAAAAAACAAAAAAACAAAAACAAAAAACAAAAGAAAACCCAAAAAAATCCAGAAAAAAAAAACAAAAGGAAACCCAAAAAAACCAAAAAAAAAAGGAAACCCAAAAAAAATCCAGAAAAAAAAAAGGAAACCCAAAAAAAAAAACAAAAGGAAACCCAAAAAAAACAAGAAAAAAAACAAGAAAGAAACAGAAAGAAACCAAAAAAAACCAAAAAAAAAAAATGGAAAGAAGCAAAAAGAAAAAAAAAAAGAAAAAGAAAAACCAAAAAAAAAAAACAGGAAAAAAACCAAAAAAAAAAAAAAGCAAAGAAAACAGAACTCTTCAATTGATGGCTTGAATGTGAAAAATCATAGGGTATATAAATAATTGAACCCCAGTTCAAATAAAAAAAAGAAACATACTTTTGAACAAGATCTTTACTCACAGGGCTGGTAATTTCTTGTAGTGGCTTACTTGTGGGGTTTCTTCTGTTCATAGATTGGAAAATGTTTGGTGATTGATTTTTTGGAATCTTGGTATCAATGACACTTGACCAGTGATGTTTTGAAGTTTGATGATAATCATGTATTTCATTTGAGTATGAATGATATTAATAAAAACCCATGATTGGAAATGATATCTTTGCATCAGGAAATTTTAAAACACCACATTAAGCAAGGAAATATCCCATGCAAAGAGTTTGTTTGCTTCACAAAAACAACAGATTTCATGACTACAAATATTCATTTCTCATGATTTTTTTATAGAGAATTTATTCAATCATCTGGGAGTGCTGAAACACCAATTCATTGCATCATGACTTCTTCAAATTGAGATTTGCACATTTTCAATTTCAGAAAAACCAAACCCTCATGCAAAAGTACCACATCTCCTCTTTCTCCAACTTATCATTTGATGATCCTCTTGGGACCAGCTCTGACAAAAGACATGAAAACTGAATCCACATATTGCTTGGATAAAATGCAACATTACCTGGCCAGAATGTACCAAATTGGATTGTCTTTGCAGCTTCCAGGGCACCTAAATAGTCCCTCATCAAGTCTTTGACAGTACGTTCTTGTGCCTTCATCATCATGGATCTCACAAGGTTCCAAAACCATCTCCTTTTCTTGTAGCCCAATGTATTCAAACATTTGTTCACAGAAGTAAACTACCAGCAAAGGAGGATAGATTATTTTTGTGTCTTCCTTGTTCCACCATTGATCTGAATGACAAATTGATCCAAATTACAGGCATCCAGATCAATGGTGGGCCAAGGAAAACACAAAAACAATCAATCCGCCTTTGCTGGTAGTTTACTTCTGTGAACAAATGTCTGAATACATTGGGCTACAAGAAAAGCAGATAGTATTGGAACCTTTTGAGATCCATGATGATGAAGGCCCAAGAATGTACCGTCAAAGACTTGATGAGGAACTCCTTTGGTGCCCTGGAAGCTGCAAAGACAATCCAATTTGGTGAATTCTGGCTATGTACTGTTGCATTTTAGACAAGCAATATGTGGATGAAATTTGCATGTATGTTATCACAGCTGGTTCCAAGAGGATCATCAAATGATAAGTTGGAGAAAGAGGAGATGTGATACTTTTGCATGAGGGTTTGGTTTTTCTGAAATTGAAAATGTGTCATATTGCTGCAAGGGGTGGGATGGGATGGGGGGGAATTGCTTGAGGGGAGAAAGAGGACCTGTTTAAGTATTTCTTTATGGATGCTTCAGCCAGGTGGTTGAGTAGTGGGTAGTGGCAAACAATCTGTGGCATTTTGAATATGCAATTCATCTAAAAGTGCTGAGTGGTGTGTTAGGGCTTTGGACAGTCCAAATCAAAAAGTTGACCTTGAGGAATCCAATCTTGCTGCTGAGCTAAAATTATTGTAACTGGGGCTTCCAGTATTGAAAACTATTTGAAAATCACTCTTTTTCAAAACCTTTGATTATGAAGTATGATGAAAATCAAAATTAGCCAAATTTCATAATCATGTCATAAAAAAACGGATTTTACCCCAGGATCTTCCTTTGAAAAGCAGCCAAAGCAGTGCAATGGATTTTTATTCATACATTAATTATAAATTATTCCCAAGACCAACAAAGTTCAAGATCAAAGAGTCAAAAGAAACAGTTTAATTTCTATGCAAATAATAATTATGATCAGCAATATAGAGTACTTTATTTTTGTTAGCTTTGGTATAATGTATAGTACCATCCTGAATGCTTCTACAAGTGTTTAGGGTTCTAACATTGATTTTTAAAGACATGGCAAGACGGGTATACAAAACATTTTCTACAGGAGGAAGTGTACAGTTCCAATACTTTTTTGATTGCCAGAGTAACTTAAAAATTCCTTTTTGAGTAGAGAAATGGATCCCAACCCCATAGTGAGGTATGAAAAAATGCCCATCATGAACATTGTAGCCCTTGGAGGGAGTAGCAATTGATTCACATGCTTGCTTCTGTGGTACATAAAGCAAAGGCAAAGTTGGATATATCATTTTCATCAATATGGGGAAAATTGCAGAAGCCATCAGCGCTAAAGGTGAGGTGAGGTGAACAGGAGCTAGTACCAAGAGGATCATCAAATGATAAGTTGGAGAAAGATGGGATGTGATACTTTTGCATGAGGGTTTGGTTTTTCTTAAATGGAACATGTGCCATATTGCTGAAGAATCCTCCAATTATACTAGAAGCCCTTTCAGATTAAGACATAAGTTCATCATACTGGCATTTGGCAGTAGCAGTCTTCAGGTCCTTGATATATTGGCCAATCATTTGAGCTGTTACCATGGCCTTTCTCCATCCAATTGCCCACATTTTTCCTGCCCATGATCTAGATGGTGAGCCCACTGGGTTTAAACATTTCTTGCATTGGTACTGGAACCAAGCAAGAAAGTCAATATCATCAGAATCCCGAGGTGATAGGTCCTGGATTGGGATAAATTTTATATAGGCAATAATATCATTCTTCTACTTATCCATCAGGAGCACTTTACCATGATCAACAAGTTGAAAGTTGGATTCAAAAATGGCATGCGCCTCTTTAAACTCTTCATTTTTAGGCTTTCTGAGATTTTCAGGATCAATCTGGGGATAGAGCTTGCATTTGTTATAGGACCTGTAGGTCCACAGAATTTTGGGTTGCTGTGCCTTGTCCTTGTTACCTGTGATTTTTTGGGTAAAGAGAAGATACCTGTTCAATTTGTAGTGAGCTGGTTTTCCTCCAGCAATCTTATGATTGCAATATGCTTTTGTCCTGGTGAATGGTGAAAGTAACAACATTAATAATTGAGTGATATGCAGTTCATATTCACCAGGAGACATATCCATAGCATATTGAATAATAGAATTTCCAAAAGAGAAGTACAGTGAAAAATTAGGAAGTGATTGGGAAAATGTCAGCTTGGTGAATCAACATAAAGGATAATAACAAGAAAAACACTATATGCTTTAGTCTTGTTCCTGGCCATGATAATATTGATTTGGATGTTAGCGATTCACAGGGAAGAGTACTTGGTATGCTTGGGGAAAAGATAATGATCTTTAAATGGATGGAAGAGATGGCATTTGTGGATATTAAGAGTGGAAGTGGGAGTCAAAGTCAAGGGGTGTGGTGGGATGGGATGGGGGGAAATTGCTTGAGGGGAGAAAGAGGTCCTATTTAAGTAGTTCTTGATGGATGCTTCAGCAATGTGGTTGAGTAGTGGGTGGGGGAAACAATCTGTGGCATTTTGAATATTCAATTGATCTAAAAGTGCTGAGTGGTGGGTTAGGACTTAAGACAGTCTGAATCCAAAAGTCAACCTTGAGGAATCCAATCTCACTGCTCACGGGAAATTTTTGTGACTGGGGCTTGCAGTATTGAAAACTATGGGACGATCACTCTTTTGAAACGTTGAATTATGAATTATCGTGCAAATAAACATTTTAAGAAATGTGGCAGATGAAAAATACAGCTAAAATTATGAAAAAAATATTCAAATCAGTTGCAAGATGACACAGTAAAGCTAGAGAAACTCAGAGAAGAAATGACAGCACTCATATTAACCATTTGAGCTTGGTAACTCAGAGATTGGAGGGGGTTTTAGGCTGAAAGGCATGTTGGAACAGGAATTTTTGTTCATGTGGTTCATTTAGTCATGAGCAATAGCCTTGGCTAGATCATTCCGGGTGGTTAATGTCAATTTTCCATTATCTTGAGGGTTCTCAGATATACTGAGCATGATGGATCAAATGTAGATTTGAAGGTGAGCCCATATGGGTTCCTTGGCTGAAGGTCTTCCATCTGAGAGAGACTGAATTTTTTGAATTAAACAGAGGAGTTCATGAAAATCACATAAAGAAACAATCCTTCTGTCTCTTGAAGCAATAAAGATCCCCCGGATTCCAGCAAGAAGGTAGAAGACAAAAGGGAGGAAATTGTGGCGGCATTCTAGTTGAGTCAATTCAGTGCAAGATTGTTCATTTGAAAACTCTGAGACAGTGAGGGAAGAGTGGTCAACAGTGGATGCTGGAGGGTCTTTGCCCTTGTGCTTTTTCTTCTTGCCGGTGGAGGGCTCCTTTGGGTCTTTCTGGGAATGAGCCTGAAGTAAGGTGAAGCTGATCATGATATCAATAATTATGCTGCGTAGCTCTTGAAGACAGTCCCTTGGCTCAATGGGCATATCCTCTGACTGATTGGTGGGCATAGCCTCTGAATGATTGGTGTTGGCCTCATTTTCTAGAACCATGTGATGCTCTATTAAGCAGGGCTGCAGTGAATTTGGAAATGTCTTGATGCTTTGGAGCCACATAACCATTTGTAGGTTTGCCTTGACATTGGAGACTGGAGATGTGAGAGGATGGGGAAGCTGTGCACACAGTTCATTGGCAACTGTTTGCACTGAGAAAGCCACTGTCTTGGCCCATTTATTCATTGCTTTCCCAGTGGGATGGTCCAAGGCATGAAGAAAGCGCACCAGATTGGATTCTAGATGAGCAGTTTTCTGAACTAGGGGGGGTGCAACAGGCGGACAAGAATGGCTGTTCTGCAGGCAGTTGAGGGCAGGAAAATTAATGATGTCTGGTGCCCACCATGGCTCTTGTGCATCCAAGCGTAGAAACTCTGTTGCTGTGAAATGAAAAAGTGGTCATTAGAAAAAAGAAATCTTGCAAGTTGATGGGATGTTCAAATAAAACTAACCTTGCTCACGGATCTGCCAAACCCAGTTACCATACTCAAAATTGGCTGAATGGGAGATGTACCGCATTTCTGGTGGTTCCATATTAGTGGTGGCCTGGAGACAGAAATCCAAAAAGTGCTTCACTGCATCCCATCCCATTTGGAGTTTCTTTGGAGATTTCCTACCCTTGAAAAATTGAGTGATTGAATGAAGCTCCTTGCGTATTTTTTTGTGGTAAATGATGGTAAAATAACCTCTAATTGCTTGATCATCAAAATCATAAGTGGGCTCCTCATCTTGGGGAGCATCCATACCAGAAACAATGGGCTGGGGAGAGGTTGGGTCTGGTTCAATCACTAATGCTTGATTGGATGTCTCAGGTTGATCTGGGGCCACCTGGGATTGCTCAGAAGTGACTTGGGGTTCCTCCATGGTTGCAGTGGGTTGGGAAAACAGGGAAGGTTCAGGAGTTATTTGGATTTCTGGTTGGGGGGAGGGTGCAATGGCTTCATGATTTGATGCTGCATCAAGGGAGGAGGGGGCTGGATCGTGATTTCCCATGATTTGTAGATGTGGGGTCATGTCCACAGGGGGATGAGTCAAGCGTGGAAGTTTTGGAGGTGGCTGTAATGGGGGCTGTTGCAACAATGAGGAGCTGGGTGTGATGCTCAGCCGTTCTCTGCAGGGGAGACAAATTTTAAAATTGTATTCTAAGGGGAAAAAAACCAATCAGACCTCAAAATCTGCAAATGTGAAGAATGAAAGTGGGGCAAAAACTAACCTTTTTGGATATCACTCAAGCTGGATTTTAACCTGTTCACAGTATCCCGGATTGACCTGGGGATCCTGAGGCAATCACAGGTAGTGACCATCTCTTGAATAGTATCAAAATTCTGATAGAATTCTTCCTCAGTTACTTCATGGACTTCTGATGCGGGGTCAGACTTGTCTGCAGGCGCTGAGAGACTTTCATCTTCATGAGTTGATGGTGAGGACTCTGTTGATTATGCCAAGGCATTAGTCAATGGATGCCATGGTTGGTAAGGATTGTTCTTTCAATTTGATGAAATACAAAACAGTGGGTTAACAAACCTGAAGGTGGGATTGCTTGTGTAGGAGCAGTAGATGCCATTGTGAGTGGATTAATAAATAGATGGGAAAAAGGTGTGAAGCTGGCTCAAGGGTTATTGGGGAATGAAGAAAAGGGGAAAAACCTGAGGGAAGGGAGGGTTATTTATAGCCATTGACAAGAAGACTTGTTTCATTTTTCTTGCTGCAACCCACCAAACAAACATGGCTGCTGACCATGTCTACATGATGCAACATGCAGATCCATAGTCATTTGTGTGCCACGCTGGTGTGATGCATGTGGCTTGCATTATCTGGGATTAGACCTGTGCATATGTAAGCCTTGATGACTTGCTGCATTAGCTGAAAAATAATTTAGCACATTTCTGGATGATGAAAATTGCTTCTTGTGACAGACTGCAACCATTAGAATACCTCATGGATGGTGACCAATGTTCTTCTTAATGGTTTCCAACCATTTCAGTTCTTTATGGATGATGAAAATTGATTCTCATGAGCAACTGCAACCATTAGAATGCCTCATGGATGGTGACCAATGTTCTTCTTAATGGTTGCCAACCATTGAAGTTCTTTATGGATGATTACAATTTATTCTCCTGAGCAACTATTACCATTAGAATGCCTCATGGACAGCAAGCAGTGTTCTTCTTAATAGTCTCCAACCATTGAAGTTCTTTATGGATGATGACAATTTATTCTCATGAGCAACTATTACCATTGGAATGCCTCATGGACAGTTACCAATGTGCTTGTTAATGGTTTCCGACCATTGAAGTTCTTTATGGATGATGACAATTGCTTCTGATTAGCAACTGCAACCATGAGAATGCCTCATGGATGGTAACTAATGTTATTCTTAATTGTCTCCAACCATTGAAGTTCTTTATGGATGATGAAAATTGATTCTCATGAGCAACTATTACCATTAGAATGCCTGATGGACAGCAAGCAATGTTCTTCTTAATAGTTGCCAACCATTGAAGTTCTTTATGGATGATGACAATTGATTCTCATGAGCAACTATTACCATTAGAATGCCTCATGGAAAGTGAACAATGTGCTTGTTAATGGTTGCTGACCATTGAAGTTCTTTATGGATGATGACAATTGCTTCTGATGAGCAACTGCGACCATGAGAATGCCTCATGGATGGTGACCAATGTTCTTCTTAATGGTCGCCGACCATTGAAGTTCTTTATGGATGATTACAATTGATTCTCATGAGCAACTATTACCATTAGAATGCCTCATGGACAGCAATCAATGTTCTTCTTAATAGTCTCCAACCATTGAAGTTCTTCATGGATGATGAAAATTGATTCTCATGAGCAACTATTACCATTAGAATTCCTCATGGACAGTTACAAATGTGCTTGTTAATGGTCGCCAACCATTGAAGTTCTTTATGGATGATGACAATTGATTCTGATGAGCAACTGCAACCATGAGAATGCCTCATGGATGGTGACAAATGTTCTTCTTAACGGTTTCCAACAATTTATTCTCCTGCCAGTGTCACATCAAGTACAAGAGTGTACTACACAATGTCCCACAGTGTAAAATCTTATCTACACATATGGGAGTATTGGTGACATGCAGTGACACAACACGCGTGATGTGAATTGTGAGCAAAATTACTCATGGAATAGTGGAAAAATTGTACTTCTCAAGAATTGTGATGCAAGAGTAATGTAAAAGATAGTGATGAGGGAAGACAACAACCATATGAAGGAGATTGGGAGGAAGGAGATGAGAAGCTAAGGGAGAGGGGATTTAGGTGTCATCCTGCAGGGATTGGAACACTTCCCTCCAATCCCTGGTGGTGAGAATAGTTGGCCTGAATATGATATGAGAACAATTACCTGAATCAGCAAACTGTAAGGTTGGTGGATATATTTCCAGGAAAAAAAGACTTACTGGGAAAGTTGCTCCTTGCGTTTCTGAATCTGAAGGAGAGATGGAAAATTCAGTGAGGTGCATATGATGAGTGGAGTATGAGGACATTACCTTTTGAATATTCTCCTCAATGGTATTGGGTGAAATGAGGTAATAAACCTCCACTGGCCTTGTTTGACCCATTGGATGCAGCCAATCAACTGCCTGTGCCTGAGTTGTTGGGTTCCAATGGGGTTCCTATGTAGATCAAATGAATGTAGACTAAGTAAATGGTAAAATTCTAGAAAGTATTGGGTTCTTACCATGATGAATAAAAAATTGGCTGATGTGATGTTGATTCCAAAACCAGCCGCCTGAATGGAGGCAAGAAGGACATAAGTTGTGCTACTTGCTGAAAACTGCTCAAGAATTGATTCTTGCTGTTTTGCCGTTAACCCTCCATCCAGACAAAAGGAGGAGATTCCATATTCATCTAGCGTCATTGCAATCCTGCACATGAGGGGAGAAAATGGACTTTTGAGTGGGGTCTCATTGGAAACAGGAGAAAAAGACAACCAGCTTACAGATCAAGATAACGTGGCCAACAAAAGAAGACCACAACTTTGCTTGCTCCAGCTACCACCACTGATCCTGGATGAATCATCCCTACAAGCTGTTTGATTTTGGAGCTCTCAAGGCAGGTGTCAATATCAATGTGGTGGACAATTTTTTCAACTCCCGTGCTGTGATCCTTGGGACCCAATTCTTCTGGAAGGATGAATTGTCCATTTGGGTCCATGATGACATTGGGGTCTGCCAAAACCGGATGATTACATGCTCCTATGAGCTGGCCAAGATCTTTGAGGAGTGACAACCTCATTGGCTTGGATTCATCAGCAGGCAGCTCATTCCTGATCTTAGAAATGAATTGGTCCTGGAGTCAGCAGTAGAAGTCTTCCGCTGCAGGTGAGAGTGGTGTCTTGATGTAGTTGTGAGTAATACTGGGGAGATTTGAAAGCTCATCAGCCTTGGTCCTTCAAAGGTTGGTGTGTTGGAGGACCATTTGTATTGGGGAAAAGTCCCCTGCTTTTAGGTGGGACAAAAGGGTAGTTGCCCATTCACTGTACTCATTGTTTAGACTGATACCCAGGAAGCTAAGGAGAGAGAGGGGATCTTGAAGGTAGTTTTGCACAGGCGTTCCTGTGAGACAAACTCTACAATTGGTGCCAACCTGGGTGACCGCTTGTGAAAGCTTGGCCTTGGTATTTTGGATAGTGCGGTCATGCAATTGAATTGCAGTCAGTTTGGTCCAAAAAAAAAAATACTTGGGTAGGAAAGATGGCAAAATGAAGGTTGGATTTACTGTGCCTCATCCAAAATAATCCTGAACCATTTTCTGGAGAAGATAATGGAGCGTGGGGTGTTGCAGTTGGTTTGCATTTTGTTGTATTCCAACAACACCAGGTGATATGATGTGAGAATCACATCTGCATGTTCCAGTTGACAATCCATGGTCTGATGCTGTCATCTTCCATGAAAGGTGAGAAAATTGATGGCCTTTGACTGCGTATGCTTCATAATCTCTCTTTTCCAATTCTTCAGGAGGCGTGGGGGGGTTATCACCAGTGTGGCTTGATGTGGAGGTTTTTCAGGGGTGGGATCCAGGGGAAGGCCATAGGTCTGGGCTTGCAGAAAAGTGTTTGAAATAAGTGAAATCAATTATATTGTTTTACCAAGACCCATGTCATTGGCCAGGATAGATCCAAGTGGGGATTCTGGAATTTCCTCACCCCTTGCAAGATCTATGCTCTCACCAGTGATCTTGTTCTCCCATAGTGCACCACTATCAATTGGGGTCTTCTTCCACAAAGCCAAGGCGGATTCAGCACGTGGTGATTCCCTATCAAGGAGGAAAGCAAGTCCTTGAGACTGATGTGGTAGCAATGGGGTTTTGATGACATTGGCAGGAGGAGAAACAGGGTCTGGATAACACCCACTGGGCACCTTGAGTAGAGCGGGGTTGACATGTAGCTCTTTGATAGCAGACAGGAGGTCTAAAATTTCTGTGGCAAGGTTGGAAAGGGAAATGGAGTTGTTTTTTGCGGGATTGTATTGTGGAGGGCGTTCAAGGGTAATGAATGAGGAAACAATGGAGGTGGTGATGGCCATGAGTTCACGTTCGCTGAAAAATATCAATAATGCCAAATTGAATGTGACAAAAGGCTGGGAGGAGACATGCAGAACTGCCTCAAAAAAGATCTAAGAAGCTGTCTGGTTGGGAAATTCCAAAGGGCATTTCCAAGCAGGGCCAAATGATGTTTGATTTGGGATATAAGAGAGAAGGAGACATGACAGGGGAAGTGTTAAGGAGCCCACAGGTTGATCTAGGGTTGGGATTCTGACAACAAGTCTGCCATCTTGGCAAAGAAGGGAGACCCAATGAGTTGATGGGTTGGAAATGAGATAGGGAAGAAAAGTTTCAGGAATAAAGGTGAGGGTGTTTTTGAGGAGGCCAAGACATTTAGCAGTGAAGGAAGCCATGGCTAAGGTTTGATGAAGTAATGTGATGAGTAAGGGATTTAATAGATGGATGGATGGAATATGTGGGAGATTGTGAGAAGAGCAATGATTGTGAGGGGGAAAAAAGCATGTGAAGGTGAGTACTTATATCTTTGAGCTGACCAGGAGGTGGCTCTGTGGTAGGAATTTGTGTCAACACATGGCATAGTCTCATGCTGATGATGTACACCATTGTTGAACAAACAATATACAGTTCTTGAAATGAGTGGCATATGACGTCATTACAATCAGGGTTATGCAAATTCTCATTGTGGAAGTATGCATAAGGGTGGGAGGGTTGACGTCTCACTTGTGTCAATTGTGGTAAATGGTCTGCCACAGATTGATTTGAGAGGTTCTCAAATTGACTTGTGTGCTGGGTGGCAAGCTTACAGATCCATTTTTGACAGATCTACATGGGATGAATGGAAAAGGCTTCTGGTGAAGGAACCCAAAATGGAGTTGTACGCTGGGCAGCAAGCGTACAACTCCTGAAAGAACCATGGAGTATAGGACATAATGAGGTTGTGCAAGTGGGTGGCCAAGGTCCAGCTTGGCTTTTGAGGGCTACACCAGGGTGTGGGCATAAAATAAGCTGTAGATCAAAACTGGCTTAATATGCCCACACCCTTGTGGAGGAACCCAAAATGGAGTTGTACGCTAGGCAGCAAGCATACAACTCCTGAAACAAGCATGGAGCATAGGACATAATGAGGTTGTGCAAGTTGGTGGCCAAGGTCCAGCTTGGCTTTTGAGTGCTACACAAGGGTGTGGGCATAAAATAAGATGTGGATCAAAACTGGCTTGATATGCCCACAGCCTTGTGAAGGAACATAACATGGAGTTGTATGCTGGGCGGCCAGTGTACAACTCCTGAAAGAACCATGGAGCATAGGACATAATGAGGTTGTGCAAGTGGGTGGCCAAGGTCCAGCTTGGCCTTTGAGGGCTACACCAGGGTGTGGGCATAAAATAAGCTGTAGATCCAAACTGGCTTAATATGCCCACACCCTTGTGGAGGAACCCAAAATGGAGTTGTATTCTGGGCAGCAAGCATACAACTCCTGAAACAAGCATGGAGAATAGGAAATAATGAGGTTATGCAAGTGGGTGGCCAAGGTCCAGCTTGGCTTTTGAGTGCTACCCAAGGGTGTTTGCATACAATAAGCTGTGGATCAAAACTGGCTTGATATGCCCACACCCTTTTGAAGGAACCCAAAATGGAGTTGTACGCTGGGTGGAAAGTGTAAAACTCCTGAAAGGACCATGGTGCATAGGACATAATGAGGTTTTGCAATCCCGTGGCCAAGGTCCAGCTTGGCTTTTGAGTGCTACACAAGGGTGTGGGCATAAAATAAGATGTGGATCAAAACTGGCTTTATATGCCCGCAGCCTTGTGAAGGAACATAACATGGAGTTTTATGCTGGGCGGCCAGCGTAAAACTCCTGAAAGGCTCATTATTATAGGACATAATGAGGTTGTGCAAGTGGGTG
The DNA here is from genome assembly GCA_025617555.3 of Puccinia polysora. Classification (NCBI taxonomy): domain Eukaryota; kingdom Fungi; phylum Basidiomycota; class Pucciniomycetes; order Pucciniales; family Pucciniaceae; genus Puccinia; species Puccinia polysora. Next base: position 13,167,592 of record CM062641.1, read on the forward strand.
GCCAAGGTCCAGCTTGGCGTTTGAATGCTACACAAAAATAAGCTGTAGATCCAAACTGGCTTAATATGCCCAAACTCTCATGAAGGAACCCAAAACAGAGTTGTATGCTGGGAGGCCAGTGTACAACTCCTGAAAGGATGATGGTGCATAGGACATAAGGAGGTTGTTCAATCTGTGCCTACAAGGGCTTAAATGAAATTTTATTGGCTTGTGAAAGGGTGTGGGCATAACTCAAGAGACACCTGTTTTGAAGCTTCATTTTGACACACCTCCTGGGGGGGTTGGCATTGATATAATGCATGTTGTTTTCTCAAGCTTCTTGCACAGAATTGCAAACAGAAACAGTAGGGTGCAGGCATCTTGGTGACAGACAACCTTCAAGCTTGCCCATGGTTGGCAACCATTGGGGCAAGCTAATGGTTGAAAAGAATTGGGGAGAGCTAATGGTAGGGTACCATTGGGTCAAGCTAATGGTTGTCAACCATGGGGAAAAGGTAATGGTTGACAAGAATTGGGGCAATCTAATGGTTGGCGACCATTGGGGAAAGCTAATGGTTGGCAACCATTGGGGCAAGCTAATGGTTGGCAACCATTGGGGCAAGCTAATGGTCAGAAACCATTGGGTTGCATGCTAATGATTGATGACCATTGGAGAAAGCTAATGGTTGGCGACCATTGGGTTGCACGCTAATGATTGATGACCATTGGAGAAAGCTAATGGTCGTCAACCATTGGGGAAAGCTAATGGTTGGCAACCATTGGGGCAAGCTAACGGTCAGCAACCATTGGCCCAAGCTAATGGTCAGTGACCATGTTGGCAACCATTGGGGCAAGCTAATGGTCAGCAACCATTGGGTTGCACGCTAATGATTGATGACCATTGGAGCAAGCTAATGGTTGGGGACCATTGGGGAAAGCTAATGGTTGGCAACCATTGGGGAAAGCTAATGGTTGGAGACCATTGGGGCAAGCTAATGGTTGGAGACCATTGGCGCAAGCTAATGGTCAGTGATCATGTTGGAAACCATTGGGGCAAGCTAATGGTCAGCAACCATTGGGTTAAACACTAATGTTTGATGATCATTGGGGCAAGCTAATGGTTGACGACCATTGGGTTACACGCTAATGGTTGATGACCATTGGGGCAAGCTAATGGTTGGAAACCATTGTTGCAAGCTAATGGCCAGAAACCATGAGGGGAAAGCTAATTCTCAGCAACCATTGGGGCACGCTCATGGTTGGCAACCATTGGGGCACGCTCATGGTTGGCAACCATTTGGGCACGCTAATGGTTGGCAATCATTGGGGCATGCTAATGGTTGGCAACCATTGGGGCAAGCTAATGGTAGGCAACCATTAGGGAAGGCTAATGGTTGGAAAACATTGGGGCAAGCTCATGTTCAGCAACCATTGGGGCAAGCTCAGCCTAAGCTAATGAACAGAAACCATGAGGCTAAGGTAATGGATGGCAACCATTGAGGGTGAGTAACCCCTCAATGCATAAATGCATACAATGTAGTGTATAAGGTGTGGGTGGATAGTGCACCCAATTGACAAATCAATCCCTCCCTCCCTCCATCCATCCCTCCATCATTTGATCCAACCATCCACCCATCCATCCATCAATCCATACCATCCATCCATCCATACCATCCATCCATCCATACCATCACCACAAGACTTCTCCACTATGTCTACATCAACTGTACACAGCAAACCCACACCCTCCATTCCCTCTGCCCAGCCCACTGAGCCCACTGGAGATCAACCAACTTCTGATCCAGTACACACCAAACCCCCACCCTCAATTCTGTCTGCCCAGCCCACTGATCCCACTGGAGATCAACCAACTGCTGATTTCCCAGCAATCATCACTCCAGACCGTGAGTCCTCTTTTCACTTTTTCATGTTTGCCTCAACTACTGACCAGACCTCCCTTAGCCTCTCTTCCACCACCCCCACCATGGGTTGAAGTTGTTGGCATGGAATCATCATCAAGCCGCCATGCTGCACCCCACCCCCACCCCCAGCCCAGACTGGTGGCTTGATGAGCACACAGGAAGCCTTGGTTGTCTCAAAGTCTAACTTCCTTGCTAATAGCAAGTGTCAAATGGCAAAGCTCCTTAAAATGGCCAATGACAAATCACTTCCACAATCAGTGCAAGAAATGGCAGTCAAGGCCTGTAAGGGTCTTCAAGATGCAATGGCCTGTGAGTTGAAACACTTGAATGCTAGTCTAATCCCTGGCTGATCCTCATTGTGTCCTTCACCAGTGGTTGAAAACGGTGATGACCTCCCTCCTGAGGAGGAGGTTCAGATTGGGTCAGGGAAACTTCTCGCCAAAAGACTGGCTGCAACTGCCTCTGCCAATCCCAACAAGAAGAGGCATAAATTTGCGCCCTTGATGGAAAGTGATGAAGAGGAAAGTACCCCAGGCTCCGCTACTCCGCCCACACAAGCTGCTCCAAATGAAGTGCCCTCCAAAGAATCCCATAATCCACTCTTTACCCCTGAAGTCCCAGCAGAGCCCGCCTCCATCACCACTCCCCTTGAACCCAATGCTACACCAATGGTAACAGACTCCCAACCCACCAATGGGGCTACCCCCCCCCCTCTGCCGCTGATCCTGCAAATGAACCTGGTAAGTCACTTCCATCACATCCATCCAAATACCTTCCCTGATCGCCAATCACTTTAGCTCCCTGCATAGATTCACCTACATTGTTCAAAAAATACCCGGCTGAACTCAAAGAAGCCATTCAACCCTTTGCAAATAGTGTCATAGACTCAAAGTGCTACAAGAGTGCTGTTGGGGCAGCAGTGCACCTCTTTGGATTACGTGCAAAAGACCACAAAGAATGGGGATCTTACCCTCAATTGCTATCTCACACAATCCGTTTCAACACCATCAGTGCTGGTATTAAGGAATGGATCAGTCAATTGGCTATAAGTGGTAAGCTTGATTCCACTGGGATTTTTTGCGCGCACAGTAGCCAACCTCTCCTCATTCCTACAGATGCAAATCCCTTCCCACCTTGCACATCTGAGCCATATTACATTCCAGATGTATTTGCTCTGCCTCTTCTACCCGGGTCACCACCCCCGCCAGCCACAACCATAGGGTCTAAGCTGCACAATCTCTGGATCCACCTTACTCACCCTCCAGAGTTTTCACAGGTTAGATGGGCACAATTATGGTTCCAATCAATCCTCCTGGTCTCAAGAGAAATCACCCAGCCACCAGCATTTATCCAACCACCAGGTACTGAAGATGAGGCAAAACGTGATATCTCAATCATCAAGTATTTTGCCGCTTGTCTTGGCTCACATGAATACATGGCTTGGATTGAAGGACAGCCAGTTGAAAGCCCTAGTCATGAATCTAGCTTCAACTCCCTGGACAAATTGGTTGACAACATCTACCACATTCTCATTGCATTTGCTCTCCTGTGGACAAAACTTCAATTGGAGGGGTCCTCCACAGCAGTGGCACGACAGCAGGCCAAGTTCAACACCATCATGGTCACCATCACATCCCAACCATACTACCGCATTCTTGTGGCCTACCTTGTAGCGGGAGTATGTGGCCTCTTGCTGATACCATCAGAAATTAGGATATTTCCCCTGGTTCAATCCCTCCAGCTCATGAGCCTCCTCTCCAAAGCCAACAAGCTAGAGCCCAAGGACATCAAGGAACAAGTATGGAAGCAGAAAAATGCTTACATAGTGCAGCTTATCCAAGACTGCTTTTTCAGCCCTGAATTTTGGCCAGGAACACGGGTATCCTGCATGGACTTGGCAAAATGTCTTGTCCTTGATTTCAGTGATCATTGGCTTTCCCAAAACCCTTCAACTGATAATCCTGTATTTAGTTTACCTTGCAAATCTAATGTTTCTATTTCAGCTATCCCAAATTTATCAGTATCTTAGTGTACTAGCTTTTCTTTCTCCATTGCTTTTAATCATCATGCTCATAAATCAATTCATGTATGCCTTATACAACTTAATTATTGATAAATGAGTTCATGACGTGACATTGCGGTGAGCTGAGTCCAATGAGCATCTGTGAAAGTGAGAGACTCAAAGTCCATGCACACTTTTCATTCATCTGAACCATTGGCCAGATGCATTGTGATAGCTCCATGGACGGTGACCATTGTTGTAGTCCACTGTAAGCATCTGGTAATGTGAGGAATGCAAAGTTCATTCATAGAGCTCTCACTTGCCCAATGGGCCAGATTCATTGTGATAGCTCTATGGATAGCAACCATTTTTGTAATCCAAAAAATTGGCTGAAAAACCTGTGATTAAACTTGGGCAAAAATTGATTAAACCCAAAAAAAATTGTTGCCCAGTCCAAGCATTCTTCAAAACACAACACTTGTTTCATCCAGGTATGTGTTATCCCGCATTCACAAGATTGAATTGAATGTCTTAAACTCATGCATCACTTACAGAAACATAAACACTGAAACTTTTATATCAACTTTTATTGCATTAAGAAATATAAGAATAGAAATGCTCTCAAGATACAGAAAGAAAGAAAGACCACCCAAGTGTCAACTATTGTTTTCCCAATCCACTTGCCTTGGGGGTATGAGCTGGAAATATTCCAATTGTGGTAAAAGGCTTCTTCTTGATTTTTTCTGACAGCAAGGTGATTGCTGCAACAATTTTTGAGTTGTCACAAGGAGCCACAAGTTTGACGTCAATTTCTGAAAGGGCTTGCAGTGCTGCAGGGTGATAAGCCTCAATTGGAAGTTTTTTTGGGCTTTCAAGGAGGGTGAATTCTTTGGGTTTCACCTTGCCTGACACGCAATCAAGTAGTGAATGCAACTGCTTGATTTCTTGGTGCTTCATAGAAACTTGTAATGCTATTTCATCTAGGAGTTGAGTTAGATCATTTAGTTCACAGCTTCTCCAGGGGGTTTCAATGGTTGTGCAAGTGCCATCTTTATCCTCCTCCCAATCATAAACAACATCCACACGGTCAAATATTGCAATGACTTCTGCTTCTTCTTTGGGAAGGTATTTGCGGGCTGTGTGAAAACGCTTTTCACTTATCTGTAACACAAACCAACACACACCATCAGCATCCATTCTTTGAATACAGACCCCCAGGACTCATGCTCTAACCTTCTTTTTGGCTTGCTGGATGGATGCGCATTGGGACTTGGTAATTTTATTTTCTTGCAACTTTGACCCTAATAGTTCTGCTCGCCGTATTTCTTTTCCCTGCCCCAGGACCCATCTCTCCAATAATAACGCTCATGTTCTCCATTCCATCCCACACCATACCAGGTTGGGCCTTTTTCCAGTTTGAGTAATGCTGGACTATGATGGCACCTATTGCCGCATTCAAGCCCAATGATACAAAGGACCTTGCATGCCACTCAAACGTAATCCTTGAGAAACCTGCCTTTTGCACATCTCTCTCACATTTTACCTTAGCACTCCATGGGAAATTTTTGGTTGATGGCACATTGGGTGCTTGGTGGAATTGTGGGGGTACAATGTTGTTTCTGAGTCTAGTCACTTCTTCATTGTATTGCAGCTGCCCATCCGCCTGATTTGCCTTTCCATGTTCTGTCCAGACAGACTCCAGATGTGCCATGACCTGCTGTGCCCTCATAGGAGCCCACTGTTCCCATTTCAGTATTTCTGAAGGATAGGGAGGTGAGGGGATGTTCATTACATTTGCTGGCATGCCCATCAAAAAGTGGACCCATTGCCGTAAAGAACGTGAGATTGTACTAGATTGACTGGGAAGGGGGATTTTGGTGACCATCTGGCGCACTTGTCTCAATTCGCGGTCTAAAGTCCCCTTTTCAAGTTTTTGCTTTTCAGAACGGTTGGTCAGTCCAATCCTAGATTGAGCAGTGCAATCATTCATGTCCACTAAACCCATCACAATCATTATCTCTGTGTTAATGAAATTAGTGTACTTCCCAGTTCAATCATAATGCTCACCTGATTCTGGTATAGTATTCACATCTGGGGGAACCCCCCTGAGTAATTCATCCAGGAGTCCCTCATGATATTGCAAACCAGAGGACACTGTCTCTTGCACACCAGAGGATATTGTCTCTTCAGGAAGCATTGGAGTGTCTTGACCAGCTACAGCAGGTTGGGAGGTATGGGCACTTTGGTCTGGCATGATAAATAATTAATAATCAAGGATTGGCTAAGGGTCTAATGTAATACTATAGCACTAGTCCGTAATGCCCCAAATTTGAGGAGGAGGGCCCTATGGCTGGTGTGAGAGGCAAGGAAACATGCAGCTTATGGTTAAGTTGCAGAGCCAATGCCCGGGACTGAAATGATTTTGTAGAGGGTTGAAGTCAGGATTTTCCAAACCTTGAAAAACCAATATTGTCATAGAGATAGATGGTGAGTGTGTGAGATAGTATTGTTTAACTGTGAGAGAGTATGAACAGATAACTTGATGGTTAGACTGGGTTATTGGTATGGGGGAAAGAACAGATGTAGGATGATGAATAATGTGAGATAAGAGGATTTCTTATTTATATTCCTACCCTCCTCCTTCATCATTCCCCAATTGTAAACATTTGACAACTGAGGATTTGTCTGTCCAATTAATTGGAAACTAATACAATGCATGATGACAATTTTAATATCCAAGATTCTGTTGTTACAAATATTACGTCTACCAACCTCACATCTAATCTCCATTTCATCATCCCTTAGGCCCCGTTCTTGTCCACACAAAGGGTCATATGGTTGGTGTTTGGTGTCCACTTGTCCATGTTTCCTCAAATGATGCTTGTTGATACTTGCTAAGGTTTCAATTCACCCGTAGGCCAAACACCATGGGTAATTTCATGTTCAAATCCATCCCTGCACATTCCACAATCAGTTTTGACCTTGTCCTCATATCAGATAAAAGGGAAACTCACTACTTGTGCCAGGGAAAACAAAGTCATTGTCTTTCCTGGATGACCAAATGTCCCTGCAACATTGTCCAAAACAGCAAAATGCCCCACTATCTCCTTTCCTGTCATCACCACAGTCTCCCTTAGATCTGTTGACACCACTCGCACATTCAAGTTGGGGTGGGCTGTGTATCAATCTTTGGCATCTTCTGCATGTGCATCTTGAAACAACTGAATCACAAACCAAACATCCCCACCTTCTGATTGCACAAAGAGCTTGGTGATTTGACCAAATGAACAGAGTTCATCCCGTATGATCTCCACATAGTAATTGGAGTGATTTTTACCTTGATTCAGCCGTTTCACTGTAAATCTTGTATGATGTATCAAGGTACTGTTGATTTTGTGCAAATTGTAATTGAGAGACACATCCTGTTGCAGACCCAATCTTCCAACCTCTTTTATCCATAAGCAATGGATTTCTGGGTCTAATGGGGTGAGGCTGAAGCAGGGATTCAATTTTTCTTGTCCCTTGTTAATTACCTTGGACTGGATCAATAAACTTGAATATTGACTCCTTGATATACATGTCTTCATGATTAAACCATGTATATCACCTGTAATAAATTCATTTATTATTTGCTTTGTTTGCCCAGTAAAAAGGACAGTGTACATCATGATTCTTAGTGAGCTCACCTGTGCAATTGTTCTTTGGTATCCTTCCCAAGGTACCATTCAACCTTTCATGGGCCCAGGCTGCCTTGGCCATTGGTGGACCAAAACTTTTGATCAATTCCGGGTAATGCTGAGTAATGTGCACGTTGGGTTTACTCCTTTGTTGTGGCCATCCAGTCCTTAGTGTTTGATGGTATTCCAGCATTAGTCATTCAACCTCCATGATATCTTGGTTTGAAATATGATGCTTCATTAACATGTTTGTTATGTAAATGAGAAGCACTGTTGAGTCCTTCAAGATTTTTATTGAGCCAATGTGATCAATACCAGGTCTATGCTTACCACTCCAAAAAGGAATCATAGCAAGGGGATAGTAAACCATGTAGAGTGTCAGCCACTCTGCGGCCTTGAGGGATTCTGCACCATGAAATCCAACATTCTTTGGTACCCTTGTCATCCATGATGGCACCTTTGTGTCCTGAATCACCTGTTGGATGTGCCTCAAATTGTAAAGCATTAATTGAGGCCCTTGGATGGATGATTCCACTTGGGCTGCTTTCCCTCTGTCATAATCCTTGTTCACTGGACTGCTTCCCTCACCCCCCATCAGCTTCAGAGTACTTGTGTGGCTTCCTTGACTAGCTATACTTTTTGAATTTCCCAAGCTCCCAATAATTCTACTTCTTAAATAATACAAGTGATTACTAGTATATTCAGAAGATGGTTGAGATTTCTTGCTTTTCTGTGAGGCTGATGATGATTTCCCAGCCTGTGAAGATCTCAATTCATATTTTCTGGATTGACTTGTTGAGCTTTCTTCCATTATTTGTGTAAGTGATCTCAGATTGATGGCATTAAGCTGTCTCTTGGGACTTCTCTGGTTGTGATCACCCTCCTCTGATTGATCTTCAGGAGACTTCCTTCTCTTCCCCTTTCCAACAATGCTTTCTGATCCAGTTTTCTCTCCTCTTTTCTTCTCTTGGATTTTTTCCTTCCCCAATTCTTCTCCAGCTAGAGCAATGCTAAGATAATTCATCCTTTTATCCTTGAGATTTCCCAAAATCCGCCCATGCATGATCTCTATTACTTAATATTCTATTGGGCGCCAATATGGAAGCCTTTTCAAACAGCTTGCTCTGACCCCCTTCTCCTTGGTAATTTGATCTCGCTCCCATGATGTCTGAAATTCCTCCCACTTCTTGGCATTCTTCATGTGCTTGGCATTTCTCCTTGGCTGTAACTCCTTGACATTTGGACCATTGATCTTGTCCTTTGTAATTTGAAAATATGAGCAGAAAATAGTTGAAGAATTACCAGAGAATCCTGCCACATTGCGCATAGCTGGCAAATCCCCAATAAATGGGAACAGTGCAACAAATATCTCCCTAACTTGAGGAAACTGGCTGGTTTCAGAAAACCATACTCCTTCCCAGAGGTCTTTGATTTCATCAACCAATGGATCTAGAATGTGGTTGATTTCTTCCACTTTGGGTTCCTTGAGCCCAGGGATAATACCAAAAAGGAAAACATCCTCTATCTTGTAAAGTTCCACTAGTGAAATGTTGAGACAGATCAAGATCACTGCTCCCACTGAGATTGATTTGTGCCCAACCTTATTTCCAAATGGGTTGAACCAATCCACATAGAGACTGAAGACAAGGTTCCCTGGTTGTTGGGTAAATTTCCTCTTCTTGTTGGAGCCTCCAACAAAGTTGCGCCAAACTGAGCCATCCCAAACATTGCTCATCACATTTGAATTGAGGTTTTTATGATGGAGATTGCTTTCAATGAGCTTTTCAAAATCTGAAAACCATAATTTTTGACCAAGCAAGGCCTTCAAGCTTTGATAATGAAAGTTTTGAGCTGGTTTGATGGTTCTGCTATGTTTCCCACTGGTCTTCATCAGCAATTCTGTTTCACAGTACATGCCCTGCTCATTAACAGTTTGGTGCACAAAGATTTTGCTAGTGGAATAGAACTTGGCAGTACATTTCTTGACAATCAATGCTTGGTTGTCCGATTTTTCTGGGATTCGATATAGCTTGAAGCATTCTGGACAGCATATCCTTGTTTCCACGTTGGGCTCAAAACCTAGCCTTTGAATTAGAGTGAATTTGCTTTGAGGTATTGCCTTCATGATGTTATTTGAATCAAAATTGAATTCCCCCCCCAGATTCTTAATCTTCTTCCGCTCTTTCTATAAGAAATCTGTGATTGCCAAGTCACTATGTTGATGAACAAGGCACATTTTTGCATCTTGGAGAAGCACAAGCAGACTGTGTCTTGGGACTAGATGAAAAGAGTTATACTTGAGGTGTTGAGAATTGAACCAGTGCCCTCCCCGGTGAAGTGGAATCTGAATCTTCTCTTTACTTTCATTCCTTGCTGGATTGTTGGAAACCTGAAAATCATTATAGCAGGCAAATCAGAAGATCAGCACATGAATGTACAGTTTTAACTATTTTCCCATCCCTCCTCTCCACTTACATGACTGCTCCCTTGTAATGGCAATATATCTGTTGTGACTTGCAGGGCCTGATTGACTCTGCTTATAGCCACCTGATGTTTCTTGAAGGCAGAGGAAGAAAAAGCCATTCCTATCTTTTTGTTTCCATCTTCATCTTCATATGTGCCCTTGCCACATTTGATTTCCAGAAATTGGCATATCTTCCATTTGGCTGTCTTCATATCAATTGATGGATGGATGGATGGATGGATGGATGGATGGATGGATGGATGGATGGATGGATGGATGGATGGATGGATGGAGGGATTCATCAAATGATGGAGGGATTCATCAATTGGGTTCTGGGTGCACTACCCACCCACATCTTATACACTACCTGGTATGCATATATTCATTGAGGAGTGACTCACTATCATTGGTCACCATCCATTACCTTAGCCTCATGGTTATTGTCCATTAGCTTAGGCTGAGCTTGCCCCAATGGTTGGTGACCATGAGCTTGCCCCAATGGTTGGTGACCTGAGCTTTCCCCAATGGTTGCTGACCATTAGCTTGCGCCAATGGTTTCCAACATGGTCACTGACCATTAGCTTGCGCCAATGGTTGCCGACCATTGGCTTGCCCCAATGGTTTCTGACCATTGGCTTGCCCCAATGGTTGCTGACCATTGGCTTGCCCCAATGGTTGCCAAACATTAGCTTGCCCCAATGGTTGCCCCAATGGTTGCTGACCATGATCCTTCTGCAATTGTGGCTTTCCAATGGCAAAATTCCACCTTTTTTAACATTCAAGTCATCATCCCCCTGTGCTTTGCAATTATTGAATGCTCACCATGCTCTCCTACTTTGATAATCATTCAGTGCAAACAACAAAAAAACCATCATGGTACAATACCTCTTGAATGGAGCCCCATCAAAAAACCCCAGACTCTTCAATCAAGCTGTTTCCAGCAGTGTCCCTGGCTCCAACTCCCACTTCTCTCAATGTCTGTAATCCTACTGTAGAGTTGTGATGACTATCACCAAGTCAACAGATACTCACTGGCAACAAATCCCCAATTCTCTACAACAATTGCAGGTTCAATCACTGCCATCATATTGCATTCATCAACAGATTCACTCCACTACCTCTCTAGTCCCATCAAAGTCTTCATGTCTACTACATGGCATATAAACCCTAGCAAGAGAGGTTTTTCTTCAAGACCTTGCACAAATCAACTTTCCTTGCTGTGGTTTCAATTGGTCTGAGCCTTGGGAATTGCATTGGAACCAGTTGTTTATGGGACTCATAATTAAAAATTGGAACCATGCCCATGTACATGGTGCATTTTGAAAATACACATTCAACTCAGTGCATAACACAAAATTCAACCTCACCATTGTCCTCAAGAGGTGGTTCATGGGCAGGAGATCCAATATTAAGTCTGGACAATATCTTTCAGAAGCCCATGCAGCAAAACAAAATCAGACAAGAAAATCCAGATGGCGCAAACAAGTAAGCAATTACTCCCTATCATCCCAAGGTATTTTTTACCCGATTTTTTTCACATAGTTTTTCCTCTCTGCCTACAGCTCTCAAATCAACAAACAGAGATCTTGGAATCACTTGGATTACCAGAAAATCATTCCAGTATATTCAGTGAAACACAATGTTGCTCTGACACTGAGGTCTCCAATGAAAAGGTCTTCCAGAAGTTTCAGTGCCAATGGTGATCTCAAGGTTTCTCTGCCCTTGGTCACCAAATAGATAAAAAATTTGACAACATGAAAGCTGAGAGGCTTGGTAGACGGTAAAAACCTGGTCATTCAATGTGGATGATGAGGAAACCTTCCAACCTCCAAGAAAAACTCACAAAGGTGCCAACAAGACTCCCCAGAAACTGTTATCATCCTGATTTTATTTCTTCCCTTTCTCCAGAGGGCAAATAGCTTTTGGATATGCAGCCTCCAATTGACCTTGCCTTCATAATGTCTAAACTCATACCCTAAATTATTTGTAGATCTAAATTCATTTTTCAATTTTGATTCTTGTGATAGTAGAATGTTCAACTCTCACTACTTTAATCCATAGACTCTTGCAAGGATATCCTACTTGAAATATTTTTTTCATCAGACATACCTGTGTTGTAAAATCACATAAATATCATTAAATCTTGGTCATGTCCAAAGTGTTTCAATTATCTTCCCTTGCATCAAAATACACTCTACATTGTGAAATTATTATCAACATAACTGTACCAATACCATTGACATAAAAGCTCTTTCATGCAATGATTTGATGTGGTACATACCTTTGACATATAAAACTGCTTTTGGAAACCATGCACATGTATGTGTACACCATGGGGCCACTTTTGGCTGTTGAGGACCGCCGAGCCAAAGACAAGGGTTGATTCAACGGTGCGTGTATTGACCGCCTGACATTTTGAAAACCGGGTTGGCCAACGGTCAACTGACCAACAAATGATGGTTGACCAACCCATGCGTCAATGCATCAGTCGCCTGGTTGGTGACGGGTGGTCAGAGTTGTTGTAACTGCAATTTGCCCCTGCAGTTGAATCACCAGCAGGGGCAGCTGTCAGTGACTTGCCGTTGGGGTTGAGACGACATCACCTCACCCCTGGGGTTGATTCACCAGCTGGACGCACAGGGTGGATCCATGTGATGTCATGGTTTATGAACCATGAAATCAGCTGTTTGACGGTTGACTATTGATTGGCTCAGATGATGATCATCATCATTGCTCTCACTCACTCCACCTCTCTTGATCCATCCCACCACGGTGGACTGCTACTACTACTTCCCTCTCTCTAGACCAAACAAGAACTGACCATCCTATCCCCTCCTTCCCTCCTCATCCATCCATCCATCCATCCATCCAAAACCCCCCCCTCTCTCCTTTGAATCTCCTTCTCACAGGTACCGGTCTCTTCTTGGGTACCACTCAATCACTTGCCAACAATGGTGGCTCCCTTGGTCTCCTGATGGAATTCTTGGTCATGGGAACTGGTTGAGCAATTCATTCCCTACCTACTCCCCCTCTCTTCATCCCTTCTCTGATCCACTGACACCACTCAATCATCACTCAGATTACTACCACCAGTTGTTTGGAATTTCATGGCCTCACTGGGTGAAATTAGTTGAGTACTTTCCCTCTGGCCCTCCCTCTCCCTTTGCTTGACTCCTCTGATCTCCTTCTTTCCTCTCTCTGCTACCCAGTCTCTCATTTGCCCATTGCAGGTGGTCATGTCACCCTCATCATCCATCCATAACACATTTCTGTTGTCTCCCTGCCATCATCAACAAATCAATCAATTCACACCTTCAATCTCATGCCTCTTCACACCCATTGAAAGCTGTGAACAACCTTGATTTGATTCAACAAATTGATTGCAATCAACAGTACTGGGAAGCTTGAGGGTATCAATATTAAACACCAATTGTTTCACAATCCCCATCCCATGAGAAAACCTGAAAAAAGTTTCTTTTTTTTTAATTTTTGTAAATTTCTTTCTATTTCATTGTTAAAACACAATTGTAAAATTTTCTCACAAAAAACAAAAAATCATGTAATAATATTTATGACAGATTAAAACATTAGCAATTAAAATAAAATAAATATAAATGATTTATTTAATCTGGAAAGCCCCCTGTACCAACAATGGAAACCAAAAAAAAAAATTCAAATAATTGTTGAGAATGACAATGATTAAACCCACAAGGACCTTTGGACCCTCAAGTAAAATTGCTGTCAGATCAACCTTGACAGCAATTTGACAAGGGCCCAACCGCAAGGAGGTGGAATAGGTGTTGAGCTGTTAGCAAGCCCTTGACCACGCTCAATGTTTTGGAACACCAACATTATTTTGACGGGCGCACCACTAAGGGAGTGCTGCAGAACCAGCGTTGGCCAAGCTGGGGGCTCAACAGCGAGTTGGCCCCATGGTGTATGTGTATGGTCTGTAAAGCATGTTTGGGTGCTGAGCCAATTTTTTCCAAAATTTTCTAAAGCCCACGTGGCACTTAGCAAATTCATCTTGGCACCTGGCAAAGCCTTCTTGGTGCCTTGCCAATGTCCACTTGGCGCCTGGCCAAATTGGTCTGGTGCTTGGCCAAGTTTATCTTGGTGGAGATCAAAGCTGGTTGGATTGACCCACCAATCACATGATCATACTTGAAAAAAAAAGGCTTGAAGTTGGGGGGAGGGAGGCTGGTCAATTTTGGTACAACCAGCATTGATTGGCATCAATTGGAGCTTGATTAGGTGCCAAGTTTTAATCCCTGCAAGCCCAACCTAATCAAGCTCCGTGGGCGCCAATCCAAGTACTGCTATGCACATTCCAAGTCAAACCTGGACAGGCGCATAGATGCGCTTTACACACCATATGTGTATATGGCCATGGGAGAGGCCTAAAACAACATTTGTAATCAAAAATATGAAACTTTGGGTTGAAATATACACCCCCATTTGCAAATTGATGGTGTATAAAGCCCATCTGGGGGCCTGGCAAAGTTCCAGGTTTTGTTTTTAAAGTGTGTGTGGTGCCCAAAAAAGCTAGCTTGGCACCCAGCCAAGAAATCTTGGTGCCCTTTCAAGTGCCAGTTGGCGCATCCTCAAATTGGCTTGGTGTGTTGCCAAGTTGGTTTGGGTGTCAATCAAAGCTGGTTGCACAACCAATTCTCAACTGTATTGTTTCTCTTTTTTTGACTCAAAAATTTATTTATTTTTACTTTGAACTTTAAATAGCTGTGCATAAATTAATAAAATGAATTTAAAAAAGGTTGAAAAGAAAACTTAACCTGTTGAATATGCTTTGTAAAACAGTCCCATGACTTTTTTCTACCCACTGCACTTTTCCCTCACATCATCCAATTTGTCCCTCAAGCAGCAGAAGATAAAAAAACATGAGAAAAAAAATAAACTATAAATATATATATTTCAGAGCACACCATACCAGGATGTGTTTCCCAGAAGATACCACTCATTTATGTTTCCCCCACATCATCCAATGAGTACCTTGTGCAGAAAAAGATAAAAAACCATGAGAAAAAATACAAATAAAATAAAAATAAATAATCAAAAATAAATTTGAAAGAAATATCAAAATTCTGTAATCCAATTCAACTTGTGAGCTCAATTCTGGAAGGCACAAACAATGCTTATATCTATTTTGTCATATTATGAACTAAAATGTGGTTAATGATCACTAGGGTGTTATTTAAAACTATGTTCCTGCAACAGAATTTTTATCCCCCTGGTTCAACAGGCAGTAAAATGAACACTGCAACCTGGTGGTTGAAAAAGTGAATTCTTCACTCCAACAGTGTGTTGGAGTTGGTGGCTCACTCCTCAGTTCATTTTCCAAATCCAGCAATTACATATTTATGTAATTGGAGGTAGCATTTCTGATGATTTGGAGGTTGAATGGGTTTTCCACTTGCCCCTGGAACTTGGTGGAGCAATGTGGGTCAACCTCCACTCATGCATGCTGTCCAGGACCAGAGGATATTGAAGCTGTAGTAGGGTCAAGGTATGTGGATGTAGAGTTGAGGGTGATGTGAAAACCTCTGTCAATGACAGAGGGGGGAGATGAGATCAACTGAAGATACAACAGAGATACTTCTTGAGATATAGCTTGGATACAGGTGAGATACAACTTGCCACCTGCATACGGGTGGTGCCCTATTTTTTGTGGTGCTGGGTCTTTCAAGAGAATCAAGAGAAGAAAAAAAAAGATTAAGATGAAGATGCTTATAGGCCTGCAGGGAATCCAATCTTTTCTCCCACGGCCACAGCCTCCGAAATATTAAAGGTAAATAAATGCCTGAGTTAATCTTGCTTTATGGTTCACTTATTAAACCCTTGTTTTTTGGGATGAAGTTCAAAAAGTTTTCTTATTCATCTTCTGATAATGATGAAGTGTTTTCTATTGATAAACTCAGTATGAATTGTTTTTTTTCCATTTCATCTTGAATAATACTGATATTTTTTCCTTAGTATCAATACAAAATTTCATTTTCCCAAAGACAGCCATTTTTAATCTATGGTTGAATGTTGTTTCTTCCCATTCATTCTTGTTTGTTGAACCTCTGGTCCTGTCAAAGTTGTTTCCTTTCCGTCTTTCCATTTTTTTTCCTTCTGGTGACTGCCTGTCACTTTATCCAAAGCTGAGTGTCACTACTCTAGATCTGGAGTGGTCAGCCCTAAAGTAAACCAAGCTATGACGGACAACTAAATCTCATCCTCTTGATCAACCAATCATCAACACACAATCCTCAAACATCAAACATCTCAACAATCAGCCAATCAAGACCAACTGCAGCCAGCTTGAAAAAAGCAAGGAATAACCACAACTCTTTGGTTGTGACTCTGACTAACCACCCTCACTAGTTTATCCAAGGCGCTCCTCTGGTCTCATTTTGTCAACTTTGTTTCTGTTAGTTTCCAACTTGTCTCCAACAAGACTCCTGTTGGTATTTCTTCCTTTTGGGTTCCCTGTTCAGAGATGTTGTTTCTTATTTCATATCCTGATATCTTTCTCATTTTAATGCAGTCTGGTTATGTTTTCCCAATAAATCCTGACTCTTCCCACTGTTAAAAGCCAAAAGAAGCAATGCCAACCGGACTCTCATTAACGCCAGGACCAGGGGGAGACCCCACCAACTTCAAATTTCAAGCCCTTAAGATACTCATCAAATCAACACCACTGCTAAACAAATAAAACTACAGCATGTGGTGGAAGAAAATGGAGAAGCTGTTGAAACTCCGGGGTATTTTCCACTAAATGAACTCATTTGATGAGTTGCTGTTACTATACAAGGAGACAAACCAAGAAATGGTGGCATACCTAAAAATATAAAACATCTTGACAATCAGCCAATCAAGACCAACTGCAGACAGCTTGAAAAAAGCAAGGAATAACCACAACTCTTTGGTTGTGACTCTGACTAACCACCCTCACTAGTTTATCCAAGGCGCTCCTCTGGTCTCATTTTGTCAACTTTGTTTCTGTTAGTTTCCAAATTGTCTCCAACAAGACTCCTGTTGGTATTTCTTCCTTTTGGGTTCCCTGTTCAGAGATGTTGTTTCTTATTTCATATCCTGATATCTTTCTCATTTTAATGCAGTCTGGTTATGTTTTCCCAATAAATCCTGACTCTTCCCACGGTTAAAAGCCAAAAGAAGCAATGCCAACCGGACTCTCATTAACGCCAGGACCAGGGGGAGACCCCACCAACTTCAAATTTCAAGCCCTTAAGATACTCATCAAATCAACACCACTGCTAAACAAATAAAACTACAGCATGTGGTGGAAGAAAATGGAGAAGCTGTTGAAACTCCGGGGTATTTTCCACTAAATGAACTCATTTGATGAGTCGCTGATACTATACAAGGAGACAAACCAAGAAATGGTGGCATACCTAATTGCCAAACTCAATACTAATACCTATAACAACATCATTGATGACCGCAACAAAGACAATGTCAAACTCATCTGGATAGCGACTCAATCAAATTTTGCCTCATCTCAATCAGAAAAAAGGGCTTGTGTTTTCAACAGTTTTCTTCATCACACCATCACGCCAAAAATTGAAGCGTTTGTGACAACCATCAAAACCTTCCTGAAGAAACTCACAGAAGTTGTTATCAAGCTTCCCTCCAATATTATTGCTTATCTAGTTCTTTTCAAATTTCCCTCCTTGATGCAGAACATGAAAAACCAAATCATTCACTTGAATACAGAAATTACAATAGAAACTGTGCTAGATCACCTTACCAAAAATAAAAACAAAGTCAGCGCACAAGAAAAACCAAACAAACCAGTCAATGTAGCGCTATACAACAGACCCAGATGTGAAAATGGCAAACACAACTCCGCCGTAACCTCTCATCCGGCCAAGAGCTGTTGGATTGAATTTCCGGAGCTCAGATCACCCAAAACTCACTATAGAGGAAACAAAAGTAAAAAGAAAGGTGTCGATGAGGCCCACTATCACAACTTCTACTTTTTCCGCGGACCAAACTTGTCCTGTCAAGAGAAGTCAACCCCAAGGCGTTTCATACTATATTCCAGTTTCTCCATTCATATGATAACCAAGAAGAATCATTTCCAGTCCATCTCCAACACCAATGGAGAAGGAAAGATCCAAACAGGAAAGAAAAACACCAAAATCAACATCAGGGGAATTGGTAATGCTATAATTCCTTTTGAGCACTGCAACATCAATCTCAGAAACTCTGCGTGGGTCCCCAATTCAATTTCCAACCTCATATCCCTTGGAGCTCTGGTGGAAAAGGGAGAAAATTTGACTTTCGATTCAACTGTCTTGCCCTGCACCTTTGCTGTACATGTTGGCAACAGGGAAATCATCTCCGGAAAAATCCTCAACAACCTCTTTTTCATAAACATGACTCAGGAATACAACGCTGGTTTCTACTCCAGCAATAAGCTATCCAAAATACACAGAATCCTTGGGCACGCCAGTCTTGGTAAAATGGAGAAATACTTGAATAAGAAGATTCCTTCCAAGGAGAAAAATGATTTTGAATGTCTCAATTGCAACAAGGCAAAAATTACCAAATTGCCCTTTTCTCAAGTCCAAAAAACTGCCTCAAAAGCCCTAGACAGAATTCATGTGGACTTAATGGGTCCCCTCAATCCTATGGTCAAAGGCGGGTACAGATTCATTTGCAACCTCATTGACTCCTACTCTGGATACATTGTGTGCTTCCCACTCAAAACCAAAGATGAAGTTGCAAGAACCCTTATCTTTGTGTTTGAGAATGAACATAGGAAACACCAAAGATATCCCTTGGAAGTATGTTCAGACAGTGGAGGTCAGTTTGTCAACCACAAACTGACTGCCTATCTGAAAGAAAAACATATCAATCAAATTGTTTTGGAACCTTACCACTCCCAACATAATGGGAAAGTATAAAGAGCTAATTGAACTGTTATGGAATCAACTCGGGCAATACTCTCAGAAGGTCAAATACCAAAGTTGTACTGGCATGAAGTTGTTTGTGGCTTTTGTGTACTGCTCAATCAAATTCTTAAGGAAAAAGGGAGCAAAGCCCCTTGGGAGTTAATGCACGGCAAAGAACTTCCGAAAAACTACCTGAAGTCCATTGGCACCAATCTGGTCTACCGACTGAATGATGTTCAAGTTCAATCCAAACTGTACAAAAAAGGGGAGTCTGGCTTACTTATTGGCTTCAATCCTGCTTTCCTTTTGTACAAGGTGCTCACTTCTTCCTGAAAGTTCCTCAATAACAAACACGTGATCTTCACCAAATGCGCAGCCACAGATGTGAATGTCCAGAAAGAACTGATTGATCTATATTTGCCTTCCAAAAAATTGCTCATACAACTCCTATCACACCTGCCAAATTGACCAACAACCAATTGCAAGATTACGTCACTCACCCTACAACCAATTCAATAAAGGAAGAAGATGTTTCCAATTCTCCCAGAAACTCGGACAAGGATGCAGAAGTGTTGAAAGGTCTCAGGCCAAAATTAAGGAACAGAGATACCCTCAACAAACCCAATCAATACGGCTACCACGCAGAGAACCTGCCCAAGTCAATAGAAGAAGCTCTGACAATCCCCATCTGGAAGGAATCTGCCATGAAAGAGTCTAAAAGTATTGAGGATCAAAATGTCTGGGAGGAAGTCAATGAGAAACTAGTAACAAACACTCTGAAGACTTTAGCTGTGTTCAAAGTAAAGCACAACACTCATGCCAAACCGCCGACCTACAATTCTTGTCTGTGTGTTCAAGGATTCAACCAGAAATATGGTCTAGACTGCTTTGAAACATATGCCCCTACTGGAAGAGTTGCCTCTCTTTGAGCTCTCCTCACATTTTCTGTTGACAAGAGACTTGATCTCCTTCAACTTGAAGTCAAGGGAGCCTTCCTACACGCAAACCTTGATGAAGATGTTTTCATTGTGAACCCTCCTGCGTCAGGCAGAAGCGAAAAGTACCTGAAGCTGAGAAAATCACTATAGGGCCTGAAACAGGCGCCACAAAACTGGTACAAAAATCTAACAACCTGGATCAAAGATCAAGGGTATATCAAATCCGCTTGTGACTGGTGTCTTTTTCCAAGTAAAGAAAACTCCTTGGCTCTATTTTTCCACGTAGAAAATTTAATAGTTGTGGGAAACATGGAAGATTTCAAGAAGAAATTTCTCAATTGCTTCAAAAACTTCTCAGCACATCCACCCAATACACTCTTAGGGATGAAGGTAACCCAAAACAACAACCCTCATACACCTCAGCCTACCTCTCCACATTGGAAAGGGCCTGACTGCCATGAACTTGACTGACTGCAAACCAGTATCCACTCCTAGGACCATGGGACTTCATCTTTCTCCAGCATCAACAGAAGATCACCAGAGGTTTCTGGACCTTGGCGTGAATTATTGTCCTCCAATTGGCCATCTCAACTTGATTGCAGGACTGGCTAGACCCAAAATCAGATTTGCTGTGTCCAGCCTAGCCAGATTTTCCAAGAAGCCTGGATACTCACATTGGATGGAAGTTGTCCACGTGTGGCAATACCTGTCAGCCACCAAGGATATCTTGCTGACTCTTGGTCCTTGCTCCATTTCTAACAGGCTCATCTGTTATAGTGACATCACCTGGGGGACAATCCCGACAGCAGGATCTCCCAGAGCGGATTCATCTGCTCTTTCAAAGGCAGCCCCCTATACTGGACAAGCCATCGGCAGCAAAAAATTGACCATTCATCTACAGAATCAGAATGTTTTGCGCTGTCTAGTTGCCACTTAGAGTGTAAATGGCTTCATAAGCTGCTTTCTGAAATGTATTGCAAATCCTTCAGCTGTCTACTTCACCTCATCAACAATAAAGCTCTTGACAATAAGATAAAAAAATTTAGGACTAATTCCAAGGCAAAACACATTGACATCAAAATGAAAAGCCTTTTGGATTATTACAAAAACAAGTTAATCAATATCATGCTCATACCCTCTCACTCCATGTCTGCCAACGCTTTAACCAAGGCAGCCAACAAGATTTCAAATCACAGATTGGTAAATTCCTTTTACTATCCTTTTCACTAACCTCTGAGTTGAGAGGGGGTGTTGAATTTATGGTTGAATGTTGTTTCTTCCCATTCATTCTATTTTTTTGAACCTCTGGTCCTGTCAAAGTTGTTTCCTTTCCTTCTTTCCATTTTTTTTTCCCTTCTGGTGACTGCCTGTCACTTTGTCCAAAGCTGAGTGTCAATACTCCAGATCTGGAGTGTTCAGCCCTAAATTAAACCAAGCTATGCCAGAAAACTGACTCTCAGCCTCTCAATCAACCAATCATCAGCACACCATCCTCAAACATCAAACATCTCAACAATCAGCCAATCAAGACCACCTGCAGCCAGCTCAAAAAAAGCACAGAATAACCACAACTCTTTGGTTGTGACTCTGACTAACCACCCTCACTAATTTTTCCAAGGCGCTCCTCTGGTCTCATTTGGTCAACTTTTTTGCTGGTAGTTTCCAACTTGTCTCCAACAAGACTCCCGTTGATATTGCTTCCTTTTGGTTTCCCTGTTCAGAGATGTTGTGTCTTATTTCATATCCTGATCTCTTTCTCATTGTAATGCAGTCTGGTTCTGTTTTCCCAATCAATCCTGATTCTTCTCAAGCCATACCACAAATTTCACATGTTCAAGATGTGATGGGTGATGGGAAATGTGGGTTTAGATCAGTAGCAGTTAATTTGGGCTGTAAATCTGAAGATTGGAGCTCAATATGTCACAAAATGATCAATGAAATGGAATCAAGCTCTATCTTCAAGGATGAAAACTTCATTGATCAAGTCTGCAATGAAAATTTTGACAAAGAAAGAAAACATCTCAACCACACTTCTGGACGTGCCCCTCAAAGTTACTGGATGAAATTCCCTTGCCATGGTTTCCTGCTTGCAGATACATACAAAAGGCCAGTGATACTTTTATATAAGTTGATGCCATCAACTTATTTGCCACTCAATTCACCTCTGAATGCCAATTCTCAAACATCTCCCATATGTTTAATTATTTTGGAAGATTTTACACACATATTTTCTTTCCACCATAATTCTGAAATGTGGCCAGCTCCCTAATTAGATATCCTTTGGAAGGATTTTGCTAGCAAGGAAAAAAAAATTTGGAAGATTTGATTCATAATAACTTGGAGCTTAGTTTGAAGATTCACATATTAAAAATAATAAAGTAGTACAAATTAATCTTGATTGAATCATTTGTCTGTTTTTTTCTCACTCAATTTTTCATAATTTGTTTTTAATCTTTGATTTAGAGCAAAAAACACAACTTTTGTGTTTTTAATTATGAATTCTTTGGGAAGGAATAAGCCACAAAAAATGCCCAGATGATTTTTTTGGGCCCTTCACAATGCCCACTAAAATACTGCAAACTGAAAATTTGGAAAATCTCATGGAAAAATAACAACAAAAAGAATTGAAATTAATATCTCATTCTTTATTTAAATCCCATTTTCTGGCGGGAAAGTGAAGTACTAAATTTCTGAAAAAATGGTAATTAAATTGCCTGCCATATTTTAAAACTTTCTTTCTCTTCCAATTTTTCAAAATGATCAAAAAAAATTAAAAATGTGACAATATTTGAGATGTGGAGCATTTTTTTTTCTAGTTTTTTGGGTGAAATTTTTAAGGCCTTAAAAATGGCCAAAATTCTTAGAATTTAATCTACGGAGGTTTGAGATGCTGCCCTATCCCCCCCCATATTTTATTTTTGAAAACCCCCAAAAAGCGGGTTTTTTTGCAGGTTTACCGCATGTGTGGGGGACTTTGAAGGATGTTGTGGGGATGTCCAAATTATCTTTTTTCCAGGTTTGGGGAATGAAAAACCTAAAGCCCTAGATTTATGCTTTTTGAATAATCTAACCTTCATTGATTTTGAAACCAAAAGTCTAATCACAGCGTTGATGGAAAACATGTTTTCCAACCCTCAATTGATATGGAAATATATCTCATTGCCCACTGGATATACTCCTATCCCTGGGGATACATTGGGAAATTCAAACTTTTATCCTTATTTCAAGGACTGGATTGTAGATCTGGATGGGACTCATGTGAATGTACATTTTAACAACCATGATAAACCTTTTTAAATCAATAGAAAAGGGTGAAACTCTCAAAATTCCTTGGAAATATTTGATTTCAAGTTCTGGTTTACTTTTATTGTGCTTGGTTTGGAAGAAACATTTTATGATGCAATGCTATGGGATCAACATAGGCAAAATTTCCTGAATATTTCAGAGTAAAACTTATCGCTAGGCAATGATGATTTTGGATTGAATTATTCATGCCTTGTACCATGTAGAAAAACAAGGTATAACCTAAAGGGCCGGGCTAATAATGCTGATATAATTTACTTTAATTGAAGTTTAAAATTTTCCTCAGTCCCAATGATGACTGATTTTTTTATTCTTATGGATTTTTTTCAAATAAGGCCTACAGATTACAGGAATTATTCAATCTAAGAAATTGAAGTGCAACAAATGTTATAGAGAGAATCTTTGGAGTAGTCAAGAATATCTTCTCAATATTTTTAAGAGGATTTACATATCCAATCAAGATCCAGGGATAGGTTGCAATTTTAATTTCCATCATTCACAACTCAATCATAATAGAAAACCCTCATAAAATGGATGGACAAAATGAATCAAATGAGCAAGATTTTGTAGATAATGATTCATAAAAACCATCTAAATCCACATTCCATGCCACAGGCATAACTCAAGAGGAATCCTCCAGAGCTTCTGAAATCAGGAATAGAATTTTACATAAAATTTTGTCTTACTATGTGAGTTTAGTCAGGAATATACAAAGGCATTTTCACTCATTTCATGGAATAGAATGAAAATTTATACTTCTTAAATTTTCCAAATTTTCACATATTTATTCAAATTTTTTACTATGAATTTCTACACTTCTTCCATTATTCAAAATACAAAAAAAGAACAGAAAATAAATAAAAATATGATTTCCTGCTTCAATTTCTTCAAAAAGTTTGAATTGTCAATATTTTTTAAATTTTTCAATTATCTTTTAATATGAGTAATCTGGAAATCATCCATGGTATTTTGATCTATGATCCTGATTTTGAATCCACTTTATAACAATCCCAATTATTTTTTCAAAATGGTTTTCAACAGTTTAACTAAATGCTTGGTAGATTCTAGCCACCATATGCTACAGGGTATTTTTATCTATAAATTTTGATTTCATTTAATATTTCACTCAAAAAAACAAAGAAAAAGTGACACTAGACAAAACCAAAAGGAAATATGACACTAGGAAAAATAATAAAAAATAAAAAAATTCCACAAAAAAACGCCAAAAAAAACCTCAAAAAAAATATAACATCAAATGTTTTTTTTAAAGAAAATGAAGGAAATTTTGCAATGAAAAACCTTGATTGAATTTTTTGGCTTAAAGTTAGTTTGTGGATGCAAGGAGTAGGAAGATGCCAAGTCACACTTCTCCATCTCCATTCTCAATCAGGCTTCACTGCACTTGGGTTTCAAGGATACATAAACCTCAGCACATTGGGATGATTGAAATTGTCAGCTTGCTACTATTGCAGAGCAAGCTGCAAAAGTAACAGAAATAACATAAAAATAATAATAATAATATTAACATAAGAAGGAGGAGAAATATTATTGCAAAAATTGATTTTCCAGCCAAAATTAGGTAGGGTCACTCACTGACCCCACCCTTGAAATCCCGCTCCTCATATTTTTAAATAATTAAGAAAAGAAAGACCAAAATACCACGGCACCACTATTGAGCTTTTTGGCCAATTAAATATTCCACATGTACTGTCACGTAGAGGTTTCACACCTAAAATTCAGTCAGAATTAAGGTGTTGTGTATATTTTAGGAGTTACAGATGGAAACGTGTTCTGTCACAATTCCCGCACGCAGTCGCGGCAGCCAATACACCTGCGCGCGGCTGAGCTGCAGCACTGTCACCCTGTCAAAGCTGTGGACGCATCCCCGGGCCTCTTACTAGTACGCAGCAGCGGGACTTTGGGTTGACAAAGTGAAAGGCGGCCTGAGAAACCTAGGTGCCGCGTAAACATGCTACAACCTTCACGGGAGCATTCTACATATGTAATAAATGTTCCTGTAGATATTAGATAGTCTAATAATACATAAACTTATATAAAAATACCTAAATAAGCTTAATACATATTTTTTATTATATATAATTCAAAGTACCCAAAATGTCAAAGATAAGATAATGACTATTTCTAAAAATATATTAAAATACTTTAATATACTATTATGAGAATTTCTAGACATCAATATTTTTTGTGGAATACTAAGAAAACCAATGATTTAAAAATATTACATGAATACCCATGACTTATTTTTTTAATTAATTATTTTAGTAAATCAACTGAAGCTTGAAAATAAGGAGTAAAATTAATATCATGACTTTACTCCAATTATTTAATACATAATGAGAACTCACCTGACATCAGAATATACTGAGTAATGTCTATTAAAATAAATATTCACTTACTGGGAACATTTATCAAGGATAATTAATTAAATAATAAATAAAAAGGACAGATTAGTGTTATTCACACGTCCAAACATAAATTATAAAGTAGAATAATTCCCATACCCTTTGGAATCAGATGCTTCCCGTGTTACAGCACCAAGAGCACGTGACAGGCTACCACTGGCTACCCTGCTAGCCTCAGTGTCCATCCCTTTGAGCATCTGTACCCCAGAAGGACAATATTGGGACTCCAAAAACTATAAATAAATTGCCCTTTAGAGGATATTGATACCCAGAGACCCAGTTATATTTATACCCAGACACCATTCCAAGGTAATCAAATACTCATAAGAGATAATTAAGTGATTTATGGCTTGAGTCTGATTAATAATATCCATCCTCAACCCTCTTTTATCAATTTAAACTGTTGAAAAACCTTATAACCCCAGTATACAGGGTTAACCCATCAGTGCAAGTCCCAAACAGATACCCTGAGGATTTAATAATATACCAGTGAGTCTTATTATCCTTTCTCTGTCGTGGTAGCTTGGTTAAAAAGCCCTGCCACTCAACCATGTATTTTATATACATATTATCTTTGGGCAAAATATCCTTTAAACTAAAGGGCCCAAAGTAACCAGGCCTACATATTTTCATGCTGAATTCCCTGAAGAGAGGTGTTAAAGATCCCCAATATAAGTGTGGACCCTCTATAAAAATATTTCATAATCAATTTATCTATATTGATTTATAACAAAAAACCATAACCAAACCAATTAACCTTGCAATAAGCTTCATCCAAATATTTTATCAATTTTTTCTACATTTATTGAAAATATATTTATTATTTACTCTATCACCTCTGGTAGCTAAAGGATAGCAAGGGTCTTGGAATCCAGGAGGCTGGCAGAAATATTTGGATGGCTTTAAAAGATTTTCTGTTGCTAAAATTGAATTTCTCTTGAAGTATTGTTATTGCTTGGAACAAGAAAGTGGGTGTGGGTGGTAATGGGGCAGGTTTGGAAAGGCCCTCAACTATCTGGTGGGACACCTCTCTAAGTTTCCCCACTAACTAAATGCTGTGGATTTGAGGGTTGTGGTTACTCTAATTCCTTACAGAGGGTGGAGAAGTGGATGATGGAATCCACCCAGATATAGCCACTGGGATGTTTGTTTCCAAGGTTTCTTGGCTTTCTTGGATCCAGGATCTTGATCTCTATGGCAGATAAAATGGCAAGCTCTTGATTGGTCATCCAGCCATTAATCAGGTCAGCCAGCGTTTCAAATAGAGGGAAGCTACAAATTTTCCATTGCACCAGATCCTTGCTATTCTTGCTTGGGTTGGATGAAAGTTTGTTCCACACACACTTTGGAAGATCAATTCAATGAAGTGCATCATTCCCACCTGTTTCAGAAAAATCCAAAAGTTGTTTTACCTTTTAATAATTCTTCTTGAGATGAATCAAAAAAATTCAGCTCAAAATAATGCAAAAAACAGGAAAATTAGCTTGGAAGACTCACAAAGCTGTAACAACTGCAACAGGATACTGTATCCTGGGGCTGGGAGCCTTTGCTAAGCTTGGATCCAGCCAAGACAGGAACAGCAGAGTTCCAGGCTTGTTGTTTGAATCCATTGAGGGTGCTGGGTGATAGAAGTTTCTGTTCCTTGATTACCTGATAAATGTTTGGCCATTGGCATCAGTCCAGGTTTCAAATCATTAGGTCCAATTTTGCATGGGAGGGAGGGGTTTGGAGCCATTGAAAATTGAGTTGGATTTGGGCAGGTTTGAAGACATTGGATTGGAGGGGGGCAACTTGATGGATGGGGAATTTGTGTTTGGGGGGGGGTTCATGGTTGGAAGGGAAGGGGGGCTCAAAATGGTTTTTTGCTGATAGGAGAGGTTGGGACAACATGTCAGTTGGATGAGGGGGGGAAGAAAACAATTTTTCTGGGGGGGGAGAGGGGAAGAAAACAATGGATCTGGTGGGGGGAAGAAGACAATGGGTCTTTTTTTGAGGGGGGCAGATATATGGTTACAGACATATGATGGGTGAATGGAAGTATAGATGAGGAGTTGAGAATAGGCAAAGGGAAGGAAGAGTTACATAGAAGAAGTTAAATTTAAAAGTTCAAAACCTTTTAAATTGCTGATCCATGGTGTTGGTGGGGGTTTAATGTCTGTTTAACCTCCATAGAAGTTACATTTGGGGAGTTAGAGCAGTTTCCAAACACCCCCTATTAGGGTGTATCAGAGTTAGCAAACCTGCCATTTTTTTAATGGTGGTTTTCAACCTGAATCCTCAATTTCAAGCCTGCCATTAAAAAAATGAAAAAAAACTCATTTCACATCAGGTTTTTCAGATTTACTGTCAGCTTGCTAATATTACAGAGCAATCTGCAAAATTAACAAAGTAATAAAAATAATAAAAACAACTAAAATCACATTAAGGAATGAAAATTTTAACATAACATTTCAAATTTTGATTTTCCATCTAAATTAAGGTGGGGTGACTCAAACAAACTTAACCTCAGTTCTAACTCTTTATATTTTTAAATATTTAATTTGATACTCAGAGAAATCATGGCTATGATATCTTGGCCTCTCAAATAATTCACATGATTCCTTGTGTAAAAAATATGATCAGAATTGGTGAATTATGTGTATTTAAGAAGTTATGTGCAAAAATGTGATCTTTCACAATTCCCACACGCAGCCCCAGCAGATAAAATTCCCACGCGCGGCTGGGTAGCTATGCTGGCACTTTGTCTAAGAAACCTGACAGGCAGGTACGCAGTCCCAGGCACCTGACTAGATGCCGCTGCAGGACAGGCTGGCTTGAAAAATTTTCTAAGGCATCAGAATTGAAGTATGGCCTAGACCTGTTAGTACTTGGATGGGGACATGCTACATATTTAATAAATGTCCCCACAAGTATAAAATAGTTAAAAAATACATAAGTAAGTAATAAATTACTCGGAAAGAATATTTTACATATTTTTACAAAATATATTGAGTAAACATAGAAATGTTGAAGATAGATAACCAAAGATTGAAAGATCTTTAAAACTATCTTAAAGTGAAAAATATGAGAACTTCAAGAAATAAAAATATCAGTGAAATTTGAAGAAAACTGAATATGTTGAAATATGACATACTTTCCCCAAGTATATATCTTCAATTAATTATTTTAAGTAAACAATCAAAATTTTGAAAGTAAGGACCAAAAGCATTACAATTCTCTTGTTCCCATCTAGTATTACATAATCAGAAATGATATTAGATCAAACCATCCGTAGAAAGGTCTACTATGACAATATACTAACAGATCTGTGAATATCCACTAAGAATTATGAATAAAAAGAAGGTGATGTGGATAAATGAGGTGTTTCCCAAATGCCAATCACTCAATTAACAGTATAATAATTCCCTTACCCTGTAGAATAAGATGCTACCCATTCTCCAGAACCAAGAACGCATGCTGGGCCAATACTGGCTACCCTGCTAGCCTTAGCACCCGTCCCCTGGGGCCCCTTTAGCCTTCAGAGGGACAGAAGTTGGACCCAAAAAGATATAAATAAAGGACACTTTTTGATTTTATTGATACCACAGACCCAGTTATCTATACATCCAGACACAATGCCAAAGTGATAAAATACTTATAAGAGATATGTAGGTGATTCATGCTTTTAGTATGATTAATATTATCCATCCCAACCCTTTTTTTATCAATTTATGCTGTTGAAAGGCCTTTAACCCCAGATACATGTTTAAACCCATTACTACACATCTCTAACAGGTAACTAAAGGATCAAATACTATAGCAGTAAGTTTATTACCCTTTTTCTGTCGTGGAAGCTTGTTTAAAAAGCCCTTGCACTCCACCATATATTTTATAATATATTATTTTTAGGAAATAATTCCTTTAATAATTAATAAAGGTTCTGAATTAATCAGTTTTATGGAGTACAAAGAGACTTCCCTGAAGAAGAGGTGTTAAAGATCCCCAATATACCATTGTGGCCCCTATTTTTATTTATTTATTAATCAATAAATTAATACTAACCATTAATAACCAAACCATCTCACTTTGCATCTGCTTTATCCATATATTTACAGATTACTGCTGAATCTTTTTGAAAAATATATTTATTCCTTAACTAATCACCTCTGTTAGATAAAAGGTAGAAAGAGCCTTGGAATTCAAGAGGCTGAAAATTGGGGTTCTGGCCAGGAAAATATTCTATTTTATCACATTTAATACCTTGGACCAGAAATTTGAGGTAAAATAATTAAAGATATAATTTATCTTACATATCAGAAATTATTTATTGTTAATTCATTTTGCAGTGGACTGGAAAAACATTGCAGAATTAATATTATACTATTTAATTTTTTTGATATTACAAAAAGAATAATATATTTAAAACTACAAAAATTGAGGTTGTGAAGCTTTAAATCCAGATGAAAAACTTGAAATGTGTCTGCACCATAAACAGCTAGATAATCCTTGAACAAAAAGAACTTGAAAGGCGCATTAACTTTCACCCCTTATTAATACAACACCAACCTTGGAAAAGTTACCGTAGGAACCTTTACTTGCAAAATAAAAGTAATTAAAACCTCTATAAAATGATTTAATATTAAAATAATAATGATATAATTTATTAACAAGTGATATTATCTCTTGTACCCTCAGTGAGCGCTTCCAACACAGAAGCTACTGCACATGAAGTTGATCCCTTAGATCAAAAGTTTCCAGGCATTTCTGGAAATCCTGAGAATATTAGGGCGTATCAAAGTTAACAAAACCCGCAATTTTTTAATGGCAGGTTTCAAACCAAATCTGAAATTTCAAACATGCCATTAAAAATCAAAAAAACCTACTTATTTCACATCAGACGTGTCAAATTTAAAATGAAATAAGTGGTTTTTTTAAAATAAAGTATTTAAGGCTTCTGCCACCTGTCCATTCCATCCACCCCTGGCTTACAACCTCCTTCTACCTCCAACCTCCTTGCAAATTTTCTTTACCTCCAGCCTCATCATAAAAAGATTCACCACTCTCATCAATTTATCACCCTCATCACTTGATCACTCACCACTTTATTACTCTCATTTCTTCATTGCTCTCATTGCTTCATTTCTATCATTGCTTCATTGCTCTCATCACTTTACCTCCAACCTCCTCCAAAGAATACAATCATTGTTTCATTTCTATTTTCACTTTATTGCTCTCATCACTTCATATCTCTCATCAATTTATTTTGCTTGTCACTTTATCCCTCTCATCACCTTATTTCCCTTACTCTTTCCAAATGGCCCCTGAGCAAACCTCCCCCCGCAAGTCCACACAAAATTCCAACACACCCAAGCAAACATCACCAAGGAACTCCACAACAAACAATCTTCCCCCATCAGCTTCCAAGGGCTCAAACAATCCTCCCCCATGAGCTTTCAATGGCTCAATTCAGCTCAAGAGAGCTGATCACATCATCCTGGTCAACTGGCTCAAAATTCCCTTGAACTATGATACCTTCTTTGGATCCAACAATGAAACACGTGTTGAACAACCTCCATCCTCTAAGGTCAATGGTTATCTCCTCATTTCCAATGAACTCAAGAACAAAAAAAAAGGTAAGCTGTATCTGTCATCCAAAAAGATGAGGGAGAGATTCAATATTTATTGAGCCAAGTAAAAAAAGGCCCAATCCATGTCAATCTCCACCGGCTTTGTTATCACCAACTCTGACAAAGCCAAGGCAACCAACTTGGTGGTTGATCAGTTTGACTCCGTTTGTCCTTTTTATATTCAAATGGATGAAATATTTGGAAAGAAAACCAACATCACCCCTTTAGACGGTTTTAATGCCCAAAAATCCAATTCAGTCCACGCTGAGGACTTGGCTGGGGATGCTCAGCCCAGCAATGGTGATCCTGAAGAAACCTTTTCCTTGGAGTGGCCCCCATCTGATGCCAAGGAGGATATTCAAATGCAATCAGCTCCAATAATGTCTACTTCTGCTTTGATTGATGTTTCAAACCATAACTTGGACCCCTGCCCTCCTTCTTTGGATTGCTCTCTTCCTGGGTTAGCAGATCTCATCAACCTTGCTGACGCTGAACAAGATACTCCTCAGTCTCCATTACCCTCAAAATCGGTTCAAGTAAGGAACCAAGCTCTTTTCTCTTCTGTCTTGTTAATCCTGATTCATTTAGATTGTAAAAAAACATGCTCATCCATTCCAGAATGGCCAAAAACTCAAGCCAATGGGGCCTCCCACATTGCTTTTGAACACCAGTGACAACTTTCAGACTCAAACCTCCTCTGCCAAGGGTAAGCAAAAGGCCCCCAATTCCATCAATATCAACCCCAAAAGTCATCAAAAAAGGAGAGACACTTCTGGCTTTTCAGGTTTTGAAGGAATCATGGACAAGAATAATCTATGTAAGTCCATTGTTTGAATATCCTTGCTTTCAAAACCATGCTCATTGCTTTTCCCCTGCAAAAAAAAGTCAAATCACAAATTGAATCCAAAAAACTTGAGTTTGAAAAGCAAAAGTGGGATCATCAACTGGCCATGGATGTTAAAAAGCAGAAAGCCAAGATTCTGGCTCATCAAAAAAAAATTTGGATGCAAAGTGGAAGTTGAAACAGGCTGAGCTAGAATTTCAAAAAGAGGAGAAGGAGAAGGATCAACAGCAAGCACAACTGGAAAAGTAGAGGGAACAACTTGCAACCAAAAAGAAGGATAAGGTATCAGTAGCCTTGGCTTGGATTGGTAGCAGTACAAAAGTAGATGGGATGCAGCAGTTAACTCAAATGCTGGGCTTTTAAATATATTTTCATGGGTGAAAGAAAAACAAAAAAATTATTTTTGATTACAAAGTTTGAGAGTATTCTTAACCCAACCAACATACAATTTTTTTCGTTTTTATTTATATTTTTTATAGAGTAAATTTTGCCATTATTCAAGTCCCTGAAAGTTTTTCTAGTTGCTTTATTAATTTGAAGTGAAATGGAAATTCAGGTATTGGTTTCTGTGTACACAGCAGGAAAGGTACAGTGCTTGTACTTATTTTCTGCCCAAACCATTTTGAATATACCTTATTGCTTGAAATCAATTCCAAAGCCAAGGTCAGGAAAAACAAATTGGCCATCCAATACTTGACATTTGTCTGTATTTTCAATAATTCAACCATTTTATTTCTTGTTTTGAACCACAAGTAAAAAGGAGTAGCCAGAGATGTTGCCTTTGTTGATATGAGGAGAGTTTTAAAAAGAATTTGAAGTGAAAGTGATTTGTGGGGAGCAATCAAAAGGTGTAGGCTTGGAAGCAAATTCCAACAAAGAGAAAGAGGGGATGTTGTTGTCCTTCATGGTATCACAGTTTTCTTCAAAAGTAAGTTTGCCCAACTTGCAAAACATTTTTCCTAGAATTTGGCATACTTTGTTGGCTTTAAGGTTGAGGAAAGCATACTCTTGAGGGGAAGATCTAATGGATGATTTCTTCACATAAAGTCCAAATAACTCTGAAGGGTGCATTGATTTTTGTCATCCAACTGCCCACATCTTTCCACCCCAAGATCTTTAAGGACCAACTGGGTTGAAAACTTTTTGTGACTGGTGAAGAAAAGTTGTCACAAAGTTGATGTCCTTCTTTTCTTGGTCAGAAAGTTTCTCCAATGGGAAAAATTCAATTATTGAAACCAGTGCTTGATGATCCGATTGATTGAGGACAATTACTTTTCCATGGTGGAAGAAATGGAACTGTTTGATTGTTTGTTTTTCTTTCCCAAACTCTTCCTGGGTTTGTTTTTGACTATTATTTTTCTTTTCAGCAACAATTGAAGGGTACAGATCCAAAGGAGGTGGTTTCCAACCAGACTAGACCACCTTTTCATTAATACCTTCCTCAGAAACCTCAAAAAATATTTTGGAATTTTCATTTGATTCCTCTTTGGGCAAGCAGCCCTACTCTTCCCACCTCTCTGTATGTTTTTCAAGCCATCTTTTTCCATCTTTTTCCCTCCCAATCCTATACTTAGATTGAGGTGAGGAACAAGGCGGGATTCAAATTTCTGTGTAACATTTTGAGGGGGTGGGACAAGAATAGGATTTTCCCCAAAAGCGGTCAAATTTTTTCCAAAAAAAAAAATGTCAGTCCAATAGACATTTTCTGTGAAACATGATTGAATAAAAAAAGAAACCAAACCTGGAATTGAGCCCAGGAAAACTGGAAGCTGAATCCCCCAAAAAAATTGGCATGAGTGACCCATGCAACAAACCAACAAGCAAAGTTATCAAAAAAATTAAAAAAAAAACATACCTTCCATGGAAAAGAACACCTGAAATAATCAAAAAAGACCCTGTTAGCTTCTGGTGCAGTCCAGAGAAACCTAAAAATAAAAAGAAATCAGGGGAGGTCAGCACCAAAGAAAACTTCAAAAAATGGTGGAGGAGAAATTTGCAATTGATTTCTTTATTGATTGCAAAAAAATTGCTTGATTGATCGTGAAAAAATCAAACAATCAATTGCAATTTGATTGAGAAATCAAAAGCAAATCAATTTCTTGATCTATTTCCAACTGATCAAGCGATTGATTGGAAATCAATCTGTTGATTGAATTGAAATCAATCAATTGATCAAAACAATAAATTGATCAATTGGAATTTGATTGGTGGATTGAATCCCAATCAATTTGCAGGGGTTGTTCAAGCAAGGCAGGAGGAGGAGGAGGAAGGGGGGAGAAAGAGAAGAAAGGGGCTTACCAGATGATGAAGGGGATGCAATTGAGATGAGGTGGAGCTGAGAGAGAAGACCTGGTGGGGGTTCAAAGGAGAGGTAAGCAAGGGTGCTTTTCTGAGTCAAAAAAAAGAGGGAAGGGGACTCAATGAGTTTGTGGGTGAGTTGGATTGTGGATGTTTTGGGTAGCTTGGTGAGGCAGGTTTCTTGGTGAGGTTGATGAGGCTGGTGAGGTTGGTTAGGTTGCTGAGGTGAAGGAGGTGGTTTGATGAGGAGGAGGAAGGAAGGTGACCGGTTTGTGAGTTGAGGAGGAGGAATGAAGGTGACTTGTGTGTGAGTGTGGTGAGGTGAATGTGTTGTGAAGAAAATAAGAATTTTATTCTTGATTTCTAAGAACCAAAAGCAGCCTACAAGGAGTTGAGACAACCATGAGAACAATGACAATGGTAGAGAAAGAGATAGAGAGAAGAAGTCATACCACATCCACAAGATTATGGAGCCAAATAGGATGAGCAGATGAAAAAAGGACACTAGAGGAATTGAAGAAGCTAGTAGGAACAACAGAATTACTTGAGACTTGAGCAGGTAAGGGTCAAGTAGATGAGGAAGCCTGGTTTTCTTGAATTTCAGTTCTCACCAGATGAAGGATTCACATGACTTCTTCAGGATATTTTCAAGAGAGCAGGATGAGAATAGGTGGTTGTTGTGGTTGAGAGTGACTCTTGAGGGGATTCTAGAGGAAGTAGCGGTTACTGGAGGAAGTAGATGTGAATAACACTAATCTGTCCTATTTATGTATTATTTAATTAATTATCCTTAGTAAATGTTTGCAGTAATTTGATAATTATATAAATAGAAATTTCTACAGACATCTTGATTTCAGGTAAGTTCTCATTATGTATTATATAACTGGAGTAAAAGTCATAATATTGATTTTACTCCTTATTTTTGATTTCCAGTTGATTTAATAAGATAATTACTTAAAAATATAAGTCATGTGAATTCATGTAATATTTCTACATCATTAGTTTTCTTAGTATTTCAAAAAGATAGTGATGTCTAGTAATTCTCATAAAAGTATATTAAAGTATTTTAATATATTTTTAGAAGTTTTAATTGTCTTATTTTGGACATTCTTAGTACTTTGAATTATATTAAATAAAAAATACGTATAAGGATTATTTGTGTATTTTTAAATGATATTATGTATTTTTAGACTGTCTACTATCCACGGGAACATTTATTACATATGTAGAATGTTCCTGTGTAGGTTGTAGCATGTTTACGCGGTACCTGAGCCTCTCAGGCCGCCTGTTACTCTGTCAACCCATATTCCCGCGGCTGCGTACTTGTCAGAGGCCTGGGGCTGCATACACGACCTTGACGGAGTGACAGGGCTGTATCTCAGCCAAGCACGGGTGCATTGGCTGCCGCGGCTGTGTGTGGGAATTGTGACAAAACACATTTCCGCTCATAACTCCTAAAATATACACAACACCTCAATTGTGACTTGATTTTAGGTGTGAAACCTATACGTGACAATTGGTGTGAAATATTTAATTGGCCAAAAAGCTCAATAATGGAGCCTTAGTATTTTGGTTTTTATTTCCTTAATTATTTAAAAATATAAGGAGTTTGATTTCAAGGTTGGGGTCAGTGAGTGACCCTACCTAATCTTGGGTGAAGAACCCATTTCTGTAATAATATTTATATTTTTCCTACTACTTCTTAGGTTAATTTTATTATTATTATTTTTATGCTATTTTTGTTACTTTTGCAGCTTGCTCTGCAATAGTAGCAAGCTGACAGGACTCCTATGAAATGCTCATTCTAAACCTTGATTGTTAGATGAAACATTTGGGTATGCTGGAACCACATAGTTGCCACTAGCATAAGCTGAATTGGCCAGAAGGTATGAATTTGGTCAAAGTAGTTCTCTGGTTGTTGGGCAATCAGCATCCAATTGAACACATATGAATCATGACAAGAACCTGGAAGGCCAGCATGGAGGGATATGAAATTCTTGTTTTTATCAAAAACAAGTTGTAGGGCCATGGACTATCTAAACAAGAAGATGAAACATATTTGGTCAGTGGTGTGATCAAAAGTGTTATCAAAGTCATTGGAAAAGAAATGAATAAGTTGCCTTTTTTGCAATCAAAATAGTGGTTGCCATCTAGCTTGGGTTTTTGACTCAAGGGGATGGTGGTTCCATCAACAAACCCAATGCAACCAGGAGAGCCTTTGATCTCCATTACTTGAGATATCTCCTTGCATTCTTCTTTGTTTGGCCAAGAAAGGACTGAGAAACGGAAAGATAGGATAGCAATCATGACTATTTTGGTGTATAAGTCAATGCTTCCATAACTGACTGAGAATTGATTTTCCAATCAATGGATTGCTGCTCCATTTCAATTTGATCCCAATCTACAAAGAGCAACAGCAAGTTGGATGGCTGGGTTGTTTTGAGCTTTCCAAGAATTGTTCTGGAAGATGTGGTGGTCTTCAATCATCTCCATAATTTTCATGAATGAAGGCAACAAAGTTTGGAATAGTTGCTGGAAGCTTAAGTTGGGGATGAGATGAAGCTTTTGCCTTTCATACATAGGTTTGTGGAGAGTGTGTATTCTTGGAACCATGTATTGCTTTTCAAAAAGAGAATTCAAAGTTAACCAAGTTGATTCCAAATCAGAGTCTGAATCAGAGTCTGAATGGGAGTCAAGCAGTAGCAAAATTTCAGTCAGCTTTTTTGCATTTTCAACTTTCTGGCGGGAAGTTTGATTGGACATGTTGATATAGATGGTGATTTGATGTGGGGTGATGAGATGATGATGGGATTTGATTTGTGTGAAGATGGAGATGTGAAAATTGATAGAGATGTGAAGCAATGGAGATGAGATGTGTGTGATGCAATGGAGATGCAACCGGTATGGATTTGCTGATGTGGATGGGTGTTTAACATGTGATGGATGGTGGATGGATGATGATGCATAAATGGCGGGTTTCATGGCAAGTTTGATCTTTGAAATCCACCATTTTCATGAAACCCGCCATTTCAAAATACACCAGTTAGGGGGTATGTGTATTTCAGAAATCTGCCTTTAAGAATGGCGGGTTTGGTCAAAAAAATGGCGGGTTTCTAATGGTGGGTTTGCTAACTTTGATACATCCTATTGATTTGATTGGAGAATAACTCATTGGGAAGCACCAAGACCCATTTGGATTACCTGTCAATGAACAATTCAACCCTAATGAAGTCTTAGTCCCTTTGACTGTTAACTTAAGTAAGTTGAAATATTTTAATACTGCAAATTTTTATTTTGCAAGAAAAATAATTCTAAACATTTTAATATGATCAGATGCCACACAAGGGACTCAGGAAGTGTTCCCTCCTATGTATCTTTGCCAGGAACCTATAGTAACAGTGAGGGAGCCAATAATGAATACCATGAGGTGGTTAGACCCTGTGATTCAGATGTTGGTGGAGAAAAGCCAGATCCAAGTACTGCTGCCCTCCCCCAACCTAGAGCCCAAGAAAGTAGTAGAAAAAAAATCCTCCCAGTTGCAAGAAGATTCTCCACAGCTAGCCCAGCAGAATCTGGCCAAGGAGGCCAAGATCAAAGACTTAGTCAAATAACACATGAAATTCTGGGAAGAATTCAAAGAGGCCCAGACCAAGGAGGACTCAGTCTCCATGAAAAATTGATATCCCAAGGAAATGCCTCCCAGATGCTCTTTAGAAGATGATCCCCTGGAAAGAGATGGAATCCTACATATACAAATGGAATCCCTGGGATGAATTAGCCCAACTGAAAGGCAAAGGATCAGGAAAGAAGAAATCCTCTTACAATCCAAAGCCCAAGGGGAAGAAAGATTGGGATCAGATAATATCATTACCTCAAAAGTGCAAAAAAGTGTACTACAATTAGCTTCTAATCCTGAAACTGGTTTCCCATCTAAACCAGAACCAGATTTAATTACTTCCTTTTCTAATGATATGCCTCATAATTTCAAAATTTTTTGTGGTAATTTGGATGTTACTCATACCCAATTGGATAAATTATCCTTAGTAGTGGCCAAACTAATTAGTAATCAGTCAAAAGCAGTGGAGATAGCTGATCTCAAGGAACTCACAGATCAATTATTGGAAACTATAAGTCAAGGTAAAGCTAGTAAAACTCGAAAAATTGAAAATATGTTCTCAACTATTCAAGAAGATTTTATTATTTCCATTCAACCATTGAAAGAAGAAATAAAAAATACTACTAATAATTCCATCTGGCCTCTTAGTGAAAAATTTATCTGCTTAATAATAAAGTGGACCTGAAACTTAAATTGATCAAAAATGATCTTAGGGAATTAAAATTCCGTCTGACCAACCCCTTGGGATGTACCACAGAGGAACCAAAGCTTCTCTGACAAACTACTACTCCTTATGCACTATCCTTAACAGGAATGCAAAGGAGTGATACTTTCAGGCCTATTCCTACTCCAGAAATGGAACAAGCTCTCAAACCTTTACCCCCCATCTCTGAATGGCCTAATTTCTCCAGAGAAGGAGAAAATAACCATATACATTTTATCAAATTTATTGATTACACTATAAACGTTTATGACTTACCAGATTCTATAGCTGTAGTTAGACTACCTGGGATCTTGGAAGGAGTAGCTCCAGATTGGTTTATCATTAAGAAAGAAGAATTAGGATCCTTACTCTGGAATGATTGGAAACTCTTAATTAAAGAAAATTTTGGTTCTAGGATGTGGAAAAAAAGTGAAGAATTTTGAAACTTCCTTATTTGATCCCTCTAAAGATCAACCACACAAATGGTGCCTGGAACAAAAGAAGAGATTAGATTCCTTTACCCAGATGCTGAAAAAGAAAAGGTTGATGAAGGGCTTCTTAACCTGTGTCCTGGTCATCTTAATCATGCTGTAAGATGCAGAAAGATTCTGGAAGCCAACTTACCAACACTGATGATTGTGTTAGAAGAAGTTATATAAATGGATGAGCTAGAAAAAAAGGCTCACCCCAAAACTAGAGAAAGCTTTAACACTAACAAAAGAAGGGAACAAACCCCTCATATGATAGCCCCTGAAAATAAGAAACCTGCTGGATATAAGGATAAGGACAGAGTACCTGGAACTTTTTGGAACTGTAAAAAGATTGGGCACATGATAAAATACTTCCCTTTTCACAAAAGAAAAATAGCATTCATGGAAGGAGAACCTGTCTTATGACAAAACAGCTGACAATGAAGGATCACTATCATAGTGTGAACTGGTCATGACCAATCCTATAAGTGTAATAGAAGGGGATATAGGAACTTCTGTAGAAATCAATAAAATTCATGGTGACTCCAGTTTACCTCAACAGTGGGATCCTTCTATAATTCATAGACAGACAGTTAAACCTATGAGTTGCAAAAGTTATACTACTGGAAAAACATGCTATGCTAAAGGATTATATAAAGAGAAATCAATAAGACTATTAATTTATAGAGGGGATTTTTTTCATAGGTTTTTACTGACTTCTTAAACAAATTTGAACCCAATTGGAAAGAACACCTATTTCCCATTCCAAAGGCTAATTTGAGTTCTTTTAACTCAACTATGAGTGCTATTGGAGTATGGAATGCTCCTATAATACTACCTCATACTAAAGGATCTCTGAGTATTCAAGTTGAATTTTTAGTGTTACTCAACGGATTATTTGACAAACTTGTCATAGTTAATGATTATTTATGCCTATATTGTATATATGTGTTCCAAATTAAAGGAAGATATTTTACTGTAGGAGGTAATTGGGACAAAAGTTTCCAGATATTTACCATCCAAAATAATGTCCCCACATCTACTTATCCTAAACACCAAGAAGAATTCAATCAGGAATACTTCTCACAGGCTGCTTTGAATGATAAACTTTCTGAAGAACAGAAGAAAGATATACTAAAAGTTTGCTTTGAAAATTAAAATTCTTTCTGCACCAGAGATCATCCCATTGTTAATATTAAAGGGCATGAAATGGTACTAACCCTAACCATTAAGCATCCTTATCCACCTGGCCTAAGGAGACCTGCTTATCCTTCTTGCCCTAAATATAGATTAGCTCTTGAGGAAGATACTCAAGAAATGATAAATTTGAAGCTATTAAATAAAGGAGGACATAATGAACAATTAGATGTGACTAATAATGTTATAATAGCATGGAATAATTACAGTTCAAGGATGGTAGGAGAATTTAGAATGCTGAAAAACTATACTCAAGCAGACTATTATCATATTACCTGGATTGATCATGCTCCATTTGGGTGTATCAGAGTTAAGCAAACTCACCATTTTTTGATGGTGGGTTTCAACCCAAATCCGCTATTTCAACCGCTCCCCCCCTTAAAAATCAAAAATACCCACTTAT
This sequence comes from Puccinia polysora, assembly GCA_025617555.3. NCBI lineage: Eukaryota > Fungi > Basidiomycota > Pucciniomycetes > Pucciniales > Pucciniaceae > Puccinia > Puccinia polysora. The sequence continues at coordinate 13,208,355 of CM062641.1, forward strand.
TTCACGTCAGACTTGTCAGATTGACCTGAAAATAAATGGTTTTTTTCAGAATAAAGTATTTAAAGGCTTTCACCACCTCAACCCATGATTCCACATCATCACCCCTGGTTTAAACATCTGATCTCATCAGAAAAATTCTACCCCAAACCTCATCACAAAAATTCTACTTCCAACCACATCCATAAAGGTTTATTCATTTCTCTTCATGTCTTCATTTCTATCCTCATCACTTCATCACTTTCATTGCTTCATCACTCTCATCACTTTCTTACTTTCATCACATCATAAATCTCATTGATTTATCCCTCTTTTCACTTCATCAATCTCATCTCTTCTTATCTTCTTTGCTTCATCACTCTCATCCCCTCATCCCCTCATCAATCTCATCATTTTCATTCTCTCATTGCTTCCTCACCCTCATCACATTATGGATTTCATCACATCCATCCTCTCATCACTTCATTGCTTCATCCCCGCTGTCATCACATTGTAACTGTGATTTATTCATTGCTTCATCAATTCATCCCTGCTTTCAACACATTCCTTCATCACTTCATTGCTTCATCACTTCATTGCTTCATCACTTTATTTCTTTATCCCTTCATCCCTCTTACTCTTTTGAAATGGCTCCTCAGCAAACCTCCCCCAGCAATTCCACTAAACAATCCAATGGACCAAAGCAAACATCCCCCAGGAACACAAAATCCAAAAATCCTCCCCCATCAGCTCCCAAAGCTAGAGTCAGCTCAAGAGAGCTGATCACATCATCCTTTTAAACTGGCTCAAAATTCCCTCCAACTATGATGCTTCCTTTGGATCCAAAAATGAAACAAGATTTGGCCAACCTCCATTCTGTAAGTTTAATGGTTATCTGCTGATTGCCAATGAACTAAAGAATAAAACCAAAGGTGGGCTGGATATTTCATCCAAACAGATGCTGGAGCAATTCAATTACTATCAAGCTAAGTACAAAAAATCCCACTCAATGTCCATCTCCACTGGCTTTGGTATCACCAACTCCAATAAAGCCAAGGGAATCAACTTGGTGGTTGAAAAGCTGGATTCCATTTTTCTTTTTTATATTCAAATGGATGATATCTTTGGAAAGAAGGCCAATATCACCCCTTTCGCAGCTTTTGATTCCCAGAAATCAGATTCAGTTGATGCTGACGACCAAGCTTTGGATTCTCAGCCTAGCAATGATGATCCCTAAAAAACTTATGAGTGGCACCAATGTGATTTGGAGGGGGGTATTCCAAAAGCACCAGCTCCAATCGCATATACATCAGCATTGATCAATTATTCAAACCCTTCCTTGGAGCCCTTACTTCATTCTTGCAATTTCTCTCTTGCTGGGGTGAGAGAACTGGAAAACTTAGCCAATAAGGAGCATCTTATTCCTGTATCTCAATTACCATCAACATCTGTTCAAGTATTTAACCAAGTTCTTTTCCCTTCTTTCTGATAAATCCTGACTGATTTAGATTGTAAAAAAACAGGCTCATCCATTCCTGAATGGACAAACACTCAAGCCAATGGGGCCTCCAACATGCCCTTCAAATGAGAGTGATGACGTTCCCACACAAACCTCCTGTGCAAAGGGAAAATGAAATGCCTCCAATTCCATCAAAATCAACCCCAATAGCTTTCAAAAGAGGAAAAACACCTCAAATGTTTCTGGCTTTTAGGATATCATGGAGAAGTGAGATTCAAGTAAGCGCATTGAATTCTCCTTGCTTTCAAAATCAAGCTCATTCCTATTCCCCTCCAAAAAACAGTTAAATTGCAAATTGAATCTCAAAAACTTCAAAATGAAAAGTAGAAGTGGGATTTTCAACTGGCTATTTATTTTTAAAAGCAAAAAAAACAAGAGTTTTTCACATCAACAGAAACTGTATTCTGAGTGGAAATTGAAACAGGCAGAGCAGCAGTTTGAAAAAGAGGAAAAGGAGAAGTATTGACAGGAAGAGAGACTGGAAAAGGAGAGGGAAAAAATGGCAATGGAAGAAAAAATAGGTTATCAGAAGCCATGGCATGTATTGTTAGCTGTAGAACTGTGGAAGAAATAATGGAAATTACTCAATTGCTTGGCTTGTAAAATATCTTATTTGATAAAAAATTCAAAAATAAAACCAGAAAAATTATTTTCAAATACAAAAATGTTTGAGCCTATTTTTAACCCCACTAATGAATTTTTTTGTATTTTTATTTAATTTTTTTTTATAATATATTTTTCCACTTTTCAAGTTGCTGCAAGTGTTTTGAGTGGTTTTCTTGATTTCCTTTGAAATTGTCATTCTTGTATGAGTTCCAGTCTCCACAGCTGGAAAATTGTAGTGCTTACACTTCTTTGCTGTCCAAATCATTTTAACCACACCTTTTTCTTTGAAATCAATACAAAAACCCAAGTCAGGAAAAATGAATTGGCCATCAGATACTTGGTATTCTTCCTTGTTATCAATGATTTGTCCATTTGATTTTTTGGTTTAACCACAAGTAAAAAGGAATAGGAAGAGATTTCACGTTTGTCAATGTGTGGGGAATTGTAGAAGGAATTTGAAGTGAATGTAATTTGGGGGGCATAGTCAAAAGGAGTGAGCCAGGATCCAAATTTCAATGAAGAGAAAGAGGGGATATTGTTGTACAAAATTTTTTCACAGTTGGAACCATGTACCAGTCTGGCTAATTTTTGGAACAGCTGGCCAAAAATTTGTGAGACCTTTTCTGACCTTAGGTTCAAATGAGAAAACTCTTGAGGAGAAGATTGAATAGCAGATTTCTTCAAATACTGTACAAAAAGTTCAGAAGGGTGCATCAATGTTTTCCATCCAATTGCACACATTTTCCCACCCCAAGATCTTGAGGGACCAACTGTGTTGAAAAATTTTTGGATTGGTGAAGGATTGTTGTAACTGAGTTGATGTCCTTCTTATTTTTCTCAGAGATTTTATTCAAAGGGGCCAATTCAATTATTGCTACCAGAGCCTCATGATCTGATTGATAACAAACAAATAATTTTCCATCAGAGAAGAAATGGAACTGTTTGATCTTCTGTTTGGCCTGTTCAAACTCTTCAGGGGAGAATTTTCAATGGTTGTTTCTTTTTTCAGAAGTCATGGCAGGATACAGATCTAAAGGCCTTAGTTTTTTCTCAGACCACACAACCTGTTCATTTATCCCTCCATCTTCAATCTCCAAAGAGATTTCAGAATCTTGGTTTTGAGCCCCATTCTTGCAACCTCTCTGCATGCTTATCAAATCATTTCCTCCCATCTTGTTCCCTCCCATCCAAATACTTTAATTTGGGTGAGTATCAATAAAGGATTCAACCAATTGTATAAAATTTAGAGTTTAGTGGCGGAAGAATTGGACAGCAGGAAACATGGTGGTTGAAGACTGAGAAAGGGGTAGAAAACCAGTTTCATTGCATGGAATCAAGAAAAAAACATTCATTATTCTGGTAGAATCAACATAGATGATCAAAAAACATAGGAAAAAAGAAAATACTGGTGAATTCTTCTACAAAGAAAAATTCCAAAAAAGCCATTATCCCCCTTTTTAATCATCAGAGAGGAGGAGGAGGTGAAGGGGGGGCAGGGGAATCAATCAAACCGCAAATAATCAATGGATCAATCAAACCATGAACAATTGGTTGTTTGCTTGCCTATTGATCAGCAAGTAGGAGGATGGGGATGAAGGGGAGCAGGAGGAGGGGGGGGGGTGCTTACCGCAGGTTCCAAGCAAGGAACAAGGAAGGAAAAAGCAAGGAAAAATTTTCTAAAAGGAGGAGGAGGAGGGGAGGTCAGCACAGATCAATTGAGGAGGAGGAGGGGGGGAGCTTACCTGGGGGGCTGAGCAAAGAACAAGGGGACCTGGATAAGGAGGAGGATGACTGGGTGAACTTGGAGGTGGTGGTGGATGGTGAGGTGGTGGTGGTGGGTGAGGTGGTTTGGTGAGGAGTAGGGAGGAGTGGACTGGTGGTTTGGTGGGGTGAGGTGGGTGTTTTGGAATTTTTGGTTCTTTTTTTTGTCCAAGTCCTTAAAAAAAAAAAAAAAAACCAAGTCATCCAGCTTGGATTTGAACAACCAAAACCAAAAGAATTCTGTGATGCAATATTTCACCTATTCAAAAACCAAATTCTACTCATCAAAGTGAGACATTCTGAGGGTCAGAATCTGCTCTCTCAATGCAGAAGATGAGGTTAAAGATGAGACCGGGATGACTTGAGGAGGATTGGGAATATCTTCTTGAAATATTTTGTCCCATTGATCTTTGATGTTGACAAGAAGGTTGTGAAGTATTACACAAATGATAATCCAGTTGATGAGGATGTGAAATAATTGAAGAGCTGATTAACCTGGAACAGGCTGTTAAAATTGAAAAAAGTGGTAAGCAAGAAAGAAACAGCCAGTACTAGAAAATCAGGCAATCATAAACAGTAACAAACAGAAGTTGAGCCTCTATGGGAAGGGTTATGGCCCTCAAACGGGCTAAGTAGAGCAACTCAACACTAGTGACAACACCAACACCAATCCTTCCAGGGAGACTTGTCAACCAGGTAGATGCCATTAGTTCAATCATCCTGAGATTGAGTTGGAATATGGATGGTACATTCTCTTATATTGATGCTGAAAGTGGTCAGGTGAACAAAGTCAAAGTTGTAAACCTATCTAGCTAATTCAGGTTGATAGTTTGTGATTTTGAGGCCAGAGGTTGAGGAGGATGGTTGAGACTGCAAAGACTGAGAGGTAACTTGCAGATATAGGAGCAGGGTAGTTGTCCAAGCTGTCTCCCATGATTAGAGAATCTGTGACAGCTGAAGGTGACTGACACCTGTCAGTGTGAGAACAGTGCTTGCTGCGCCTGGTGAAAACTTGAGAGACAATGATAAAAAGAATGAAAAGATGGAAAAACTGCAGACAACAGGATATGACAAGCACAACAGCAGTAGACACTGGTAGACTGAGTAGTTGAGAAGTAATCATTCAGCAGAGGATAAATGAAACAAATATCAACAGAGGATCTTCATGTCTTTTAAATTTTGAATCTGTTTTAGCATCAAGCATAAGCTGGCCCATCTTACTTTCAGGATTCCTATGGCATGTGCAATCCAAACCTGTGATTGGGCAAGATAATATTTGAAATCAGTTTTGGCTTGATCATTGGATGAAACATTGTGGTATTCTGGAACCACATATTTCCCACCAGAATAAGCTGAATTTGTCAGAGGTTACTGATCTTGGTCAAAATAGTTGTCTGTTTTCTGGGCAATCTGAATCCAATCAAAAACATATGAATTGTGACAATAACCTGGAAGGCCAGCATGGAGGGATATGAAATTCTTGTTAGCAAAAACAACTTGTAGTGCCACAAAGTATCTATACAAAGCAAAAAAACATATTTAGTCAGTGTATTATCAAAGTTTTTATCAAAGGCTTTGGAAAATAAATGAGCAAATTGCCTTTTGTTCTAATCAAAATAGTGGTTGCCATCTAGCTTGGGTTTTTGACTCAAGGGGATAGTGGTTCCATCAAAAAACAAATGCAACTGGGAAAGCCTTCAGTCTCAATTACTTGAGATATCTCCTTGCCTTCTTCTTTGGTTGGCCAAAAAAGGACTGAGAAATGGAAAGATAGGATAGCAATCATGACTCTTTTTGTGTATAAGTTAAGGTTTCCATAACCAACTGAGAATAGATTTTCTAATTGATAAATTTCTGCTCCATTTCCTTGGATCCCAATCTACAAAGAGCAACAGCCAGTTGGATAGCTGGATTTCATTGAGGATTCTGATAACTTTTCTGGAATATTTGGTGGTCTTCAATCATCTCCAAAAGTTTCATGAATGAATGCAATAAAGTTTAGAACAGTTGCTGGAAGCTTAAGTTGGGGATTAGATGAAGCTTTTGCCTTTTATACACATGGTTGTGGAGAGTTTGTCTTTTTGGAACATTTATTGTTTTCCCAATAGAGAATTCCCAGCTAACCAGGTTGATTCAAAATTCAATTCTGAATTGGAGTCTGAATCAGAGTCAAATAATACAAAAAGTCCAGTCAGCTTTTTTGCATTTTCAATTTTCTGCCATGAAGTTTTATTGGACATGTTGAGAAAGATGGTGATGTGATGTGGGTTGATGAGATGATGATGGGATGTGTGTGATGTGATGGAGACTTGAAGTGATGGAGATGAGATGTGTGTGATGCAATGGAGATGTAATTGGTATGAATTTTCTGAGGTGGAGGTTTGGATGGATGTTTTGCATGCAATGGGATGGGTGCAATGTGATACAGATGTGAAGCAATGGAGATGAGAAATTTGTGATGCAATGGAGATGGGATTTGTATGGATTTCCTGAGGTGGAGGTGTGGATGGTTTTTTGCATGTGATGGATGGTGGATCAATGATAATGACAGGTTTGATTTTTGAAACCCACCATTTTCATGAAACCAGACCTTTCTGAAATACACCAGTTAGTGGGTATGTGTATTTAAGAAACCTACCATTAAAAATGGCAGGTTTGGTAAAAAGAAATGGCAGGTTTCTAATGGCCGTTTTGCTAACTTTGATACACCCTAATCTGATTTCTAGGTTGACTAGGAAACAATTACAACTCATGCTTATAATTGATCCATGCTTCATGTCTCAAAATTAATCATCTATCCTATTGCCATTGATGCCATCCTACACAAATTCAGCCCCTCTACCACTTGAAACCATCATTTCACAACCAATGCTCATTGATCCCTCACTGGTAAATCCAACTCCCCTCTCCTCTCTAACTCATTACTCCCCTAGCCAAGTGTTATATTGCATCAGCCAATATCACCACATATTCATCTGAGAGAATTTAGCTTTATCTTTTCCATCATTCATTCAATTGGTTTTTTTTCTGAGATGAATGCCTGATTTTGAATTGCTCCAAAGTATTGGGTACAGTCAGAAAAATTGTTGTAGCTATGGCCTATTACTATCCATTTCAATCACTTAATGAAATGCAAAACACAACCTGCCTGTACACTAAAAAAACCTGCATGCTAGATGTTTTCAATTGCCCTCCAAAGACAGACAACAATAGCTCTAGCCAACCTCAGTTTCCATCCACAAACTTTGAGGGCTCAGATTGCAATGACTGGGTTGTAAAATAGCCCTAGTCAAGCATGCACAACTGTCTTCTTGTCTGCCAGCCACCAGGGTATTTTTTTTCTTAAAGATTCATATTGCACAATGAAAATGGCACAATTAAACTTGAAGATTTTTCTATTTTTTTTAAAAAAAAAAAATCAGGGTGTGATGTCCTGTGGCTCAGATTTGAATGAAGCATCAGGAGTGTCTCCTTTTGAGAAGTTGGTGATATACTGAAGTTTACAGATGTGTTTATGGTCTCAAAGGGTGCGTCTTACCATCTCAATTGGATGACCACCAGTTGTTCATGATGGATATATTTTGACATGTAATTTGCATTGGAAGCAGTGGCAGATGAAAATTGATTTGTACGGAGTCAATTGATGAGAATCAAACCCATTGAGGTGTTGGGGGGCCAATGGAATCTAGCAGTGTTAAGCTGTTTGCTAGAGCTGCTGGGATTTAATGGTTCAGTGAACATCTTTTGGAGGATTGGCAAGCTCATTTGGCTTCTGGGACTATGGTTCTGATTGATATTGGATTGGGCAGCATTGTCAGTTGGGCCAGATTATGGGATTCCTAAATGACTAGGGCCCTTGCTTTGAAAGTGGGGATGTTGAGGGGAATCTTCAAAGTGGAGTAAGCCTGAGGAATTTTAAGGGATGATAGAGCTGAAGAATAAATAGGTTTCAAGGCCAAATAGTGAGATTACTCCAGCCGGTAGGAGGTCCCACAGCAGGGATCAAATGATAAGCTGGTGTTGATGAGACAGGGATGATGGGAAAAACACCAATGGTTTGATGATGATGATGATTGCCTTGGGTTTCTGGGTTGTAGGCCATGAGAGTCATGGATGAAGACTACTATTCTGGAGCTGTAGGTGTGGCATTTTTGCATGTTGATGGATGTAGATGCATAAATGGCAGATTTCAAGTTTCAAATCCGCTGTTTCCATGAAACACACCATTTCAAAATATACCAGTTAAGGGGTATGTGCATTTCAGAAACCCACCATTAAAATGGCTGATTTGGTCAAAAAGAAATGGCGGGCTTGCTAACTCTGATAAACCCTATTTGTAAATTTAGCTATAACTCCCCTCTAAAACCCCTGTAACTTCATGTTGGTGGGTCGGGGGAGTTACAGCTACAGATACACCGGGCAGCCAAATGCACCCTAACCTTCATCCTAGGCCCCAGCAATAGCTCTGTTCATGTCATTGCTCCACCACGGGTGCATTGTTGATTTAGAGCATACACAATAGGGGGTATCAAAGTTAACCAAACCCGCCATTTTTTAATGGCGGGTTTCAACCCAAATACGCCATTTCAAACCCGCCATTAAAAATCAAAAAAACCCACTTATTTCAGATCAGACGTGTCAAAGTTAACCTGAAATAAGTGGGTTTTTTCAAATAAAGTATTTAAATGCTTCCACCACCTGTCCGCTTCATACACCCCTGTCTTCCCACCTCCTTCTACCTCCGACCTCATCGGAAAATTTTTTACCCCCACCCTCATCATAAAATTGATTTACCACTCTCATCACTTTATTGCTCTCATCACTTGGTCACTCTCATCCACTTCATCGCTCTCAAAACTTCATCACTCTCATCACTTAACCGCTCTCATCACTTGATCACTCTCATCCACTTTATTGCTCTCAAAACTTCACCACTCTCATCACTTTATCGCTCTCATCACTTGCGTAGCCCGAACTCTTTCAAATGGCCCCTCAGCAAACCTCCCCCCACAAGTCCAACACACCCAAGAGAACATTGCCAAGGAAATCCACAACAAACAATCCTCACTCATCAGCTTCCAAGGGCTCAAGTCAGCTCAAGAGAGCTGATCACATCAACCTGGTAAACTGGCTGAAAATTCCCTCCAACTACCATGCCTGCTTTGGATCCGACAACAAAACACGTGTTGGCCAACCTCAATCCTCTAAGGTCAATGGTTATCTCCTGATGGCCAATGAACTCAAGAACAAAACAAAAGGTAGGCCGGATCTGTCATCCAAACAGATGAGGGAGCGGTTCAAAAACTATCAAGCCAAGTACAAAAAGGCCCACTCCATGTCTATCTCCACTGGCTTTGGTATCACCGACTTGGACAAAGCCAAAGGAATCAACTCGGTGGTTGTTAAGTTGGACTCCATTTGTCCTTTTTATATTCAAATGGATGAAATCTTTGGAAAGAAGGCCAACATCACCCCCCTAGCTGCTTTTGATGCCCAACAATCCAATTCTGTTGATGCCGAGGACTTGGCTGGGGATTCTCAGCCTACCAATGGTGACCTTGATGAAACCTTGGCCTTGGAGTGGCCCCCATCTGATGACGAGGAGGATATTCAAACACAATTGGCTCCAATCACTTCTAATTTGGTATTGATTGATCAGTCAATCCCAACCTTGGACCCCTCACTTCCTTCTTTTGATTGCTCTCTTCCTGGGGCAGAACAACTGGAGAACTTGCTCAATGAGGAGGATGTTATTCCTGGATCACCGTTGCCATCAAAATCTGCTCAAGTAAGGAACTAAATTGTTTTTGATTCTGTCTGGTTGCTCCTGACTGATTTAAATTGTAAAAAAAAAGGCTCATCCATTTTTGATTGGCCAAAAACTCAAGCCAATGGGGCCTCCCACATTGCCTTCAAATACTAGTGAGGACTTTCAGACTCAAACCTCCTCTGCCAAGGGTAAGCAAAAGGCCTCCAATTCCATCAATGTCAACCCCAAAAGTCATCAAAAGAGGAGAAACACTTCCAGTTTTTTGGGCTTTGAAGAAATCATGGATAATCAAGATTCATGTAAGTTGATTGATTCAATATCCTTGCTTTCAAAATCATGCTCATTGCCATTCCCCTCCAAAAAACAGTGAAATCACAAAATGAATCAGATAAACTTCAGTTTGAAAAGCAAAAGTGGGATCACCAACTGGCCATGGATGGTCAAAAGCAGCAAGCCAAGACTTTGGCTAATCAAAAAAAATTGGATGCTTAGTGGAGGTTGAAACAAGCTGAGCTAGAGTTTCAAAAAGAAGAAAAGGAGAAGGATCGGCAGCAAGTGCAACTGGAAAAGGAGAGGGAACAACGGGCAAACAAAAAAAAGGATAAGGTATCAGTAGCTTTGGCTTGCATTGGCAGTGGTAGATCAGTAGAAGAAATACAGCAGATTACTCAAATGCTGGGCTTGTAAATATATTTGCATGGATGAAAGAAAAACAAATTATTTTTTACTACAACAACGTTTGAGAGCATTCTTTTTAATGAACACATTTGATCTTCAAATTACTACCATTTCAAATCGTTTGAAGGAAAAAACATGAACAAACTTGCTAAACTTGAAATTGGACTCCCAATAACTTTGACAGCCCATAAATCTTGAATGATATGTAACTGTCTAGGAAGTACTTGGAATCTGGGGCTGACGCATTGGGCAATGAAACCATGGCTAACCGCCACTTTGGTTTGACCAGATACTTATTGCGAAGAAAGCACAGTCTGATTTGAACCAAAGCTTGCAACTAAAGCACTTTGGCCCAGTTGTTTGAGCCTGATGTGGGCAAGGAGACAATTGTTTGCTCAAGGCAGTGCCACTGTGGGTTAAATCAAACCAGACCCTGTCACACAATGGTCTTGAACATCATACTTTCCTGCAAAGGGATCACAGTTATACTCAAACCCAAGGTTGCAAATGAAACAATTTGGCCCGACTGACCGAGTGCCAATCCTCTCACATTGACGACCATTGAAAAGGCCCAATGGATTATGCCGTCGTACAGGCCGCAATCTCATTGATATACAGGGACTGGCCCAATATTTTGACCATTTCCAGCGCTGAAATACTTTGGGGTCAAACATACGCCACAACAATGACCTCCTATAAAGTCAGATTGTTAGCTTAGTCTGATCATGCTTTGCAATGCGAGCAAGGGGGGATGGCCGTGGGAGATGGCGGCGGGCTTGCTGCGAGCGAGGGGGGAACCACCCCCCACCGGGCTCGCTGCAAGCGAGGGGGAACCGCCCCCCACAGATGCAAGCATGGCCAACGGAGATGGCCGCGGGCTCGCTTTGAGCAAGGGGGAACCGCCCCCCACAGATGCGAGCAAGGGGGGATGGCCATGGGAAATGGTGGCAGGCTCGCTGCAAGCAAGAGGGGAACCTCCCCCCACCGGGCTCGCTGCGAGCGAGGGGGAACGGCCCCCCACATATGGGAGCATGGCCGACAGAGATGGCCCCGGGCTTGCTGCAAGCAAGGGGGAACCGCCCCCCACAGATGCAAGCGAGGGGGGATGGCCGTGGGAGATGACCGCGGGCTTGCTGCGAGCAAGGGGGGAACCGCCCCGCACCTGCCAGCTCTGACCAAGGGGGGGGAGGCCGCGGGCAATGTGGGCAGCCTCCCGTTTGCATGTGGCGGCTTGTTCATCACCCCCCCCATTGGCTAGCTGCGAGTGAGGGGGGAAGTTCTCAGGCCAGGGGGTGAAGCCCCCCAGCAAGGGTGGGATTTCATCACCCCCCCCACCACCCAGCAACCAAGGGGGGGACAGTCAGCTGTCAGCAGCAATGGAAATGGCTGCCACAATGTCCGAGCTGTTGCCCCGCCCCATTTGTCCCGCTCTCAAAGCTGCAGCTGTATCCTGAATCATGACATTTCAGGATAAAATGGCAGTTGCGCTTGAGTGATGCTTATGACGGGCTCAAAAACAGAGTCAATGATGAATGCTTCCACAGGCTGGTGGACCCCATTGACATTAATATAAAAGGCTGCATCTACTTGCCTTGCCTCTTTGCAACATTCTTCCCTTCCCCTCAAGCATTTAAATTTTGAAATGAAGGATCCACCCACTACTCCCTTGACAAAAGTTAATAATCCCATTCTTCACTCTTTCCGTGTTTCCCTAAAAGGTGCTTTGGTTTTTCAACCAAAGCATGCCGGAGATTGAATGCCTTGCATGAATGCGTCCATTAAGGAAACCATGCAAAGTGCTTTCTAATCAATTATGGTATTTGATTGATTGGGCTGTGGCCGGGACATGCCTGAAACATCAATCCTTTTGTTTATTTGCCCCTTGTTTTTCATAATGTCACCATCTCATTCCAATAAAATACCCCCGACATTGGCAATCAATCGCTCGATTGATGAGAGGAGGAATTGAAGGAGGGGAGGGGCTCACCTTGATGGATAGAGAAATGGATCCAGGGGGGGACTAAAGGTTGAATGATCAAAGGATCAGCAACTGGTGAGGGGAAGGAAGAAGAAGAGGGTGGAGGGGGCTTACCAGGATTAGGAGGAGGGGATTCAGTGAGTGAGGTGAGATGAGGTGGTGGTGGTGAGTAAGGTGGTGGTGATGAGTGAGGTGGTTTGGTGAGGAGGAGGCAGGGTTTGACCGGTGAGTGAGTGGGGTGGATCCAGGGGGGGACTAAAGGTTGAATGATCAAAGGATCAGCAACTGGTGAGGGGAAGGAGAAGGAAGAGGGTGGAGGGGGCTTACCAGGATTAGGAGGAGGGGATTCAGTGAGTGAGGTGAGATGAGGTGGTGGTGGTGAGTAAGGTGGTGGTGATGAGTGAGGTTGTTTGGTGAGGAGGAGGCAGGGTTTGACCAGTGAGTGAGTGGGGTGAGGTTGAAGGGGTTGAGTGGTGAGGGGGAGGGGGGTGGCATTTGGTGAGTTGCAGGGTTTGAGGTGGAGGTGTTTTTGGATTCCAGTCCACTAAAAAAAAAAATAAAAAAAAAACTCAGCCTATGAATCTTGGGTGAACAACCAAAACCAAAAAAATACGGTGAAGGGAATTTTTACCAATTTCAAAATCAAAAATTACTCATCAAAGTGAGCAAGGGTGAGAGGAAGAATCCGCTCTCTCATAGAAGAAGATGAGGGACCAGATGAGACAGGGATGACTTGAGGCGGATCAGGAATATCATCTTGGAATATTTTGTCCCATTCATCTTTGATGTCGGCCAAAAGGTTGTGAAGGATTACACAAGTGATAATCCAGTTGATGAGGAACCTCATATCTTTGGAACATTGGAGCTGGTTTTGCATCTCCCGTAAGCTGGCCCATCTTCCTTTCAGAATTCCTATGGCATGCTCAATCCGAACTCGTGATTGGGCAAGATGATAGTTAAAATTGGCTTTTCCTTGATCATTGGACAAAACATTCCGGTATGCTGGAACTACATATTTCCCACTAGCATAAGCCAAATCAGCCAGAAGGTATTTATCTTGGTCAAAGTAGATCTCTGGTTGTTGGGCAATCCGCATCCAATTGAAAAAATATGAATCATGACAAGAACCTGGAAGGCCAGCATGGAGGGAGATGAACTTCTTGTTGTTATTGCAAACAAGTTGTAGTGCCACGGAGTATCTAAACAAAGATATGGAACATATTTGGTCAGTGTGTGATCCAAAGTTTTATCATAGCAATTGGAAAAGAAATGAATCAATTGCCTTTTTTTACAATCAAAACAGTGGTTGCCATCTAGGTTGGGTTTTTGACTCAAGGGGATGGTGGTTCCATCAACAAAACCAATGCAACCAGGAAAGCCTTCTGTCTCCATTACTTGAGATATCTCCTTGCATTCTTCTTTGGTTGGCCATGAAAGGACAGAGCAATGGAAAGATAGGATAGCAATCATGACTCTTTTGGTGTATAAGTCAATGCTTCAGTAACTGACTGAGAATAGATTTTCCAATCAATGGATTGCTGCTCCATTTCCATTTGACCCCAATCTACAAAGAGCAACAGCAAGTTGGATGGCTGGATTGCGTTGAGGATTGCAAGAATTGTTCTGGAAGATGTGGTGGTCTTCAATCATTGCCAAAAGTTTCATGAAAGAAGGCAACAAAGTTTGGAACAGTTGCTGGAAGCTTAAGTCAGGGATGAGATGAAGCTTTTGCCTTTCATACATAGGGTTATGGAGAGTTTGTATTCTTGGAACCATGTATTGCTTTGCCAACAGAGAATTCAAAGCTAACCAAGTTGATTCCAAATCGGAGTCTGAATCAGAGTCTGAATGGGAGTCAAACAGTAGCAAAAGTTCAGTCAGCTTTTTTGCGTTTTCAACTTGCTGGCGGGATGTTTGATTGGACATGTTGAGAAAGGTGGTGAGTGATGTGGGGTGATGAGATGATGATGGGATTTGTGTGAAGATGGGCATGTGAAGGTATGTGAAAAATAATAGAGATGTGTGTGATGCAATGGAGATGGGACCGGTATGGATTTGCTGATGTGGATGGGTGTTTTTGATGTGATGGATGGTGGATGGATGATGATGCATAAATGGCGGGTTTAATGGCGTGTTTGATGATTGAAATCCACCATTTTCATGAAACATGCCATTTTGAAATACACCAGTTAGGGGGTATGTGTAATTCAGAAACCCGCCATTAAAAATGGCGGGTTTCGTCAAAAAAAATGGCGGGTTTCTAATGGCGGGTTTGCTAACTTTGATACGCCCTAATGGGCTCCCTCCTGGTCAGCGCGTCCCGGTGCTGCGCTTGGCTGCCACCAGATTGGCAGCACTAAATCCCGACGAGGGGATGATGACCGCGAAAATCCCGTCAGGGAGCACCCGTGGTGACAAGTCCTCCAGGTGCCCAGTGCCGATTCTAGGAAGGTTGATTGCCTCTCCCACCTCCGCCTCCTCTCCTTCGCAGTCTGAATGTTCACCCATCTGGCAGACAGGTATCGTCATGATAGCCAAATTTGATCATTCCGACTGGTTATCCATTGTCGCACGTTTCAAGGAAGACGGATTTGTGATCGTTCAAGGTTGGACCAATAACAGTTTCCCAGTCTCCATCTACGTCCTCCCCCGAAAGAAATGTATTCTCTCCTGAGCAGTGATGGACGCTGAAATTAGCCCACCATTCACGTTTGCCGGTTGATTTCCCCCGCTCCAGGGCTCATTCAGGATAGCCTCCAATTGGAGCAACTTCGGGAAGCTGCGGATCGTGTAGTCGAAAGAACTAGAGGACATGAATGGCCATACAAGTACAAGGATCTTCGATCGATTTATCTTTCATGCTCACTTGATGGTACTGATAGCATGCTTCCCGCCAGGCGCACTGTAGGAAAGCAGTTCCCCCCTTGGAAGGATGAGTCGTCAGACGTTTGGGGTGTTCAAGTGCGATATCGCTTGTCTTATCCATGATCGGCCAAGCTGATCAGACCATTCGACATGGGTTTTTGCCCTGTTCTATCGTTTGTTCAGCATATCATGCACCCCGCGCTTCAACAACCTGCGTTTGCTGCTTGCTATTTTTCAGCTCCAATGCTCGAGATCGCCACACGTTTGAGTGAGATGTCCCAGGACGAAAACGCTATGGCTGGCCTTCTCAATCTGCTGATCGAACCTCAAGAGCATGAATTCCAACTTAGTTGGCACCGTGACTCCATCAAGTCAAATGTCGATGAGAAAGAAGAGCTTGAAAACCTGTCCGCCAAGGCGCAGCATGGGGGTGTCCAATGGAACCTGTACGTGCATCTCCCACTTCTTCGCAGCTCTGTGTATGTACATCGCGTCGGGCTGGCGTTTTTTTGGGGACGCATGACAGCTCATCATGACTTTGGCATTCTGCTCACTATCCGAACATTTCAGAGCACTTTATCCCGATGAATGCCTATTCGTTGTACCCGGTTCACACTTACGTCCTCGGACCCCCATCGAGCGCCAAATCACTACGCAAGCCCAGCCGGGAGTCCGGCAAAACATGCCCGGTGAAATCTGTGCAAGCCTTGCACCTGGTGATGCAGTTTTCTACGATCCCCAGATCCTCCACCGTGGTACATATGATCCAAATTCCATTCGCCGTACGCTCCATGGAGCTCATCTCGACGCCCGCGCCGACGTCAGCCAATCATGTGGCATCCTCCAGCACTTTCAACCTTGCGGAATGTTTTATGATGATCCAATATTCCTAAACACATTGCCTGGGGATAATTGTTCAAGAAATATGGCCAATCGCATGGTTCAATGGGCATCGCTGGCTTCGACTCTTGGGTATAACGATTACGTTCAAGAAAACATTTAAGAACCTATCCGAAGAATCTCGCGGTGGATGAAAGATGGCTTTCCTGAAGGCCCTGATGGAGAGCCTCTCTGGACAAGTGACTGAAAAGGAGGTTTCAGGTAAATGTTGAAATTACGGCGCTTTTTATCAATCGAACTGTTACCGTCATGTCTTTCACATTTTCCTGAAATTATTTTTGATATGCTCAAAGCAAAAACAACAAAAGCGCCTTGCCTGGGGATGCAAAATGAAATCAGACCAAGAAAAATCAACAGGCAGAAACTTGCAAATCGAATGAAAACTTAAATAATGAACAGTTAGGGTTTCTGCAGCCAATTTCAAGTCGGGCTAAGTTCCCAGGAAGATCCAATTTCCTATTCTACCTGCGCCAGCAGGCTATCTTGACCTCAAACATTTCAAAACTTTGGCCCAGTAAAGAAGGTTAAATTAAGCAAAATTACTGTGGAAGAAAAAGGTCAAATCAATCAAACCACCCTTGATGTTGGACCTAGCACTCAAAACTACACAATGGAGATATCCATGGAATGAAAGAATTAATCCAGTGCCATTTTTTTCTGGAATTTTGGAGGAGAATTCTTCAAAATTTGTATCAGTGGCAGCTAAAAACAGCTAAAAACAGTGGCAGCTAAAAACAAGAGTAGAAGGCAGGTTGCCTTCATCTTTTTTCTGGATGAATGATAACAAGTGGGGGAGAAGATTTTGAATGTGGTCCAAGGTTTCAATTTCTTGTATTATGATTTGTTTCCTTCTGGAACCAATTTCTCTTGCTATAATGTTTTTTGTTTTTCCTGGTTTCAGAGGGAAAGACAAGGGAATGGATTTTTGCCTGTGCTGTTGATTTGAAATAATCAAAACACATCCAAAGTTTTGTCATGTGCCTAATCTGGGAAAGAGGGGTGACAAAACTGTTGGAGTGAGGTAAAGAAGTGCCCCTTGCCATAGCAGATGCAGAAAGAAGCAAAGGGCACAAAAGTAACAGTAAGTTTATGTCAGCTTGCTACTACTGCAAAGCAAGCAGCAAAAGTAACAAAAAAAATAAAAATAAGAATAATATAATTAACCTAAGAAGGAGTAGGAAAAACATAAATATTATTACAGAAATAAATTCTCCACCCAAAATTAGGTAGGATCACTCACTGACCCCACCCTTGAAATCCAACTCCTTATATTTTTAAATAATTAAGGAAAGAAAGACCAAAATACCACGGCTCCACTATTGAGCTTTTGGTCAATTAAATATTTCACACTTACTGTCATGTACAGGTTTCACACCTAAAATTCAGTCATAATTGAGGTTTTGTGTATATTTTAGGAGTTACGGACGGAAATGTGTTTTGTCACAATTCCCCCACGCAGCCATGGCAGCCAATGCACCAGCGCGTGGCTGAGATACAGCCCTGTCACTCCGTCAAGGTTGTGTACGCAGCCCCCGGCCTCTGACAAGTATGCAGCCGCAGGACTACAGGTTGACAGAGTGACAGGCGGCCTGAGAGGCTTAGGTACCACGTAAACATGCTACAACCCACATGGGAACATTCTATATATGTAATAAATGTTCCTGTGGATAGTAGACAGTCTAAAAGTACCTAATATTATATAAAAATACTTAAATAACCATTATACATTTTTTTTTCAAATATAATTCAAAGTACCAAGAATGTTGAAAATAAGACAATGACAACTTCTAAAAATATATTAAAATACTTTAATATACTTTTATGAGAACTCCTAGACATAAATATCTTTGTGACATATTAAAAAAACTAATGATGTAACAATATTACACAAATTCCCATGACTTATATTTTTAAGTAATTATTTTAGTAAATCAACTGGAACTCAAAAATAAGAAGTAAAATCAATATCATGAATTACTCCAGTTATTTAATACATAATGAGAAGTCACCTGACATCAGGATGTCCGTAGAAATGTCTATCTAAATAATTATTAAATTACTGGGAACATTTACTAAGGATAATTAATTGAATAATACATAAATGGGACAGATTAGTGTCATTCACACGTCCTAATATCTACTATAAAGTAGAATAATTCCCAAACCCTGAGGAATTAGATGATAGCCATGCTATAGCACCAAGAACACGTGACAGTCTACCACTGGTTAACCTGCTAGCCTTAGTGTCTGTCCCTTTGAGCCCCCGTACCCCTCAGAAGGATAGTATTGGGACTCCAAAAGCTATAAATAAAGAGCTCTTTTGAGGATATTGATGGGCAGAGACCCAGTTATATTTATATCCAGACACCGTGCCAAGGTAATCAAGTACTTATAAGAGATAAGTAAGTGATTTATGGCTTTAGTCTGATTAATAATATACCTCCCCAAACTCTTTTTTATCAATTAAAACTGCTGAACAACCTTATACAGCTTTAACCCATCAGTGCACCTCTCAAACAGATACCCAAAGGATTTAATAATATACCAGTGAGTTTTATTATCCTTTCTCCGTTGTGGAAGCTTGGTTACAAGGCCCTGCCACTCCACCATCTATTTTATATACATATTATCTTTGGGTGAAATATCCTTTAAACTAAAGAGCCTAAAGGAACCAGGACTATGTGTTTTCATTCTGAAATCCCTGAAGAGAGGTCTTAAAGATCCCCAATAAAACTGTGGCCCCTCTATAAAAATATTTAATAATCAATTTATTCATATTGATTTAAAACAATAAACCATAACCAAACCACTTAACCTTGCAATAAGCTTAATCCAAATATTTTACGGATTTTTGCTGCATTTATTAAATAATATATTTATTATTAATTCTATCACCTCTGGTAGCTAAAGGATAGCAAGGATCTTGGCATCAAGGAGGCTGAAAATTGGGGTTCTGGCTGGGAAATATTTTATTTTATTATATTTAATACCTTGGACCACACATTTCACAAAAAAATAAATCAAAGATAAATTTATCTGACTTTATAACCGTGATTTATCATTAAATTATTTTGCAGAATTAATATTTAAATCTTTTAAAGATAAGAAAAGAAGAATATATTAAAAATTATAAACCTACTGGTTGGAAAGCTTTAACAAAAGCTGAGAAACTTAATATCTCTTCTGCACGTAAACACTTAGATAAACTCCTTGAACAAGAATATCTTGAAAGGCGCATCACCTTTCAGGCCCTATTGAGGAAACATAAAGCTTGGAAGAAATACTGTATAAATTACTTCCAAGCCAAGGAGGACATGGTGTCTATGAAAAAGATAATCACCCAGGCAAAATCCAGCCAGATAGCTCTTCAGAAAATGATTCCAAGGAAAGACATAGAATCCTACATAGAAAAGTGAAATCCTTGGGATCAATTAGCCCAACTGAAAGGCAAAGGATCAGGAAAGAAGAGATCCTCTTCCCATCCCAAACCAAAGGAAAAAAAAGACTGGGATCAGATAATATCCCTAGCTCAAAAATGGAAAAAGGTTTACAACAATTAGCTTCTAATTCTGAGCCCAAACAAACCTCTGATGTAATTACTTCCTTTTCTAATGATATGCTTCATAATTTCAAAATTGTTTGCAAAAATCTGGCTGGTGTTTATACCAAAATGAATAAATTAACCTCAGTAGTAGCCAAATTGATTAATAAACAAAAAAAGACGGTAGGAATGGAAGAAATCAAAGAACATACAGAACATTTATTGGAGACAATTAATCAAGAAAGGATCAGACAGACTCAAACAATTGAGAATATGTTATCAGGAATCCAAGAATATTTTATCATGTCTTTTCACCCCTTAAAAGAAGAATTGGTAACCACTACTAACAGCTCTATTCTATCCCTTAGTGAAAAACTAGATGTGTTGATAACAAAGTGGACCTGCAACTTAATCTGATCAAAAATGATCTTGGAGACTTGAAAGTACGTCTGACCAACCCCTTGGGGAGTACCACAGAGGAACCAAAACCTCCCAGACAAACCACTACTCCTTATGCACCACCCTTATTAGGAATGCATAGGAGTGGAACCTTTAGGCCTAGTCCTACCCCTGAGATGGAGAAAGCACTCAAACTGTTACCCCCTCTTTCTGAATGGCCCAAGTTCTCTGGTGAAGGAGAATACAATCATATAAATTTTATTAAATTTATTGACTACACTATTAACTCTTATGACCTACCAGAAGCTATAGCTGTAGTCAGGCTTCCCAGACTATTTGAAGGAGTAGCATTGGACTGGTTTATCAGTAAAAGAGAAGAAGTAGGATTCTTACCATGAAATTCTTGGAAACTTCTGATTAAAGAACAATTTGGTTCTAGAGTGTGGAAAAGAAAAATGATGAAAAAGTTTGAAAATTCCTTGTTTGACCCCTCCAAGGATAAACCTCACAAATGGTGCTTTGAACAGAAGAAAATATTGGATTGCTTCTATCCAGATGCTGATAAAGAGGAAGTAAATGAAAGACTCCTCAACCTGTTTCCTGGCAATCTTAACCATAGTGTAAGATATAGGATGAGTATGGATGCTGACTTGCCAACTCTAATCAATGTGCTAGAAGAAGTAATAGACATGAATGGGTTATACAAGAAAGCCCCTTATAGACCCAAATAGAACTATAATAATAACAAAACCAGAGAAAAACCTCCTCTGATGAATACCTCTGATAATAAGAAACCTAATTAGAATAGGGTTAAAGAGAGGATGCCTACAACTTGTTGGAATTGTAACAAGACTGGGCATATGAGACAAGACTGCCCATTACCAAAAAGAAAGATAGCAGTGTTGGAAGGAGAGCAGGAGGTTGAAGGGAATCAGAACTATGAAGATAGAGCTGATACTGAAGGATCCCTTTCTGAATGTGAATTGGTCCTGACCTACCCCGTTAATGTTATAGAAGGAGATATAGGCTCTTCTGTTGAAATGAATAACATCCATGGGGATTCTAGCTTGCCCCAAAATTGGGATCCTACCATAATTCCTAGACATATTATGGATGTCAAAACATTAACAGTTAAACCTATGATTTGGAAAAGTTATATTACTGGACAAACATGTTATGCAACAGGATTGTATAAAAACAGACCTATAAGGTTATTACTGGATAGTGGAGCCTTTTGGTCATGTGTCTGTGCTGAATTATTAAACAAATGGGACCCCAATTGGAAAGAACACCTTCTGCCCGTCCAAAAAGCCAGGTTCAGCTCTTGCAACTCTACCATGAATGCTATTGGAGTATGGACTGCTCCTATAATACTACCTCATACTAAAGGCTCTTTGAGGATACAAGTGGAATTTGTAGTATTGCTCAACGGAATATGTGACTACCTGATACTGGGTAATGATGCCATATTTCTATATGGTATAGATGTGTTCCAGAGTAAAGGGAGATACTTCACAGTAGGTGGTAATTGGGACAACAAGTCTAAGATAAGCACCATTCAGTCCAAAGTCCCTTCCTCTACTTATCAAAAGCATTTAGAAGACTTTGACCAAAAATTTTTCCCTCAGGCAGCTCTGAATATGAAACTTTCTGAGGAACATTAGAAAGATATATCAAAAGTCTGCTTTGAGAACCAGAATGCTTTTTGTACTAAAGATCATCCCATTGGTGATATTAAAGGACATGATATGGTATTGAAATTGACCATTAAGCCTCCTTATCCTCCAAACTTAAGAAGGCCAGCCTATCCTTCTAGTCCTAAGTCTAGAAAAGCTTTTGAGGAACATATCAAAGAACTAATAGACTTAAAGTATTAAGGAAAGTAGGGCATAATGAACAGGTAGATGTGACCACACCTGTAATCATAGCTTGGCATAATGAAAAGTCAAGAATGGTAGGAGACTTCAGAATGCTCAACAATTATAATCAAGCACATTATTATCCTATACCCCAGATTGATCATGCTCTGCATAACTTGTCCAAGGCCAAGTACATCACTACTATGGATATGCTTAAAGGTTTCCACCAGATACCAATAAGCCCTGAAAGCAGGAAGTTTATGAGAATAATCTGTCATTTGGGAATATATGAATATCTTAGGATGCCTTTTGGTATAAAGAATGATCCATCACACTTCCAGAAAACAATGGATTCAGTTTTAGGTACTTACATCAGACAAGGATGGATGATGGTATATATGGATTATTTTATCATATACTCTGATGATTGGGATACTCATATTAACCAAGTAAGATCAGTACTCCAGACTATCTCCAGAGTAGGATTGAAGGTGTCCATGAAGAAATGCAACTTTGGCTACAGAGAATTGAAAGCCTTAGGACATATAGTCTCTGGTCTAACTCTAGCTGCTGACATGAATAGACCTATGCCTCAAAAAAAAACAGAGTTACTGTCTTTTATTAGTTTTTGAAGTTATTAAAGACAATACATACCAAAGTTTTCTATGCTAACTAAGAGTCTGCATGAAGTGTGCAACAAAAACACTCTATTTGAAATGACTCATGAGAGACTGAAAAACTATGAGGAACTAAAAATAGCTATGAACTCTACTCCTTTACTCATCCAACCAGATTACTCCAAGCCCTTCAAAATGTACATGGAGGCCTGCATGGAATGGTAAGGAGCTTCTCTACATCAAGAAAGGATAGAAGAAGACAGACCAGTAGAGAAGCAAGTACTCTTCATATCTAGACAGATCAAAGATACAGAAAAGAGATATGGAGCCAGTCAGTTGGAATGTTTGGCACTAGTATGGGCTTTAGAAAAGCTACACTATTACTTAGAAGGCACCACTTTTCAAGTCATCACAGACTGTAATGATGTAAGAACTCCTATGAACATGAAAACTCCCAGCAGACATATGCTCAGGTGGAAAATTGCTATACAACAGTATTGAGGTCAGATGACTATAGTGCATAAAGCTGGAGCTAAACATCAGAATGCTGATAGTCTAAGTAGGAATGCTTTGCCTAATGACTCTTACAATCCAGCATATGACCCTGAAGATCAAGATATTTTTCCTATCCTGAAAATCAATCTTTTTGCATTGAATGCTTTAATAATGGGGATCCACTTATGTGAATTAGATACTGCTTTCCTCAACCTGGTAAGTGACAACTACTCTCCTGAAATCAAGCTGCTGATTACCATTTTGGAATGTGAATCCCCAGAAGAAGCTCTGATAAATAGTCTACCTGCTTCATTACTTAAAACCTATAAAGCAGGAAGTTTGACCTTTTGGGATGGCCTACTTTACTACAGACACCAACATTACAGTGTATTAGTACTAATCAACAAAGAACATATACAACACATACTCCAGGAATGCCATGAAAAATTTTCATCAGGGCATCTATCCACAGAAAGAACTTTGGAGAAAGTAAGACAAACTGCATGGTGGATAGACTGGAAAGTAATCACTATTAAATATGTTACTAGCTGTGAAACCTGCCAAAAATCTAATAAAACTACTGGAAAAAGGTTTGGACTCTTACAGAAAATATCTGAATCTACAACCAGATGGGAAATGATTAATATGGATTTTGTCACCGGCCTCCCCCCTGGAGGTACTCATTCATATAACTCTTTCCTAGTTATAGTTGACAGATATTCTAAGAAGGCACAATTCTTACCTAACCACCAAGAAGATAGTGCTATGGATGTAGCTTTACTATTCTGGAACAGGATCATAGCTGATGTGGGTATACCCAAGATTATAATCAGTGACAGAGACCCCAAATTTACCTCTGAGTTTTGAAGAAACCTAAATGATATACTGGGTACTACTCTAGCATTTTCTACAGCATACCATCCCCAAAATGATGGATTAGCTGAAAGAATGATACAGACCCTAGAAGATATGTTAAGAAGGTTCTGTAGCTTTGGTCTAGAATACAAGAACTCAGATGGTTTTTGCCATGATTGGGTAAGCCTACTACCAGCCCTAGAAATGGCTTATAACAGCAGTAAACATTCTACTACCAAAGAAGCTCCTTACATACTAGAAAGAGGATGGATTCCAAAACTCCCTAGGAATAACTTAAAATATAACTTAGCCACTATTCATCCAACATCTCTTTACTTTAAGAAGATGATAGATCTGGCAAATAATCACGCTCAAAAATGCGTAGAAGAAGCAGTAGAATAAAACAAACAAAGATGGGACAAATCACATAAAGAACCTGACTTTAAAATAGGAGATCAGATCTTGATATCTACAACCAATTTCAACAGTCTAGCAGGTAACAGAAAACTGAAAACAGCCTTTGTTGGACCATTTGTTATCAAGAATCAAGAAGATGCATGGAAAAAATGCTGTGGAAGTAATCCTGAGTGCAGAATTATCAAGGTAACATCCAGTATTTCCTTTTAGCCTAGTCAAACACTTTCAACAAAGACAAGGTAGAAAATTCCCTCCAGCAATAATCCCAATAGAACCTGACCCTGTGAAAGAAAAAGGGAAAGTCAGAAGGATATTGAGAGACAAGAAAGAGAGAGTACAAGGAAAAGATGTTAGACTATACTTAGTAAGATACAAAGGAAAATCTGCAGACACAGATGAATGGTTACCAGAAAATAACATACCTGATGGACCAATACATCTCAGACACTACAGGGCCAGCAAAAGGAACTGAAACACACATGAAGTTAATTTTCTCCCAACATCCTCCAGATTTTTTTCAGATATGGCCATATCTTGGAGTGGGGGAATGTCAGCTTGCTACTATTGCAAAGAAAGCTGCAAAAGTAACAAAAAAAACATGAATATAATAATAATATAATTAACCTAAAAAGGAGTAGGAAAACCATAAATATTATTACAGAAATGGATCCTACACCCACAATTAGGTAGGGTCACTCACTGACCCTACCCTTGAAATCCAACTCCTTATATTTTTAAATAATTAAGGAAAGAAAGACCAAAATACTACGGCTCCATTATTGAGCTTTTTGGCCAATGAAATATTTCACACACATTGTCAGGTATAGATTGAGCTTTTGGTCAATTTCATTTTTCACATGTATTGTCATGTACAGGTTTCACACCTAAAATTCAGTCATAATTGAGGTTTTGTGTATATTTTAGGAGTTACGGACGGAAATGTGTTTTGTCACAATTCCCCCACGCAGCCATGGCAGCCAATGCACCCGCGCGTGGCTGAGATACAGCCCTGTCACTCCGTCAAGGTTGTGTACGCAGCCCCCGGCCTCTGACAAGTATGCAGCCGCAGGACTACAGGTTGACAGAGTGACAGGCGGCCTGAGAGGCTTAGGTACCACGTAAACATGCTACAACCCACATGGGAACATTCTACGTATGTAATAAATGTTCCTGTGGATAGTAGACAGTCTAAAAGTACCTAATATTATATAAAAATACTTAAATAACCCTTATACATATTTTTTTTCAAATATAATTCAAAGTACCAAGAATGTTGAAAATAAGACAATGACAACTTCTAAAAATATATTAAAATACTTTAATATACTTTTATGAGAACTCCTAGACATAAATATCTTTGTGACATATTAAAAAAACTAATGATGTAACAATATTACACAAATTCCCATGAATTATATTTTTAAGTAATTATTTTAGTAAATCAACTGGAACTCAAAAATAAGAAGTAAAATCAATATCAAGACTTACTCCAGTTATTTAATACATAATGAGAAGTCACCTGACATCAGGATGTCCGTAGAAATGTCTATCTAAATAATTATTAAATTACTGGGAACATTTACTAAGGATAATTAATTGAATAATAAATAAATGGGACAGATTAGTGTCATTCACACGTCCTAATATCTACTATAAAGTAGAATAATTCCCATACCCTGAGGAATTAGATGATACTCATGCTATAGCACCAAGAACACGTGACAGTCTACCACTGGTTAACCTGCTAGCCTTAGTGTCTGTCCCTTTGAGCCCCCGTACCCCTCAGAAGGATAGTATTGGGACTCCAAAAGCTATAAATAAAGAGCTCTTTTGAGGATATTGATGGGCAGAGACCCAGTTATATTTATATCCAGACACTGTGCCAAGGTAATCAAGTACTTATAAGAGATAAGTAAGTGATTTATGGCTTTAGTCTGATTAATAATATACCTCCCCAACCTCTTTTTTATCAATTGAAAATGCTGAACAACCTTATACAGATTTAACCCATCAGTGCACCTCTCAAACAGATAACCAAAGGATTTAATAATATACCAGTGAGTTTTATTATCCTTTCTCCGTCGTGGAAGCTTGGTTACAAGGCCCTGCCACTCCACCGTCTATTTTATATACATATTATCTTTGGGAAAACATCCTTTAAACTAAAGAGCCCAAAGTAACCAGGACTATGTGTTTTCATACTGAAATCCCTGAAGAGAGGTGTTAAAGATCCCCAATATAATTGTGGCCCCTCTATAAAGATATTTAATCAATTTATTCATATTGATTTAAAACAATAAACCATAACCAAACCACTTAACCTTGCAATAAGCTTAATCCAAATATTTTTGGATTTTTGCTGCATTTATTAAATAATATATTTATTATTTATTCTATCACCTCTGCTGGCTAAAGGATAGAAAGGGTCTTGGCATCCAGGAGGCTGACAGCTTAAGTCCAGCTTCTCCAGCTGTAAACCCAAACAGACTATACACAAACTTTTTTTTAAATAACATGAGCCCCACTGATTCCTGCACAAATTTAGAGACAGTTAATCACAAAATCAGATGGGAGCTAGCACCAAGAACATCAATTATACCCACAGCCCAACAAGAAACAACCTAGAGGCCAGCAAAGTAAATAACACCTGCCCTCAAGCACTTGGGTCAACCCCAACAAACCTCAAACAGTGCACTCCTTTGTTGTATACTTGTTGCTTAGCATTTCTGTCTCTCTATGATGAAATGAAACCTTACAAGGACAGGTTGTGTCATATAAAAAGATGATTGTTTTCCATTGCACTTTTTCCTCATCAACTAGTCATCTCATCTGGTCAATGAACCTCAATCCTCTTTGATCACTGTGATTGCCTGTAATAGCACAAGAAAAAACTGGTGATAACATCCCAAATTGAATCTGAAAGTGACTCCCATCACAATTTGTTGAGAGACATCATTGTTCTCCCAAAACCACCACACCATTGCTTTCCCAAGAAGCGCGCTCAGCTATTAATTTTAATAGATTAAAATTTGAAAGACTAACCAATTTTCCCTCAGAGAAATTGCACCTCCCAGACAAAATCAAAAAAAACCCACCAATATCTTAAAAAATACTATCAGAGGCAGCATTCTTGATGAAGACAACTACAGTAATTGGGCCCAGAGAATGCAAGGCTTTTTCAGTTCAGGGGAATGCTGAGCACAACCACCACCCTGGCTGAAACCATGCAGAGCAAGGAAGAAGAGAGAAAGATAACAGAATCCATGGTGACCCTAACCTCAAACATGAGCCCACCCATACACAAGGATATAATCACTGAGGAAATCAAGTTTTACCCATATGCAATTTGGAACAAGCTCAAGGAAAGGTATGCAACCACCAACATTTACACCATCTACAATTTATGGAGGAAGTTTGAATCAGTCAAGTAATATGAAGACACTCCAATGTTTGTAGCAAAAATGAAGGACATCCTGGCAGATGCAAGCATGATAGGACTAAACATCCCTCAAGAGGTCAGACAATGCTACATAATAGAAAGAAAAACTGTCAGAAGGCTAGCCATAATGCGAAAACCCCTGTGCAACAAAGTGCTGCAAGAAAACCCTGAGAAACTCATGATCTGGCTTATCAAAATAGTCAATCACAACCTGGACTCAAACTCCTATGTTGCACCAATCCCAGAAGCAACAGGGCTGATGAAAAAAAGAAAAGGAGAACAAGATAGGGAAAATTGAATCAGATGCAGAGGAGGGAAACACAACCCAAATTCTGGCCACACAGAGGAGCAGTGTTGGAAATACCACCCAGTCCTCAGAACAGCCAAAAAAACACAAGCAGACATGTTGATGAACACTGTTGAGTTGGAAGATGCTCTCTATAAGAATAAAAAGAGCTTGGGCTCTGGTTAAATTAAAGGTAAAGAAAAATGAATGAAAGGAGCTTATAACGTCAAGGGTAACAGATCTCAGGACAGGAGGAAATGGGCACTACGGTTGGTTTGGTGAATGAACAGATGATGAATTCCACTTGAGAGCACCATGGTTTATATAGACTAAATACATGATTGGCCACCAAGTGGTTGAGTACAAAATGAATAAGGCCAAATTAACATAAGCAGTTTAAGTGACATGGTAAGTGAAATGTTATGCTTGGACAGTCTGACAATCACTACTGAGAACACAGCCTAGTTATATTTGAGCCATTATTTTAATACTTTAATAACAACAATAATATAAATCAAATCAATCCAATCAATGATACTTGAAACTCCAGTGAATGTTGCATATATATAAACTCAAAGTCTAACACACCTTCTTGACTTGCACCGGAGGAAGTTACTGTCTGAAATGAATCTAACTCTTTTTCTTCAATTAACTTTATGTTCTACCAAATTTTGGAATTATTCTACATACAGGTTAGTGACTGATAACAAGATGAGCTGATTGACTAGTAAACTTCCTGGGGCATATTTCAATTTAACTGCTATCTATAAGTATGATATCTACTATTTTCTGGAAAATTCTTCAGTTCAAATGTGATTGATTGATCAAGCCCGTTGATATTGAGTTGATGATTGATTGATTGATTGATTGATTGATTGATTGATTGATTGATTGATTGATTGATTGATTGATTGATTGATTGATTGATTGATTGATTGATTGATTGATTGATTGATTGATTGATTGATTGATTGATTGATTGATTGATTGATTGATTGATTGATTGATTGATTGATTGATTGATTGATTGATTGATTGATTGATTGATTGATTGATTGATTGATTGATTGATTGATTGATTGATTGATTGATTGATTGATTGATTGATTGATTGATTGATTGATTGATTGATTGATTGATTGATTGATTGATTGATTGATTGATTGATTGATTGATTGATTGATTGATTGATTGATTGATTGATTGATTGATTGATTGATTGATTGATTGATTGATTGATTGATTGATTGATTGATTGATTGATTGATTGATTGATTGATTGATTGATTGATGATTATGATGATGATGATGGTCTCAATGAGGCTTGAGTTTCCTCAATGAGATTCTCATTCCTTACCAACTCCAAGATTTTCTTTTTCTTGATGATCAGATACTACCTTGCATAATTGTTGGGACAGTTGTCCAAACTTTGCAGCATGATCTCCATCTCCATCTTCTGTCATTCAAAAACTGACCGGGAGCGAGCCGTGAGCCTCTTGAGTTTGTT
Source organism: Puccinia polysora (assembly GCA_025617555.3). Classification (NCBI taxonomy): domain Eukaryota; kingdom Fungi; phylum Basidiomycota; class Pucciniomycetes; order Pucciniales; family Pucciniaceae; genus Puccinia; species Puccinia polysora. The sequence continues at coordinate 13,237,823 of CM062641.1, forward strand.
CAATTGCTTGATGGTCTCCTTGGCCAATTGTTTGATCAAAATGAGTTTCTTCTTCAACTCTCGTTTGTCATCAGCTCCCTGATCAACTTGATCACAATCGTGATAAAGTTTTTGCTTTGAGGGGCTCTGATGGCGGATTGTGGTACTAGGTTGTTCCAGATTTGGGCTGATTGTAGCCAAATCAATGATACAAAAGGTCAGTTGGATGAGCCTTGTGGAATGAACATGATTGTTGGTAATTTGAGGACCGTTGAAAGGAGCAAAGTGGGAGCTAAGTTGGAGTGGATGTTGTTGATGATGTTGTACACCAGGAGGAGGATGACAAAGATGATGATGATCATGGGTAGGATTGATGTGGTAAGTTGGACAAGGGGATGATGGTCCTGAATCATTGGGTGGACCACGTTAGTTGGTTTCTCTTCCTTGAGACATGGCAACCAACTTCCTGACCTTTCTGAGTATGCTCCAAGCACGTTTGTATCCAAATTTTTTTCCCTCACGTTTGAAGTAAATCTGTTTGGATTGAATCAACCATTTGATGGGTGTTAGATATTGAAATCCAGGATCATTCTGAATCTTGAGATAGAGGGCTGTGAACTTTAAGGTGGACTTTTGAAGATGACCCCATCTGTGAATGACACTCCTAGTTTCCCTTTGTAGACTGGGTGTATGATGATTGAAGTCTTTAGAGATCCTTAACCAGAACTCTAGTTGTTTGTACTTGAGTTGGGTTAGTCCTTGGGAGATATGAATCCAACTCTTGGCTAGTTGTTTGTCCTCCTCCGGTGACCAATTAGCAGATCATCTGCTGGCTTCCTTCTTCATCCTCTCCTCTCGCTGGTTCCCTGCCGGATGAGAGGAATTGGTTTGGTTTCTAATCAATCTGTTCCCTGATTGATTTGAGATCAATTTGGATTGCTCATTGTAATCTTTGAAAAATTAATTCTTTGGTCCATTGCTCACGGTCAGCCTCATTTTTTTCTCTTATCCTCCTCCAAACCCTGGCAGTTGTATCCCAGGAACAAGAAAATACTAGATCTGGTCAAACAAATTTAACTGGTTTGACGTGTTGGAAGTGTCCTACTAAGGTGGCTGAAAGCTTGAAAGGCACATTTGACATGGTCTGCAGGCTGTTGATGAAAGCCTTAAGCAATTAACTCAATCAATCACCACAGGTAGTTGCTCTTGATCAATCAAGATCTTGAGACTTGAATTTATCAATTAAAACTCATCAAATGCTTCCTTAGCGGCTTGTGCTAGACTTCTAGATTTTGAACAAGTCCTCTACTGGCTTTTTGTCATTCTTCTGACCAGTTTGAATCCCGATCTTGGTCCTCTGATTGACTATGGCGTCGAGTTGATGATCTGATTCAATTAGAACATAACTCATGGCGTCTTGAGAGTTTATGGAGAGGTGACAGAGGAATTGAAGATGGTTGATGATTGATAGAAAATTGTGGGACCAGGATTGAAAGGGATGAGCTTGATAGTCAATGACAAGGCTCATCCTAATCTCCCCCCCTCGCCAAAAGAGTCAAAGATTGGCTTTCAGGATGAGACTCTTAAAGGCGGACAGTTTTGAATGAAGTATAGTTGGCTCAGGTTGAGCAAAGGCTTTTAACCGTATAAGAATAAAAAGAGCTTGGGATCTGGTTAAATTAAAGGTAAAGAGAAATGAATGAAAGGAGCTTATAACATCAAGCATAACGGATCTCAGGACAGGAGGAAATGGGCACTCCGGTTGGTTTGGTGAATGAACAGATGATGAATTCCACTTGAGAGCACCGTGGTTTATATAGACTAAATACATGATTGGCCACCAAGTGGTTGAGTACAAAATGAAGAAGGCCAAATTAACATAAGCAGTTTAAGTGACATGGTAAGTGAAATGTTATGCTTGGACAGTCTGACAATCACCACTGAGAACACAGCCTAGTTATATTTGAGCCATTATTTTAATACTTCAATAACAAAAATAATATAAATCAAATCAATCCAATCAATGATACTTCAAAATCCAGTGAAAGTCACATATATATAAGCTCAAATTCTAACACTCTCACTCCAAATTCTTAAACCTCCCAGTGTCAACAATCCAAATATTGATTAACTTATCCTCACCATTCCACCCATTCTGAACTCCTACGTCCAACCTCCTTCACTCCAGTCCTCCATACTCATCAACGTCTCTCAATCCTCCCACTCCTCTCATCAATCTATCCCTCAATCCTTTCACCAGTCTCTCTCTCAATCCTCCCATTGCTCCCATTGGTCCTCAATCCTTCCCTCCTCTCTTTTACTTCAAATTTGCCTCATCCTCCATTCCTTTCCTCAAATCTCTGTGACATCCTTGAGCATCCTTGATTCATCTCCTCAAGGTTCTGTTCCTGTTCAAAAGCTTCCAAACTCAAGTTCTGTCTAGCTGTGAGACAATTTACCTCAATTTTAGTCTCATCTTTTCCATGAATCATATTTACATTTACTTTTGACTCTCCATCTTAGTCCTTCCCAATTCTCATATCTTCCCTGCTGTTTGCCATTGTGTCTCATCTCTTGTCTCCTCATTCACAAACCTGCCGTACCGGTAAGATGCTCTCCTTGTCATCTCAGAGTGTCTTTGGTATTTTTTTCTTAAGATTGTATTCCTTCTCCGTTGAAGACTCTGATGGTCCTTGATTTTGAAATCTATCATTCAAGTTTTCACGGTTAAAATCCAAAGTCAACAAAATGATAAACTGGAAATATGGATTCAACTGGACTGGAAGACTCAAATTCCTCTCTTCTCAAAACCCTGATGGACTCAATTGCTAATCTCAGCAAATCAGACTTCTCTCTTTGGAAATCAAAATTGACCACCATCTTCTCCCTCAAGGGAATTTCTCACTGGCTCAATAGCTTGGAAGAAAAGGAATGCCGACCAAATTTAAACCTGGAGATTGCCAAATACATCCTGGCTGAGCTAGACAATCAAACTTACATTAAATTTTTAAAGGAAAGCAACGCACTGAGCAGCATTGCACTATGGAAGTCAATCAACAAGTATTACGCCTCCTCACAAACAGCAAATTGATTGCAAATTTTCTTCAATTTCCTAAATCTTGCCTTTGATCCCAAGAATGTTGAAAAATTCATCACTGACGTAAAATTGTGTCTGCTCCAAATTTTGGAGATTGGAATGAACATGGACAATAAAATTGTAGGCTATTTGATCCTATACAAATCTACTCCTCAACTTGAACATCTGAAAACAAAATTAACACATTTGCTTGGTGAGGCCAAAATCAATGGGGACCTGGTGCTCAGATACCAGAACAGATCAAGAACAAGGTAGCAGCAGGAATGTACGCTTCTGCCATGCTTTCCAATCATGAAATCCTACAATGTAAGCCTAATTGAAACAAACCTCAGGCTTTCAATTCCAAGAACAAATGCTTTGCCCTGTATCCTCATCTTTGGCAAAACTACAATGGTTTGAGCAACAATTCACTTCTCAAAACCAAACACTGTCAGAATCTAACTCCAAGGCCTATGCCAATTTGGCTTATAATTTTGCCATCACCCACCTACACCACATTGATTGTAGCTCCCTCCTCTTGGAATCAGGAGCCTCAAAAAATATGTTCAATGATCCCAACTACTTTTACTGGCTCAAAGATGATAGTACCAAGGTAAACACAGGTAAACCAAACACCTTGATCATGTCCCAAGGAGCCAGAAATGATACTATTCATACCAAAACAGCTACACTCACCCTTACCATCTCCCTGCTTGTACCTGATCTTTCCGTCAATCTGGTTTCTCTTGGTCAACTTATCCAAAAAGGCTGTATGCTAGCTGGACTCAATCCTAAATGCTTTGGAGTGTTCTTTGAAGGTGAAATCATAATGACTGGTCAAATCTGCAAAAACCTTCTTTAAATTGAAGAATCAAACCAAACTGTCTCCAACTATCATGCCTTCCTCTCCATGTCAACCATACACAAACGTTTTGGTCATGTAAATTGTGATAAAGTAAAACTTCTGTGTAGTTCCTTTCCTAACTTAAAGTGGGATCTTGACTCCTGTAAGGCTTGCGCAAAAGGGAAAATTCATTGAACCCCATTCCAAAGCCACATCCCTCCCAGTTCTCACCCTTTTGAATTTATCCACACAAATGTCTGTGGACCCATCAATCCTGTCTCCAAATCCAGATTTCAATACTTTTTGTTGCTCACCAACAACTTCTCCAAGTACAAAACCTGTATTCCAATCAAGCTCAAATCTGACGTCACTCAAGAAGGTATCAATTTCATCAAGCTCCACTCAAATCATCTCAACAGAATGCTTAAGATCTTTCACTCCAAAAAAGGCTGTGAATTTGTAAATTATCAACTCTCCTCCTTCCTGAAAGAGAACAGCATCTTACATACAACCTCAGAACCATATACTGCTCAACAAAATCCTGTTGTCAAATATGGGAACCAAACACTGGTGGAAGCAAAAAGAACAACCATGATTGAAATGTCCATTGCACTGATCCTGTGGGATGTGATCATGGTCAGCGTATGCAAAATTCTCAACTCAACCCTGTCCGCAAAGGTCAAACAATCTCCTTTTGAAATCTGGCACAACAAACTTCCTAAATTAAAACTCTTCCAAACCCTGAGCTCCAAGACCATCATTCTTGGCAAAAGACTGCACTACTCCAAACTTGGAGAAAAGGGTATTGAGGGAATTCTGGTGGGATTTGGCCTTGATCTGAACTCTTTCAGGGTCTTCTGACCAGAATAAGAATCCATTGTTTGTAGAAAGCATGTTAAAATCTTTGAAAACATGAAATTTGATTATTCCTCTTCACCCTCTTCTGACTCACCTTTTAATTCTATTCTTAATAATGAACCCATCACTTAAATTATCAACTTCCCCATTCAAAAATCCCTCCAATGTTGTCTCACAATCTTCCCCGTTCTAACTCTCCAACCCCTGAATCAGAATCCTCTACTTCCAATCCCTCGCCTTTTCCATCTAATCAGGAACCGGAACTTGATCCATCCTCCAAATACAACTGTAGTGTCTTGGATCACAATCAAATAACGGATCTTCTCACCTCAGACAATCACGACCATCTTTGTCATCAATAAAATATTCAGCGCCCTCAGAGATACCGCTTCCTAATGCCATCAATACCAAAATCCTACAAAGAAGTAGAAAAAAGTCCCAACAGAATCCATTGGCTGGATTCCATGAAGGTTTACCTGGATGGTATTGATATGCCAAAAGTCTTGGAGGGATGTCATACCCTTCCAGATGGAAAGCAGGTGTTATCCACTGCCTGGGTCTACCAACTGAAAGAGCAACCAGATTGTTCCAACTCCCTATTTAAATCAAGATTGTGTGTTCAGGGCATCAAGCAGCTCAAATTCTGCAATTATGGAGAAACCTAGGCCCCTACCAGTTTGATTGTTACTCTTTGCACTCTCTTAGTTTACTATTTTCAACACGCCCTAGAAATTGTTCAGATGGACATCAAATCAGCCTTTCTTTATGCCCTACTTGACAAAGAAGATTTCATCAAACAACCAAATGGGTATAACTCACTGTTCCCATAATTCAAACTCAAAAAAGCCTTATATGGGCTCAAACAGGCACCTAAAAGTTGGTTTGACACCTTGCATGCCTGGATTGTGTCAGAAGGTTTCAATGCCTCAAGCATAGACCCTTGCCTCTACATCAATAACAATCACTCTATATTTTTATTTGTTTACGTTTATGATTTGATTGTCATAGGAAATTCCACCAACTTCCAAATGAAACTTTGATCACGCTTCTCAATCTCTCACAAAGGGCCTCTTCAGAAGATCCTTGGGAATCAACTTGTTGACACTCCCCAGGGTCCAGCCCTATCTCAACCAAAGCACATCAAGTTTGCACTGGAAAAATTAGGCCTACTCAAATCCAAACCAATAACTACTCCCATGACTCCAAACATTGATTTATCTCAAGCATACAATGAAGAGCACGGGAAATTCCTTAAACTGAAAATCAACTTTTGATTTTCATCAGGATTCCTAAGTTTCATTTCTAGCCAAACTTGCCCTTATCTGTCACATGCAGTATCCACCCTCTCACAATTCAATTTCAAGCCTGGTCTTCAAAATTGGCTAGAAGCCAAACACACCTGGCAATATCTCAATCACACAAAAAACCTTGCCCTCAGGTTAAAGTTGACCAGTTCCAAATAAAAAATCAAGTGTTTCAGCAACTCTGATTGTGGAAAAAATGCAATAAATCAAAGGAGTCACACCAGATTCACCATACTTCTGTACAGTTGCCCCATTTTTTGGAACAGCAAGCTGTAACATTCAGTTTCCCTATCTTCCAACCAGGGAAAATTGAAGGCTCTTGTATCTTTTACCCAAGAAAAGTTCTAGCTGGAAAAACTTCTGCACAACCTTAATCCCCACCTTGCTTTGTCCCACTGCTTCAACATATACAACAAAGCTTTTGAAAACCTGGTTTACTTCCAATCTCACCACAGCGCTCTCAAGCATGTGGACACCCAAATAAAGTGGCTCCGAGAACAGCAAGAAGCCAAAACAAAATTGATAACAAACCTCATTCCTTCCCACCAAATGCTTGCCCACCCTTTAACTACACCAGCTGTTAAATTCTCAGCCCTGAATCTCACAACTTGCGTCTTGGCCTCTCACAACTAGACACGGCGGTGTGTTGAGTTGGAAGCCACTCTCACTCTGAATTCTTACATCTCCCAGTGTCAACAATCCAAATATGGATTAACTTATCCTCACCATTCAACCCATTCTGTACTCCTATGTCCACCCTCCTTTACTCCAGTCCTCCATAATCATCAACATCTCTCAATCCTCCCACTCCTCTCATCAATCTATCCCTCAATCCTTTCACCAGTCTCTCCCTCAATCCTCCCATTCCTAAAATTGATCCTCAATCCTTCCCTCCTCTCTTTTACTTCAACTTTTCCTCATCCTTGATTCCTTTCCTCAAATCTCAGTAACATCCTTGACCATCCTTGATTTATCTCCTCAAGGTTCTGTTCCTGTTTGAAGGCTTCCAACCTCAAGTTCTGCCTAGCAGTGAGACAATTTAGCTAAATTTTAGTCTCATTCTTTCCATGAATCATATTTATATTTAATTTTGAATCTCCATCTTAGTCTTTCCCCATTCTAATATCTTACCTGCTTTTTGCCATTGTTGTTAGAATTATGGCCAGCAATTAGCTGAGGCAAATGAGCAATATTTAAAGCAAAAGAAATGCTGGGCACTGGGTGTCAATATTGGCTAATGGGGCTCTCACAATGGGGCAATATGTTGGATGAATTTGATTGGAATGATGAATGAATGGATGGAAAACAGCAGGGAGAAGAGCTCCTTAAGTACAAAAGATTGGCCTCTTGTGAGCCCATGATACAACAAGCCAAAAGGCAAATTTTCCACCCCAAAAGAGCTCTACAGGCTCTACTGGCCTTGTTACTTGGTTTGGACTACATCAGCCCACATGGCATCAGTCCCTGTACCCTTAAAAAATGGGCCAGGTGGGACCCAGGGAACACCTGGGTCCGGTCTCAGACTCACATGGGAGGGGGTGACCAGGGGACATGCTGTCCCCCCCTCTTTCTCTCAAATCCCTGGTGGGGGCGGTCTAATCCCCTCACCAGGGGCCCTGGGGGTTGATACCCCCAGGGCATCATCAAGAAGGTTGGCCTGGGAGGTGATCAGGTCCCCCCAGGCCCATTGCTCCTGCCCCTTGGTAAAGGGGGGGGAGAGCGCCCCTTTGCTTGGTCGCTTCACACAACCAATGGTGGAGGGGTGATGAAATCCCCCCCCGCCTGCCGGTCGCTACTCTTGCAGCCAGCACCACCACCTCCTTGGGCAAGGGGGTGGTCAGGTCCCCCATGCCCTGACCAACCGCACTGTTGCGGTTTGTCGCTGGCTGGTTCAACCCAGCCAGCTTGCCTTCATCCCCCTTGCAACGGCGAGCAAGGGGAGGGGGAGCAAGCCAGGGCCACAAGCCCCTGCTCCGCGGCGCTGGTCGCTGGGCCTGCGCGGCATCCCACTGCATGGGATCCCTTGGCCGCACAACAGCCCCGTGGGCCATACCAAGGAACACAGGTGGCCCCAAACGGGCCCCAACGCGGGCAGCGGCCCCAAGCGGGCAGCAACAAGGGTGGCAACCCCTAGCAGGCCGCAACACAAGCGGCAGCCCCTAGCGGGCCGCAACACAAGCGGCAGCCTCTAGCGGGCCGCAAAACAAGCGGCGGCCCCTAGCGGGCCGCAACAGGGGCGGCGGCCCAAATGGGCCTCCCCAAGCCCAAATCTTGAGAATTACATACTTTGGCGGGCCAGCCCGTCTGGCCAAGTATGTCCATAATAAAGCTTGGGCCCTTTTATGCCCAAATAAGCCCATCTGGCTTGGGTGGCCAATCCACCCTGGCGGGCCCGTGAGGGCCAGTGTCCCAAAAGACCATAAAAACGTGTTTTGGTGCCCAAATGCCCAAAACCAATAACACTTACATAGGCCCACGTGGCCTGTGTGATATCCAATGGGCCGTGGAGGATCATTTTTGGATCACATTTGGATCACACACTCCTATGCACATTACATGAGTGCATCTGCATTTTAACACACCCCCTTAATCCAAAAGGGATGCCATAGGCATACTAGACACAAAACCTTCATGTTTTTTCCTATCTAAAGCCTTAGTTAAGATATCCGCAATCATTTCCCCAGTAGGCATGTACTTTAACACTATCTCTTTGCAGTTAACTGCATCCTGTATATAGTTATAATGAACATCAATATGTTTTGTTCCAGAATGGAACACTTGATTTTCTGCCAACGCAATGGCACTCTGGTTATCAGAATACAATAACGCAAACCCTTGTGGTTTATGAGTATCCTCTAAGACCTTTCTCAACCATTTTTCTTCCTGTGAAGCTGATAAGTACGCTCTGTACTCTGCTTCTGTTTAAGAAGGACTTATTGCTGACACCTTTTTAGACATCCAAGACACTAGATTCTTTCCTAAGAAGAATACAAAACCACTTGTTGATTCCATAGTGTTACCATCTGCCCAACTCGCATCAGAATAACCAACCAAGTCAAAGTTCAATGACTTTGAAAACTGCAGTCCCAGACTGCTTGTTCCTTTAAGATACCTCATAACTCTCTTAAAAGCTGACCAATGCCTCATGCATGGTTTCTCTAAGTGTTGTGACAAAATCCCAATTGCATAAGTAATATCTGGCCTTGTAAACTGCCCCAAATAATTCAAAGATCCAATAGCTGATCTATAATCATTCCCGGATTGAACAAACTCTAGATGCTCTTCATCTGTAGACTTTTCTAACCAAATGTTAGACTGCATTGGAGTACCAAACTCCTTTGCATCTTCTGAGCCATACTGCTTAAGTAGAGCTGACACATAATGGTTCTGATCCAACCTGATCCCATTCTTGCTCTTACTAACTTTCATTCCCAGCATCTGCTGTGCCTGACCAAGATCTTTTATCTTGAACTCCTTTTTGAGTGTCTACATGACTCTCTCCTTACCATTTGCAATAATGATAATGTCATTGACCCATACAAACAAAATTGCATCCTTTCTCACAAAGAGACAAGGGTCAGCCAAACATGTTTTGAAACCAATCTCTATCAGTTTCATGCTCATAGTATTATACCATGACTTAGCTGCTTGCTTCAATTCATTCAGGGATCTACACAGCTTTAGGACATACTCCCCTTTATCTGCTGAGAGGAAACTTCTCCCACAGATTTTCTTCATAGTTTCTGGCTTGGTCTCGACCAGCCATTCCTTGAAACCATCAGGAATTGACATGTAAACAGTCTCTTCCTCTCCAAGTTTTGAATTCAAGTATGCAGTCACAAAATCAGCCTGTCTGATTTCTTCACCCAACTTCAGTGCCAAAGCAATGATGTACCTGAAGGTGGACAGCCTTACAGTGGGCAAGAAAGTCTCCTGGTAATCAATACCCTCTCTCTGTTTGAATCCCTGTGCAACACATCTAGCCTTGAACCTCTTCAAAACTCCATTAGTATCAAACTTCTTTTTTAACACTAATCTATACCAAACAATGGTCTTTCCTTTTCAAACTGAATCCCGCTTAACCACTTCAAACACACTATTATTCTCTAGAGAATCAAATTCCTCAAAAATAGCTGTCTTCCAATTGGCTCTCTCATCAGAATTCATAGCTTGGCCAAAGCTATTTGGGTTAACTCTATTACCCATTTCTGAACTCAACTGTAGAACCTCTTAAGCACACACTGTTCCTGAAGTGTATCTTCCTCATATTCCGCAGAAGCATAATGGGACTTCCATTCCCCATACCTATAAACAGGCATTCTCATCCTGCCACTCCTTCTAACTGGAGGTGGAGGCTCATCAGGTTCTGATTCCACAGACTCCCCTGAAGTGGGTACTGAACCCTCCTGTCGCACGTCTACCACCTCAATATCATCACTAATGATATTCTCTCCAGCCTTTGCTGGAGAAATAGGCTCCAGTGCTATTTCCTGCTGTGATTCCTGAACAGCACTAGTTTCACCCCCTTTGAGTGGAAAGGTAATTTCTTCAAATTTTACATCTCTACTACCAATAACCTTTCTTGTCCCTGGACAATAAATCCTGTATGACTTACTTATTAAGTCATAGCCCACAAGTGCCCCTGTTCTGGCTCTAGGATCTAGCTTTCCAACAATCTCATTATGGTGGAGACTATAATACACCAAGCAACCAATTGTTCTTAGGTGTGATGTTTTGGGGTACAACTTCCAAAAATGATAATGAGGACACTTCCCATTAAAACTTACAATATTGTGCAACAGACACACTGTGCACACCAACTCAGCCCATAAAAACTTTGGTAGACCAGATTGAGCCATAATAGTTCTGACTTTGTCCAATAAAGTCCTATTCATCCTCTCAACTATTCCACTGTTTTGTGGAGTACTAGCAGTAGTAACTATATGAGTGATAACATAATCATTCAATAGTTTCTCAAAATCTTTACTCAAAAATTCACCCCCTCCATCAGTAATAACCCTCTTGATCTCCCTCATCAAACCATTCTGTTTCCAGACTTTGAAGATTACTGAAACCTCCTTGGTGGTTTGATCCTTTGATCTTATTGGTTTTACCCAAACAAAATTAGTTGCTTTATCAACCAAATTTATGAAGTATCTTGCCCCTCCAAGAGACGCTGGTGAAAATGGCCCTGCCAAATCAATGGAGAATTCCTCTCCAGGAACTTCTGTGTGGTCTCTTCTCTTTGAGAACACATTCCTGGTCTTGGCCCCTAAGGTACAACTCTCATGTTGCTGTCCTTTACCTTATGGCCACTTCTATTGTGAGCAACAGTGCTCAGAGCTGAAATCTTGAACAAGTCAGCACAGAGCAACTTATTCCGAACTTGTCCACTCAGGATATTTCTCCCATTAAAATCAATAACAAACTTATCTTTTTTAAGATAAAAAATCTGGAAACCCTTTTTCCAGAGCACTCCAAGAGAAACAAGGTTATAAGGCAAATCTGGTACATAGATCACTTTCTCAAAAATTATTTTGAAACGCATGTGATTTGCAAGAATAACTTTTCCAATCCCCTTTATCTGGATTTTTCTTCCTTTTTGGCCAATATTTACAACACCATCAAAATCTCTAATATTTGAAAACAAATTTGTCTCAAACAACATGTGGTCTGTACAACCAGAATCAATCAAAACAAGAACATCCTCCTTCAACAATCCTCCTGTAAGGAATGAAGAATTATCATCCACTGATAAGTTCTCATTTTCAAGGTTAAGATTACATACTTCATAATCAATCAAGTCCATTTCTTGATCCTCTTTGATTTTAGCCTTCTTGTTGGGGACTTGTTCCACAACAGCTTGTTCCATTGAAACATCCGCTGCCACCATAGCAACATTTTTCATGATAAGGTTGACATCTTTGTCTTCCTTTTCACTTTCCTCAGATTTCTTCCTCTTCTTGGCCTCCTTGCAATCCTTTGCATAGTGCCCCTTCTTCTGAAAATTATAACACAAGACCTTTGATAAATCCTTTTTGGCCTTTTCCTTTTTCCCAGATTTTCCTGTCTTGCCCACCAGAGCAGTTCCTGTGCTCTCCTTCATCTTGAATTGAAGATCATCCTTTTCAGTCCTTCTTAGCACATGCTCTTCTCCTGGAAGGGGATCCAACTGAGATATGATCCTGACCAAGGACTCATATTCTTTTGGCAGCTTTTGAAGAATTAAGAGTGACAAACATTCAGGATCCATGTTCAGCCCAGATGAATTGAACTTAGCAATACTAGATCTAGCTTCCCCCGCAAATTGTTTACCGTTTCCACATTTCAACTTAAACAATCTATTGAAAGCAATCCCCTTTTGATGAACAGAGTCACCAGAATACTTTGACTTGAGCATTTTCCATAAAACCCTCCCCTTCCTCTTCTGTTCCTCCAACAGAGTATCAGCAACCCATGTTACATGATGGTCATCCAAGTGTCTTAGAATAAGATGATAGGCCTTTTTCTCCACCTCTGAACTGATCAAAGTATCATCTCCTTTCATAATATCCCCACAATAGATGTTATCAAACTCACTGTCAATAAGGACAGCCCAAGCATTATAGTTCTGACTATTCAAAACTATCTTGGTGGAGCTAGACTCTGGGATATAAGACATCTTCTTGGAAAAATTGAGGTCCTTGAGGTTGTCCAAAGTAAGGTATAAGGGTCTATCTTGCTTGGAAATAATGATGATGATGGTACTGATAATGTGTTAGAATTATGGCCAGAAATTAGCTTAGGAAAATGAGCAGTATTTAAAGCAAAAGAAATGCTGGACACTGGGTGTCAATATTGGCTAATGGGGCTCTCACAATGGGGCAATATGTTGGATGAATTTGATTGGAATGATGAATGAATGGATGGAAAACAGCAGGGAGAAGAGCTCCTTAAGTACAAAAAATTGGCCTCTTGTGAGCCCATGATACAACAAGCCAAAAGGCAAATTTTCCACCCCAAAAGAGCTCTACAGGCTCTACTGGCCTTTTACTTGGTTTGGCTACATTGGCCCACATGGCATCAGTCCCTGTACCCTTACAACCAGTCTATTCCGGTTATTTCTGGTGTTTCCACCTCAATGGGGCTGAACCATGCCCTTCACTGTTCAATCCCCTTGGCTGGTTGTCCGTTACAACCAGCCATGATGACCTCATTACCTTTTTTACGGGCTGGTTGCCTCATGCAGCCAGCCCCTGGCCCCTCAAATGGGCCAGGTGGGACCCAGGGAACGGTCTCAGACTCACATGGGGGGGGGGTGACAAGCGGACACGCTGTCCCCCCCCTCTTTCTCTCAAATCCCTGGTGGGGGCGGTCAAATCCCCTCACCAGTGGCCCTGGGGGTCAATACCCCAGGGCGTCATCAAGAAGGTTGGCCTGGGAGGTGATCAGGTCCCCCCAGGCCCATTGCTCCTCCCCCTTGGTAAAGGGGGGGGAGAGTGCCCCTTTGCTTGGTTGCTCCACACAACCAATGGTGGATGGGTGATGAAATCCCCCCTGCCTGCCGGTCGCTACTCTTGCGGCCAGCACTGCCACCTCCTTGGGCAAGGGGGTGGTCAGGTCCCCCCTGCCCTGACCAACTGCACTGTTGCGGTTGGTTGCTGGCTGGTTCAACCCAGCCAGCTTGCCTTCATCCCCCTCGCAACTGCAAGCAAGGGGAGGGGGAGGAAGACGGGGCCACAAGCCCCTGCTCCGCGGCGCTGGTCTCCGGGCGCAACCAGCCGGGCCCACGCGGCATCCCACCGTGTGGGATCCCTTGGCCGCACGACAGCCCAGCGCGGGCCATCGGGCCCCACGTGGGCCGTACCAAGGAACACAGGAGGCCCCAAATGGGCCGCATTGCGGGAAGCGGCCCCAAGCGGGCCGCGACATGGTTGGCGGCCCCTAGCGGGCCCGGACAGGGGCAGCGGCCCCAATGGGCCGCCCCAAGCCTAAATTGTGAGAATTACATACTTTGGAGGGCCAGCCCTTCTGGCCAAGTATGTCCATAATAAAGCTTGGGCCCTTTTATGCCCAAATAAGCCCATCTGGCTTGGGTGGCCCATCCACCCTGGCGGGCCCGTGAGTGCCCTTGTCCCAAAAGACCATAAAAAAGTGTTTTGGGGCCCAAATGCCCAAAACCAATAACACTTACATAGGCGCACGTGGCCCACGTGATGTTCAATGGGCTGTGGAGGCCCATTTTTGAATCCCATTTGGATTACACACTCCTATGCACATTACCTGAGTGCATCTGCATTTTAACAATTGTTTCTCATCTCTTGTCTCCTCATTCACAAACCTGTTTTACTGGTAAGATTCTCTCCTTGTAATCTCAGAGTGTCTTTGATTTTGTTTTCTCAAGCTTTTTTTCCTTCTCTGTTGAAGACTCTGCTGGTCCTAGATTTTGAAATCTATCATTCAAGTTTTCAAACACCACAACAGAAGCAGCAACCCATCATCAGCCATTCAGTTAGGGCACCTTCCTATACAACACCACACAAGGTGAGGAGAATAAAGCCATGGTGCTAGATTCAGGTGCAAGACACCACTTACTGAACAACAAGAAGTGGACTACAATGATCAGACCAAGTTGAGTACAAAGAAATACTGGGAAGGATGGTTCATCACTCATGGACACACACAAAGGAAATGCAAGAATGACCATGGGTAATGGAAAAAAATGAAGCTAAGAAAATGCTTATACCTCCCTAACCTAAACAGAAAACTTCTCTCTCTGAGCAAGCTAAAATTGCACAAATAATGTGCAACACAACAGGCAGAATTTTGGAAGTCAGGTACCTGATGCAACCCACCAGTAATTCCTCAACCTTCCCAAACCATGTAGACAAAGATGCCTTTGAGAATTGGCGCAAGTGGCTTGGGAACGCTAGCTTAGCCAGGCTCAAGATTCTGATCCCAAGCCTCACGAGGAAACACATCACCCATTTTTCCGTGTGCATGAAGGTCAAGATGGCCAAAAGGCCATTCAACAGCAGCCTTGAATATCCAAAAAAACCACCTGAAATCACCCATGCTGATCTATGCGGGCCCATCAAACCCAGCAAAAACAGCAGAATGAGATGTTTTCTGAACATTGTAGACCAGTACAGAAGCTAAATACACATCACCTTCATGAAGACCCAGGATGAATCCACCAACTCCTTCAAGCATTCCAGAACCTTATTTGAAAAACAAACCATCAAGGAAATCAGAAAGTTGATAACCAATGGCAGAGGGGAATTCTGTAACAGAGAGATGTGATCCTACCTCAAAGGGGAGGTAATTTTTAACAAATTATCCCCACCCTACACACCACAGCTCAATGCTTTTGTGGGAAGAGCCAACCAACTGGTCATCAAGAAGGCCAGATGCATGCTGTTCCAGTCCAACATCAGTCCATAGTGGTGGGGTGAAGCAATAAAAATGCCATCTCTTGTAACCAATATCCTACCTTCACTAGCTAAGAGCATAAAATACCTGGCTAAAATAATGCTAAAACAAAAAAAAAATCCAGATTTATCAGGCCCTCTGGCTGCAAAGCTTGGATCCTAAAGCCTTCCCAAAACAGAAATTCTAAATTGAATGAATTTATGTGGGATGGTGTGCTAGTTGGGTATGCAAAAGACATGAGCAGCTTGAAGATTGTGCAACAGCAAGATCTCAGATTGGTGGTAGAAAAACATGCCAACTTCTGCAAGAATGAATTCCCACATCTAAAATCATCAAGTCCAAGCATTGATTACCCATCATCCTGAAACTACCCCATGTTTGCCATAAATTTCTCTCTCCCATTCAAAGAAGAACTCCATATTAAAAGGGAAAAAAATGAAGGATAAAATTCATCCCAAGGCAGCAAATCAGGGAGCAAACAGGAAGCAGAAGAAAAAACTCCAACACCATTGATCAGACTCAGAGCTTGAGCCTGTTTTGCATTTTAGTGAAGGGTAAAAGGCACCCAAAGCTAATTAAAAGTGATATCCTCAAGGTGAACATAAGAAACTTCAAGAGACCATGGGTCCCAGTTGCATAAATAAACACACGTGCCAAGGAACCCAAGTTGCACCCAGAGGCTATGGCTTGTGAAAAACGGGGGAACTGGATGGAGGCAGAGAGCAAGGAGGTGCTCAACATGATGAAACACAAGGTATGGGTTGAACATTCCCACAAATAGGAATTAAGGCCAATCCCTTCCACATGGGCCTATAGGAAGAAACTGGGACCCAAAAACCAAGTGATGGAATACAAAGCCAGGATCTGCGCTCAAGGTTTCAGACAAATGTACAGCCTTGAATTCCTAGGTAAGTATTCCCCAACAGGAAGGCCTGAATCTCTGAGACTACTCATTGACTTTGCTTCTGCAAGAGGCTTTGGCATACACCAGCTATATGTCAAAAGCTCCTTCCTCAAATGCAACCTTGACAAAACAGTGACCCTCCTCCCCCCTCCAGGTCACAAGCCCAAGGAAGGCACCATGCTGGAACTGAAAAGGCCATATAAGGCCTGAAGCAGTTCTCCAAGGTGTGTTACAACAGATTAAAAATCTTTCTCACAACCATAAAATTAAAAAAGTCATCAAGTGACCCATGCATTTTCTGGAGAGATAAGCTGGCTGCAACTGGGGTGTTCACCCACGTTGATGACCTGACCATCTTCAGCGCCAAACCAGAGGTCTTCAGGAAATAGATGGAGAAGGAATTCACAATAAAATACCTAGGTCAAGCCGCCTCCCTCCTGTGAATGAGCCTCACCCATCAACCAGAAAGTGTCATGGTCAGCCAGGAGCAATACATATAACACAAGATACAGGAAGAATCCTTGCCAATCAAACCCCTTTGAAATCACCAATTCCATCCAAGACATGCCTGGATCCAGCCACAGATAAGAAGCACCATGAATACCTGGAAAGGGGTGCCAAATACAGAGCACTCATAGGTTCTCTCAACCACCTTGTGGTTCTCACAAGACCAGATATAGCATTCACAGTCAGTCACCTCTTTAAATTCCCGGAAAGGCCAGGGCCAAAGCACTGTGTGGCAGCTCTCTGAATCTTCCAATACCTGATTTCCACAAAAACAGTGGTCCTGTGCTTCAAGAAGGGGCTCATAAGCCTCACTGCCTACATGGACACAGACTACACCAACTGCCCCCCGACCAGGAGGTCCTCCACAGGGGATGTGTTAACGGTTGACCTGAACCTAGTTGCATGAAAATCCACCAGAAAAAAGACCGTTTTTCTCTTTACCATGGAGGCTGAATACAAGGCCCTGTCCAATGTCAGAAAGGAGGTTGCGTGGATGCGGGAGCTCATGAGTGAGGTCTTAGCAGAGGCAATCTTGCCACCAGCAATCATCTACAAGGGCAAACAAGGGGAAATTGACCTGGCCAACAGCCTGATCAGCCAGAATGGCTTCCGTACCAAGCATGTGGGCATTAGGCTCCACTACATGGAAGATCTCATAGCCTCAGGACAGACCAGGCTCCAGTAAATTTAAAAATCTAACAACCCCCCCAACTTACTCACAAATTCCTTCACAAATGCCATAATCAAGAGATCACTTGTCACAATCCAGATGAAAAAATCTGCTCCTGGCGTTGGAGCCAGGAGAAAGGGAGGTGTTGGAGTGCAGTACAGAAGCAGCACATTTCCATAGCAGAAGCAGAAAGAAGCATAGTTCACAAAAGAAACAGTAATATTAAGTCCAGCTTCTCCCACTGTCAAACCAAACAGACTAGACACAAAATGTGTTTCAACTTACATGAGCCTCACTGATCCCTGCACAACTGTTGAGACAGGTAAACACATAATCATCCAGAGCTACCACCAAGAACATTGATTATACCCATAGCCCAACAAGAAATTACCCAGAACAGGAAAGTTAAATAAATACCAGCCACCTCCAAGAACTTGGGTCAAACCCAACAAACCAAAAACAGTGCACACCTTTTTCACATAGTTGTTGCTTGGCATTTCTGTCTCTCTATGATGAAACCTTACAAGGATGCATTGTGCTCTATAAAAAGAAAATTTTTGTATGTTGCACTTTGTCCTCATCAACTAGGCATCTCATCTGGTCACCAAACCTCAATCCTCTTTGATCAATGTGATTGCCTGTAATAGCAAAAGACAAAACTGGTGATAAAAGCCCAAATCAAATCTGAAAGTGACCCCCATCAAAACTTTTTGAGAGACATCATTTTTTTCCCAAAAACACTGTGCCATTGCTTTCCCAGGAAGCATTCTCAGCCATTAAGTCTAACAAAAAAACTGCATAAAGACAGCTCTGAAGTTTATAATTGAAAGGGTGCATAATTCTGTGTTCAAATGATGTGTTTGCAGAGTTTGTGATCCATCAATTCATCCAGATTGGTTCTTACCTTCCAATCATTCATCAAAGGGGATTAAGCCATAGTGTTTCTGTCATGGCTCCAAGATTTTTCTATAGAGCATCACATTTCAAAATTTTGGAATAATTTATTGCTGAATTCAGGAATTTCATATTTAGTTTTCTGCAAAGAAATAGGAAATTAAAAATAAATAAAAAAAACTGGAGACAAAAATATGGTGTGCATTTTAATTAATAATTAATATTGGAAAAATGTTCATCATTTAACTGATATTAGTCAACCCACTCTTCTCAAAAATTTAACTGTGATGCAGCCTGATGTATTGAATCTTTTTAACTCTTATTTTCCCAAAGAATCAAGACTGCATAGAAAAAATTAATCATAGACTATACATCCGGTGCATTCAAAAAGGTTCTAAAATCTCCATGTCTATTTTTGGACCCGCACTCAGATCAGGAGCATGCAGAGAAATGGTGGGGCAGAGTTTCCAGCTTAATAGACACAATTTCTGTGCTTTTCAATTTCTTCCAAAAAATGAAGAAGCAATACAGGAACACAAAATTATTTATCAGAAAGGAATAAAAATGCAGATTTGAAATCACAATATACATAAGTTCTTTTTTTGGTGGGAAAAATTGGATAGGTGCATACAATTAGTGAGAAAGCCTGGAAAACATTCACCAGATGTGGACTGGTGGGCAGACAGAGCTAGAAAAATCATTTGATCGATTGGGGAATCAAGGAGATGGTTTTTTCTAGATAATGATAAAAGTCAATTTGTGGGCCAATAACAGATGAAGCAATCAAGCCAGTTATTTAAATTCATTTAAAGCAGACTGGGGCATTGCTGAAATTTGAGGTGGGAAAATTGGGAGTAAAAGACATGGTCCCTGTCAAAGGAGACCAATGATGAGAAAATTTCTGGGATATACAAAAAATTAAAACAGTTTAGATGAAAAGTAACATGTTAATTCAAAGGAAAGATTTGATTTGAACAGGAGGGTTGGAAGAGAAAATTTGCACAAGAGTTTTTAAGGGAGAGAATGAATGTGGGGGTTGTTTTTCTTGTGATTGAGTATTCAAGGATTACTTTCTTTTAGACATATCAGAAGATAACTAAATGACAGTTGAAGAGAAAAAGAATTCAGGATTTTTTAAGATCTTAATAAGGCTATTTTTTGTTTATTTCATCTTTTATCAAAAAGAAATTTTTTGAGATTAGGACCTACCAGTGGCCAGTGTGCAGAAGTGGACCTCAATGGGAGGGATCATCATAGTGCAGAAGGTCACAGTGGAAAAATTCTTACAAATTTTTAGAAATTCATAGTACTTTGAAATCTCCCAAATAATTCATGCAATTTGAATTTTTTTGAAGCAGGATTTGTATGAAATTGAATTTTGTCTGAAATTTTGCACCATTTGTTTGGGGGACTCATTTGAAAGCTTTCTCCACTCAGAATTTTTCTGTGTGTTTTTTTCTTTGAAAATAATAATTTGTGGGTTTTCCTTTGGAAATTTGGCCAAGAATTCATTTTTATTTTGTGGTGGATGAAATTGGGGGCTTCATTGAAAGAAGGGTGTTGAGCTTTGAGAAATTCCAGAAGAATATAACCATTTTTCTGCAGGGGGCAGGGATACCAACTGAAAAGGATAAAATTGATTAGAGTTTTCTTGGATGTCTTTCTCATCAATGCAAGAAATTGTGGGTAATTATTCATTCCTTTGAACAATAAGTTCAGATGGTTTTAATAAAGAGATTTTTTTGGTTTTCCAGTGGACAAGGTTTTGAGTTTCTTTAAGGAGTAGTGCTTTGACTTTTTTGGGTCCCTGGACCTGATTATGGTTGATTTCAGGGAAGATTTGCAAGGAAAAATCAAGAATTTAGTCAATTTCTGACAATATTTTATAAATAAATCAAAAGTGTACCATCCATAGGGTTTCAGGAAATGCTTATTTGGACCATCAAACAATCAAGGATGCAATTTTCAAGATTTCACCTTACCACTATTCTAGGTCAAATTAACCCATAAATGATATGAGTGTAAAAATAATTTAAAATAAATAATTTGAAAAATTATTGAATAATTCCTTCAAGTCATTATAAATGTTTAAGCATCATTACAGACTTTAATTTTCAATTAAAAATAATTTTTGATCACTAAATTAACCTTTAACCAAAGCACTAATATTTTACTGCTTTTAGTAATTTGTAGTATCTGGAGGTAATATTGGTAGAAAATAGACAAAGTTTGTTTTAAAAACTTATTAGGGTGGGTGCAGGATAAAATAAATTATTCAAAATTTCAAAGTCTGCACCCTCCTCTGAAGAAAGGCATTATTTTACCATTTTTTCCCTGAATTTGAGAATTTTTCAAAGAAAGGCATGATTATAGTAATTTTTTTACAAAATTAATTCCTTCTGGCATGTTTTCCCACCCAAGAAGGCAGATGAAACTCAAAAAGTGTTGCAAATACAAAAAAGGTGTGTGTTAGAAATTTAAGGTTAGGAACAACTTCTTGAATTTCACACAAGTGCCTGGGGTGGCAGAATTCTATTTCTTTCAAGGAAAGGTTTCCCCCCTGTCCCCCCCAGGGGTTTTCAAAATTAATTGGGGCCTTTGGGGGCTAAAAAAATACCCCAGACCCCCCTTGGGCTGATGTGTGGGGTAGACATTTTGGCAGAATTTAATGATGGACATAACTTGAGTTAATGTGACATGGAAAAATACAATAAATTTCTATTTCTTGTTAGGAAATTAAACATGATTTCATTTTTGGAAAGAAATGAAGTATGATGAAAATGAGATAAATGAGAAAAATTCATTTGATTTAGCAAAATAAAATATTTCAAATGGAATATAAATAAATTTTTACCAAAATGAAAAAACAGAAAAATGCTACATACAGCTGTTTGATGATGGAAGATAAAGTATTGTGAAATATATAAACAAAAAAAATCATCCAGTACATTAATAAATATAAAAAATATAAAAAACAGATCCCTTGAAATAGAAATCACTATTCATGATGGAATTGGAATAACTTTGTAAAAAAAATAAGAAAAAAAAAATCATAAATACATAACTTTAAAAAGGGAAATTCAAATATTTTGAATTCTCACAAAAAAAGAAACATCAAGTACATAAAATGAAAAAATGAATAAAACATTTACTTGAATAAGAATTTAAAATTCCAGTTGGATTTAAACACCTTATAAAAAAATAAAAAAACATACAGAAATTATCACCATACCTATTGTATGAAGACAATCCAAATAGTTTGAAATTTATAAATAAAACCTTTTTGAGAATTATTGGGCCAAAAGCTTTGTCAAAGAGCAGTAATTAAAGCAAAAGAAATGCTGAGACAATAATGTCTCATGATTGATCCATAACATGGGGCAGAGGCAATGGCAAACTAGTGAATGTGAATGAATTGGTGAATGAATGGATGGAAAAAAGCAGGGAGAAGAGCTCCTTGAGTAAAAAAGATGGTGCTCATGTGGAGCTCATTTAATGACAAGCAAAAGGCAAAAATTCCGCCCCAAAGGGGCTCTAAAGGCTCTACAAGCCTTGCTAATTGGTTGGGGCTTACTCAGCCCACTTGGAATTAGTCCCTGAACCCGTGTGAAAAGCCTGTACCGGATGAGTTTGGTGTTTCCACCCTTACTGGGCTGACCCAGCCCTTTTTCCTGTTCAGACCCTGGCTGGTTGTCCCTTAAAACCAGCCTGTTTTTCCTCTGTGACCTCATTTGTCCTTACTACCAACTTACATGGCTGGTTGCCTCCTGCAACCAGCCCCTGGCCCTCAGCTTGGCCAGGGTGGACCCAGAAACACTCTGGGTCCAGTCAAACTTCAAGGGGGGGAGGGTGTAACCAGTGGACATGTGTGTCCCCCCCCTGTCTCTCTCAATCCCTGGAGGGAGCGGTCAAATCCCCCCCCAGGGAGCCCTGGAGGTCAATAACCCCAGGGAAATACAAACCATTAGTGGGCTGGGTGGTGGTCAAGCCCACCCAGCCCCATGTCACCTCCCCCTTGGTAATGGGGGGGGGCAGGGGGGGGGGGGGGAGACGGCCCCTGCAACTTTTTCATTGCTACACAAGAGGTGGGGGGGTGGTCAAATCCCACCCCACCTTGTTGGTTCCCTTGTCACCGCCGGCCTAATCAGTCCACACATGAGGTGGGGGGGTGATCAAATCCCCTCCCAACTTGCCGGTTGCCTTGTTGCAGCCGGCCTGGATGGTTGAGGACCAGCCAGCCTCCTCTCCCCTTTGCAATCAAGCAAGGGGAGGGAGGGAGGCTGTCAGCCTCCTGGATGCCAAGACCCTTTCTATCCTTTAGCTACCAGAGGTGATATTGTAAATAATAAATATATTATTTAATAATTGCAGCAAAAATCCGTAGAATCCTTGGATTAATCTTATTGCAAGGTTAAATGGTTTGGTTATTGTTTATTTTTTCTAATCAAAATTGATTATTAAATATTTATAGATGGGCCACAATTATGTTGGGGATCTTTAACACCTCTCTTCAGGGATTTCAGTATGAAAACATGTAGTCCTGGTTACTTTGGGTTCTTTAGTTTAAAGATTATTATACCCAAAGATAATATGTATATAAAATACACAATGGAGTGGTAGGGCCTTGTAGCCAAGCTACCAAGACAGAGAAAGGATAATAAGACTCACTGGTATGTTATTAAATCCTTTGGGTATCTGTTTGGGATGTGTACTGATGGGTTAAACCTGTATACTGGGGTCATAAGGTTGTTCAGCAGTTTTAATTGATAAAAACAGATTTGAAGACAGATATTACTGATCAGAAATTGCCATAAATCACTTACTTATCTCTTATAAGTATTTGATTACCTTGGCACGGCGTCTGGATATGAATATTACTGGGTCTCTGCCCATCAACATCCTCAAAAGAGCTCTGTATTTATAGTTTTTGGAGTCCCAATATGGTCCTTCTGAGGGTTGTAGGTGCTCAAAGGGACGGACACTAAGGCTAGTAGGGTAACTGGGGGTAACCTGTCATGTGCGTTTGGTGCTATAGCCCGGGTAGCATCTAATTCCTTAGGGTATGGGAATTATTCTACCTTATAATGGACATTAGGACGTGTGAATAACACTAATCTGTCCTATCTATGTATTATTTAATTAATTGTCCTTAGTATATGTTCCCATTAATCTAATAATTATATTATTAGAAATTTCTACGGACATTATGATGTCAGGTAAGTTCTCATTATGCATCATATAACTGGAGTAAAAGTCATAATATTGATTTTAATCTTTGTTCCAGTTGATTTGTGAAGATAATTACTTAAAAATATAAGTCATGAGAATTCATGAAGTATTATTAAATCATTATCTTCCTTAGTATATCGCGAAAATGTTGATGTATAGCAATTCTCATAAAAGTATATTAAAGTATTTTAATATATTTTTGAAGCTGTCATTGTCTTATTTTCGACATTCTTGATACTTTGCATTATATTAAATAAAGAATACGTGTAAGGGTTATTTAGGTATTTTTAAATAATATTATGTATATTTAGACAGTCTATTATCCAAGGGAAACTTTATTAAATATGTAGCAAGTTCCCGTGTATGTTGTAGCCTGTTTACGCAGTAGCCGGGCTTCCTGTCACTATGTCAGCCAGTAATCCCGCGGCTGCGTACTTTGCAGAGGCCCGGGGCTGCGTACACAACCTTGACGGGTTGACAAGGCTTTATCTCAGCTGCGCGCGGGTGCTGTGGCTGCCACGGCTGCGTGGGGGAATTGTGACAAAACACATTTCCGCCCGTAACTTCTAAAATATACACTACACCTCAATTCAGACTGAATTTTAGGTGTGAAACCTATACGTGACAATGTGTGTGAAATATTTAATTGGCCAAAAAGCTTAATACTGGAGCCGTAGTATTTTGGTTCTTTTTTTCTTAATTATTTAAAAATATAAGGAGTTGGATTTCAAGGGTGGGGTCAGTGAGTGACCCTACCTAATTTTGATGGGGAATTCATTTCTGCAATAATATTTATGGTTTTCCTACTCCTTCTTATTTTAGTTGTATTAGTATTATTTTTATGTTATTTTAGTTACTTTTGAAGCTTGCTCTTCAATAGTAGCAAGCTGTCATTCCCCCACTCCAAGATATGGTCATATCTGAAAAAAATCTGGAGGAAGTTGGGAGAAAAAATTTAACTGCATAGGTGCTTCAGTGCCTTTTTCTGGCTTTGTAATTTCTGAGATGTATTGGTCTGTCAGGTATATTATTTTCTGGTAACCATTCATCTTGGTCTGCAGATTCCCCTTTGTATCTTACTAAGTATAGTCTGATATCTTTTCCTTGTACCCTCTCTTTCTTATCTCTCAATATCCTACTGATTTTCCCTTTTTCTTTTACAGGGTCAGGTTCTATTGGGATTATTGCTGGAGGGAGGTTGCTGCCTTCTCTTGGTTTAAAGTATTTGACTAGGCTAACAGGAAATACCGGATGTTTTCTTGATAATTCTTCACTCAAGATTACTTCCACAGCATTTTTGCCATGCATCTTCTTGATAACAAATGGTCCAACAAAGGCTGGTTTCAGTTTCCTGTTGCCTGCCAGGTTGTTGAAGTTAGTTGTAGATATCAAGATCTGGTCTCCTATCTTAAAGTCAGGTTCTTTATGGGATTTTTCCCATCTTTGTTTGTTATATTCAACAGCTTCTTCCACACATTTCTGAGCATGTTTATTTGCTACATCTATCATCTTTTGAAAGTCAAGAGATGTTGGATGAATATTGGCTAAGTTATAGTTCACGTTATTCCTAGGGAGTTTTGGAATCCATCCTCTTTCTAGTATGTAAGGAGCTTCCTTGGTGGTAGAATGTTCAATGCTGTTATAAGCCATTTCTAGGGCTGGGAGTAGGCTGACCCAATCATGGCAATAACCGTCAGAGCTTTTGTATTCTAGACCAAAGCTACAGAACCTCATTAGCATATCTTCTAGGGTCTGTATCATCCTTTCAGCTGATCCGTCAGTTTGGGGATGGTATGCTGTGGAAAATGCTAGGGTTGTACCCAGTATATCATGTAGATTCCTCCAAAATTCAGATGTGAATTTGGGGTCTCTGTCACTGATTATAATCTGGGTTTTTCCCACATCAGCTATTATCCTATTCCAGAATAGTAAGGCTACATCCATAGCTCTATCTTCCTTGTGTTTAGGTAAGAATTTTGCATTTTTGGAATATCAGTCAACTATAACTAGGACAGAGTTTTAAGAATGAGTACCTCCAGTGGGGAGGCCGGTGACAAAATCCATTTTGATAATTTCCCACATGGTTGTAGGTTGAGATATCTTCTGTAAGAGTCCAAACCTTTTTACAGTAGTTTTATTAGATTTCTGGCAGGTTTCACAGCTGTTAACATATTCTGTAGTGACTTCTTTCCAGTCTATCCACCAGGCAGTTTGTTTCACTTTTTCTAAGGTTCTTTCTGTGGATAAATGTCCTGATGAACAGTTTTCATGGCATTCCTGGAGTATATGTTGTATATGATCTTTGTTGCTCAGTACTAATACGCTGGAATGTTGGTGTCTATAGTAAAGGAGACCATCCCAAAAGGTAAACCTTCCTGCTTTATAGGGTTTAAGTAGTGAAGCGGGCAGGCTATTTATCAAAGCTGCTTCTGGGGATTCTTATTCCATAATGGTGATCAGCGGCTTGATCTCAGGCAAGTAGCTATCCCTTACTAGGTTGAAGAAAGCAGTGTCTAATTCACATAAGTGGATTCCCATTATTGGAGCACTTAATGCAAAAAGATTGATATTCAAGATAGGAAAGATATCTTGATCTTCAGGGTCATATGCTGGATTGTTAGAGTCATTAGGCACCACATTCCTACTTAGACTATCAGAATTCTGATGTTTAGCTCCAGCTTTATGCACTATAGTCACCTGCCCTCTATATTGTTGTATAGCAATTTGCCACCTGAGCATATGTCTGCTGGTGGTTTTCATGTTCATAAGCGTTCTTACAGCATTGCAGTCCGTGATTACTTGAAAAGTGGTGCCTTCTAAGTAATAGTGCAGCTTCTCTAAAGCCCATACTAGTGCCAAACATTCCAATTGACTGGCCCCATATCTCTTCTCAGTATCTTTGATCTGTCTAGATATGAAGAGTACGGGTTTTTCTACTGGTTTGTCTTCTTCTATCCTTTCCGGATGTAAAGCAGCTCCTAGCCCTTCAATGCAAGCGTCAATGTATAGTTTGAAGGGTTTAGAGTAATCTGGTTGGATAAGTAGAGGAGTAGAGGTCATAGCTATTTTTAATTACTCATAGTTCTTTAGTCTCTCATAAGTCATTTCAAATAGTGTATTTTTGTTGCATACCTCATACAGACTTTTAGTTAGCATAGCAAACTTTGGTATATATTGTCTGTAATAACTGCAGAAACTGATGAAGGACAGTAATTCTGTCTTGTTTTGAGGCATAGGTCTATTCATGAAAGCAGCTATCTTATTTTGATCAGCAGCTAGAGTTAGACCAGAGACTATATGTCCTAAGGCTTTCAATTGTCCGTAGCCAAAATTACATTTCTTCATGGAAACCTTTAGTCCTGCTTTAGAGATAGTCTGGAGTACTAATCTTACTTGGTTACTATGAGTATCCCAGTCATCAGAGTATATGATAACATCATCTATGTATACCATCATCCATCCTTGTCTGATGTAAGTACCTAGAACTGTATCCATTGTTCTCTGGAAGTTTGATGGAGCATTCTTTATGCCAAAAGACATATTGAGATATTCATATATTCCCAAATGACAGATTATTCTCATAAACTTCCGGCTCTCAGGACTTATTGGTATCTGGTGGAAGCCTTTAAGCATATCCATAGTAGTGATGTACTTAGCCTTGGACAAATTATCCAAAGCATGATCAATCCGGGGTATAGGATAATAATCTGCTTGAGTGTAATTGTTGAGCATTCTGAAGTCTCCTACCATTCTTGACTTGTCATTATGCCTAGCTATGGTTACAGGTGTGGTGACCTCTACCTGTTAATTATGTCCTACTTTCCTTAATACTTGTAAGTCTATCAGTTCCTGGATATGTTCCTCAAGAGCTTTTCTAGACTTAGGACTAGACGGATAGGCTGGTCTTCTTAAGTTAGGAAAATAAGGAGGCTTAATGGTCAATGTTAATACCATCTCATGTCCTTTAATATCCCCAATAGGATGGTTATTAGTACAGAAAGCATTCTGGTTCTCAAAGCAGATTTTTAATATATCTTTCTTCTTTTCCTCAGAAAGTTTTGTATTCAGAGCTGCTTGAGAGAAATATTCTTGATCAAATTCTTCCAAATGCTTCTGGAAAGTAGAAGAGGGGAAATTAGACTGAATAGTGCATATCTTAAACTTCTTATCCCAATTACCTCCTACTGTGAAGTATCTTCCTCTGCTCTGGAACAAGTCTTTACCATATAGACATAAGGCATCATTACCCAGTATCAGGTAGTCACACAGTCCGTTGAGTAATACTACAAACTCCACTTGTATTCTCAATGATCCTTTAGTGTGAGGTAGTATTATAGGAGCAGTCCATACTCCAATAACATTCATAGTAGAGTTGCAAGAACTGAATTTGGCTTTTGGGACAGGTAAAAGGTGTTCCCTCCAATTGGGGTCCCATTTGTTTAAGAATTCCGCACAGACCCATGAGCAAAAGGCTCCACTATCCAGCAATAACCTTATGGGTCTGTTTTTATACAACCCAGTTGCATATCACGTTTGACCAGTGGTATAACCGTTCCCACTCATAGGTTTAACTGTTAATGGTTTGACATCCATAATGTGTCTAGGAATTATAGTAGGATCCCATTGTTGGGGTAGGCTAGAATCTCCATGAATGTTATTGATTTCTGCAGAATTACCTATATCCCCTTCTATAACATTAACAGGGTTGGTCAAGATCAATTCACATTCAGAAAGAGATCCTTCAGTATCAGCTATGTCTTCATAGTTCTGATTCTCTTCAACCTCCTGTTCTCCTTCCAAGACTGCTATCTTCCTTCTTGGTAATGGACAGTCTTGTCTCATATGCCCAGTCTTGTTACAATTCCAACAAGTTGCAGGCGTCCTCTCTTTCTCCCTATTCTCATTAGGTTTCTTATTGTCAGAGGCATTTATCAAAGGAGGTTGTTCTCTGGTTTTGTTGACAGTGTAGTTCTCTTTGGGTCTAGAAGGTGCTTTCTTGTCCAACCCATTCCTGTCTATTACTTCTTCTAACACATTGATTAGAGTAGGCAAGTCCGCATCCATGCTCATCCTACATCTTACGCTATGGTTAAGATTGCCAGGACACAGGTTGAGGAGTCTTTCATTTACTTCCTCTTTATCAGCATCTGGATAGAAGCAATCCAATCTTTTCTTCTGTTCCAAGCACCATTTGTGTGGTTTGGCCTTGGAGGGGTCAAATGAGGAATTTTTGAAATTTTTCATCATTTTCCTTTTCCACATTCTAGAACCAAATTGTTCTTTGCTCAGAAGTTTCCAAGAATTCCATGGTAAGGAGCCTAATTCTTCTCTCTTACTGATAAACCAGTCCAGTGCTACTCCTTCAAATAGTCTGGGTAAACGGACTACAGCTATAGCTTCTGGTAGGTCATAAGAGTTAATGGTGTAATCAATAAATTTAATCAAATTTATGTGATTGTATTCTCCTTCTCTGGAGAACTTGGGCCATTCAGAGATTGGTGGTAAAAGTTTGAGAGCTTGCTCCATCTCAGGAGTAGGACTAGGCCTAAAGGTGTCACTCCTATGCATTCCTCATAAGGGTGGTGCATAAGGAGTAGTAGTTTGTCTGGGAGGCTTTGGTTCCTCTGTTGTACTCCCCAAGGGGTTGGTCAGACAGACTTTTAAGTCTCTAAGATCATTTTTGATCAGATTAAGTTGCAGGTCCACTTTGTTATTGAGCACATCCAATTTTTCATTAAGGGATAGAATAGAACTGTTAGTGGTGGTTGCCAATTCTTCTTTTAAGGGGTGGAAAGACATAATAAAATCTTCTTGTTTTCCCCATAAAATATTCTCAATTGTTTGAGTTTGTTTGATCCTACCTTAATTAATTGTCTCCAATAACTGCTCTGTGTGTTCTTTAATCTCTTCCATTCCTACCTTCTTTGTTTGTTTATTAATTAATTTGGCTACTACTGAGGTCAATTTTTCCATTTGGGTATAAACCCCATCCAAATTTTCACAAACAATTTTGAAATTATGACGCATATCATTAGAAAAGGAAGTAATTAAATCAGAGGTCTGTTTGGGCTCAGAGTTAGAGGCTAATTGTTTTAAACCTTTTTCCACTTTTGAGCTAGTGATATTATCTGGTCCCAGTCTTTCTTTCTCTTTGGCTTGGGATGGGAAGAGGATCTCTTCTTTCCTGATCCTTTTACTTTCAGTTGAGCTAATTGATCCCACGTATTCCACTTTTCTACGTAGGATTCTACCTCTTTCCTTGGAATCATTTTCTTAAGGGCTATCTGGGTGGCTTTGCCTGGGAGATTATCTTTTTCATGGATACCATGTCCTCCTTGGCTTGGGCTTCTTTGAATTCTTCCCAATATTTCATGTGCTCTTTGACTAGGTCTTTGATCCTGGACTCCTTGGCCAGATTCTGCTGGGGTGGCTGCAGGAAATCTTCTTGTAAATGAGGGTTGCTTGATTCTGCTACTCTCTCCGGCTCTAGGTTGGGAGAGGGCAGAAGTGGTTGGTGCTGCTCCTTGCTCATCAACATTTGGTTCACGGGTTCTAATCCCTTCATTGTTGTCCTTACTGGTGCTTCATGTTTACTGATAGCTGTTGGCAACAATCCATAGGAGGGAATTCTTCCTGAGGCTCTCGTGTTACGTCTGATCATTTTCAGAATAATATGCTTATAAGTGTTTTACAGAAAAAATCCGTAAAAATAAGTTTTATTTCAAAACTCACTTAAATTGATATTCAAAGGTACTAAGACCTTATTGGGGTTGAATTGATCTCTAGTATGTAATCCTACAGGGTCTTGGTGAGTTCCAATGAGGTCTTCACCCGTCCAATCAATATTTTCAGGGCGTCCAGAGATGTCTGGGACTTCCTGATCTAATAGATCCACTTCAGTGGCGGTGGTTTCTGGTACAGGAGGGTTCACTGGAAAAAAGGTGTATTTTATTGGTTTAATAAAATATATGAATATTATTTTAAAAATAATATGGTAATGCAAGTTGTGTACTTACTTTTATATTTCAAAAATTAATTTATGCGGTATTTTTTCCAAGCTTTATGTTTTCTTAATAAAGCCTGAAAGTTGATATGCCTTTCAAGATCTTCTTGTTCAAGGAGTTTATCTAGGTGTTTGCGTGCAGAAGAAATATTAAGTTGCTCAGCTGGAGTTAAAGCTTTCCAACGGGTAGTTTTATAATTTTTAATGTATTCTTCTTTTCTTATCTTTAAAAGATTTAGATAATAGATTATTTATTCTGGTTTGGTTTTCAAATCCACTGCAAACAATTTTAATAATAAATCACGGTTATAAAGTCAGATAAATTTATCTTTGATTTTATTTTTTTGTGAAAATGTCTATTCCAAGGTATTAAATATAATAAAATGGGTTATTTCCCGGCCAGACCCCCAATTGTCAGCCTCCTGGATGCCAAGACCCTTGCTATCCTTTAGCTACCAGGGGTGATATTGTAAATAATAAATATATTATTTAATAATTGCAGCAAAAAT
This sequence comes from Puccinia polysora, assembly GCA_025617555.3. Lineage (NCBI taxonomy): Eukaryota > Fungi > Basidiomycota > Pucciniomycetes > Pucciniales > Pucciniaceae > Puccinia > Puccinia polysora. Next base: position 13,269,011 of record CM062641.1, read on the forward strand.
TCCTAGAATTCTTGGATTAAGCTTATTGTAAGGTTAAATGGTTTGGTTATTGTTTATTGTTTCTAATCAAAATTGATTATTAAATATTTATAGAGGGGCCACAATTATATTGGGGATCTTTAACACCTTTGTTCAGGGATTTCAGTATGAAAACACGTAGTCCTGGTTACTTTGGGTTCTTTAGTTTAAAGATTATTATACCCAAAGATAATATGTATATAAAATACACAATGGAGTGGTAGGGCCTTGTAGCCAAGCTACCACAACAGAGAAACGATAATAAGACTCACTGGTATGTTATTAAATCCTTTGGGTATCTTTTTGGGACGTGTAATGATGGGTTAAACCTGTATACTGGGGTTATAAGGTGGTTCAGCAGTTTTAATTGATAAAAAAAGATTTGAAGACAGATATTACTGATCAGAAATTGCCATAAATCACTTACTTATCTCTTATAAGTATTTGATTACCTTGGCACGGCGTCTGGATATGAATATTACTGGGTCTCTGCCCATCAACATCCTCAAAAGAGCTCTGTATTTATAGTTTTTGGAGTCCCAATATGGTCCTTCTGAGGGTTGTAGGTGCTCAAAGGGACGGACACTAAGGCCGGCAGGGTAACTGGGGGTAGCCTGTCATGTGCTTTTGGTGCTATAGCCTGGGTAACATCTAATTCCTTAGGGTATGGGAATTATTCTACCTTATAATGGACATTAGGACGTGTGAATAACACTAATCTGTCCTATTTATGTATTATTTAATTAATTGTCCTTAGTATATGTTCCCAGTAATCTAATAATTATCTTATTAGACATTTCTACGGACATTATGATTTCAGGTAAGTTCTCATTATGCATCATATAACTGTAGTAAAAGTCATAATATTGATTTTAATCTTTGTTCCAGTTTGTTTGTTAAGATAATTACTTAAAAATATAAGTCATGAGAATTCATGAAGTATTATTACATCATTATCTTCCTAAGTATGTCGCGAAAATGTTGATGTATAGCAATTCTCATAAAAGTATATTAAAGTATTTTAATATATTTTTGAAGCTGTCATTGTCTTATTTTCGACATTCTTGATACTTTGCATTATATTAAATAAAGAATACGTGTAAGGGTTATTTAGGTATTTTTAAATAATATTATGTTTATTTAGACAGTCTATTATCCAAGGGAACCTTTATTAAATATGTAGCAAGTTCCTGTGTATGTTGTAGCCTGTTTATGCGGTACCCAGGCTGCCTGTCACTATGTCAGCCCGTAGTCCCGCGGCTGCGTACTTGTCAGAGGCCCGGGGCTGCGTACACAACCTTTACGGGTTGAAATGGCTGTATCTCAGCTACGCGGGGGTGCTGTGGCTGCCGCAGCTGCGTGCGGGAACTGTGACAAAACACATTTCCGCCCGTAACTCCTAAAATATACACAACACCTCAATTCTGACTGAATTTTAGGTGTGAAACCTATACATGACAATGTGTGTGAAATATTTAATTGGCCAAAAAGCTCAATACTGGAGCCGTAGTATTTTGGTTCTTTTTTTCTTAATTATTTAAAAATATAAGGAGTTGGATTTCAAGGGTGGGGTCAGTGAGTGACCCTACCTAATTTTGGATGGGAAATTCATTTCTGTAATAATGTTCATGGTTTTCCTACTCATTCTTAGGTTAGTTGTATTATTATTATTTTTATTTTATTTTAGTTACTTTTGCAGCTTTCTCTGCAATAGTAGCAAGCTGTCAGAGGCAGGGGCTGGACCGCAACCAACCAAGCAATGCAACTGGGCCGCAGCCCCGCACACAAGTGGGTGGGGGGACTCCAAACGGAGCCCCCTGCCCCATACAATGGCCGGGCGCGCGCCCTTGGGCCCCGCAACGGGCCCAAGAGAGAAACAAGCGGCCCAAAGACCACAAAATACATACTTTGGCAGGCCAGCCCGTCTGGCCAAGTATGTCCAAAATACACCTTGGGCCCAGTTATGCCCAGTTAAGCCTGGCTGGCTAAGGTGGCCCATGGACCCTGGGGTGCCCGTTAAGGCCTGTGTCCCAAAAGACCTGGAAAACGTGTTTTGGTGCCAAAATGTTCAAAACCAATAACATCCCCATAGACCCACGTGGCCGACGTGATGTCTAATAGGACATAGAGGTCCATTTGTGCATCCCATTTGGATTACACACTAATATGCACATTACCTGAGTGCATCTGTATTTTAACAAAATTCATTTAGTAAAATAACAACAAAGATAGAATCAATAAGTGATTTTTTAAAAACAGATTAATAATTCTGATTGAATACATATCTCCTTTTAAAGAACATTAAAAAAGGTAAAAAGTTTAAAATACACCCATTTAATGAGAGAAATTGAAATATTATTTAAAATTCAAAAATAAAATCCATCAAGTGTAAAGGTAATGAAAGGAACATGAAGAAATGAGTTCTTTGACTAAGAACAAATAAATTTTCTTCTTTTTCTCAAAATTGGAAAACTCCTTGTTTAGATTTTTCAAAATATTTTAATTTTTATTTAAAATCTTTATATATATCAAGTTTAAATGATTTTTCAAATTTGGCAACAATTCATCTACATTCCACTAAAAAGATTAAATTTCATTCAATAAATAAATTTTTGATCTTTTTTCTATTATTAATTTACTCCATGCATTTTTTATTGAGTAATTTAGGAATAGTTGAATTATTCCCATTTGCCATGTTTATTTATATTCTTCCTATATTTTTCCATCTTTTTTAAACAAAAATTTACAAATTATTAATAAGATAATATTTACCTCTTATTAATAATTTCAATTTTGATGTTAAGTTATTATTCTTGCGATCAATGCAGTTTCTTTTTTCATTTTTCATGTTATCATAATTAATCTCATTCAATAGGTGTATTTTTAATTTTATTTTTTGGTTTAATTTTTTTCAAAAAGATGTTTCAATTCCATGAGAAATATAATCTTTTATTCAAAGAAATCAATTTGATTTTTTGTCATTATTACCATGTTAATCAAAAAATTTGTTGTTTGAATATTTGAGGATTTTTGGAATATTCATATAAAATAGGTACACCTGAATTTTTATATTTCTTTTTATTTTGTTTATTTTGTTATAAGGTATTTAAATCCCACTTGAAATTTCAATTCTTATTTGTATCCTCCTTCACCCAATCTTTCTTTGTTCACACCTTTCTCCACCTTTTGAAGGTAAATTTTTATCTTTTTGGATGAAATACTAACTAATCCCATTTTTGTTTCATTATTTATTTGAGGCAATCAAGGATTCTGGGAGGCTTATTGATTATGCATGTCAATCTGGTGAAATAATAATAGTATAATGAAAGCACACAAACCCTTTGAGTAAAAGTGAACTTTTCAGGTGCCTCAAAACTGCCCTTCAGATGAGTTGTCAGCCTCCTGGATGCCAAGACCCTTTCTATCCTTTAGCTACCAGAGGTGATAGAATAAAAAATAAATATATTATTTAATAAATGCTGCAAAAATCTGTAAAATATTTGGATTAAGCTTATTGCAAGGTTAAGTGGTTTTGTTATGGTTTATTGTTTTAAATCAATATGAATAAATTGATTATTAAATATTTTTATAGAGGGGCCACAATTATATTGGGGGTCTTTACCACCTCTCTTCAGGGATTTCAGTATGAAAACAAGTAGTCCTGGTTACTTTGGGTTCTTTAGTTTAAAGGATATTTTACCCCAAGATAATATGTATATAAAATACACGGTGGAGTGGCAGGGCCTTGTAACCAAGCTGCCACGACAAAGAAAGGATAATTGAACTCACTGGTATATTTCTTCATTCTTTGGGTATCTATTTGAGACGTGCACTGATGGGTTAAACCTGTATACTGGGGTTATAAGGTTGTTCAGCAGTTTTAATTGATAAAAAAGAGGTTGAGGACAGATGTTATTGATCAGACTTAGCCATAAATCACTTAATTATCTCTTATAAGTACTTGATTCCCTTGGCACGGTCTGGATATAAAAATAACTGGATCTCTGCCCATCAATGTCCTCAAAAGAGCTCTTTATTTATAGCTTTTGGAGTCCCAATATTGTCCTTCTGAGGGGTAAAGGGTCTCAGAGGGACGGACACTAAGGCTAGCAGGGTACCAGGGGTATCCTGTCACGTTTCTTTGGTGCTATAGCACGGGTAGCATCTAATTCCTCAGGGGATGGGAATTAATCTACTTTTTAATAGATATTAGGTCGTGTGAATAACACTAATCTGTCCTATTTATTTATTATTTAATTAATCATCCTTTGTAAATGTTCCCAGTAATTTAATAATTATATAAATAGACACTTCTACGGACATCCTGATGTCAGGTGACTTCTAATTATGTATTAAATAACTGGAGTAAAGTCATGAAATAGATTTTACTCCTTATCTTTGAGTTCCAGTTGATTTACTAAAATAATTACTTGAAAATATAAGTCATAGGAATTCATGTAATATTTTAACATAATTAGTTTTCTTAGTATGTCACGAAGATAATGATGTCTAGGAATTCTCATAAAAGTATATGAAAATATTTTAATAAATTTTTAGAAGTTGTCATTGTCTTGTTTTTGACATTATTGGTACTTTGAATTTTATTTAATAAAAAATACGTACAAGGATTATTTAAGTATTTTTATATAAAATTATGTACTTTTAGACTATCTACTATCCACGGGATAATTTATTACATATTTAGAATGTTCCCGTGTGGGTTTTAGCATGTTTACGCAGTACCTAAGCCTCTCAGGCCGCCTGTCACTCTGTCAACCGGTAGTCCCGTGGCTGCATACTTGTCAGAGGCATGGGGCTGCGTACACAACCTTGACATAGTAAAAGGGCTGTATCTCAGCCGCGCGCAGGTGCATTGGCTGCCGCAGCTGCGTGCGGGAATTGTGACAAAACACATTTCCATCCATAACTCCTAAAATATATACAACACCTCAATTCTGACTGAATTTTAGGTGTGAAACCTATACTTGAAAATATGTGTGAAAAATTGAATTGAAAAAAGCTCAATATTGGAGCCGTAGTATTTTGGTGTTTCTTTCCTTAATTATTTAAAAATATAAGTAGTTGGATTTCAAGGGTGGGGTCAGTGAGTGACCCTACCTAATTTTGTGCGGTGAATCTATTTTTGCAAAAATATTTATGGTTTTCTTACTCCTTCTTAGGTTAATTTTATTATCATTATTTTTATGTTATTTTTGTTACTTTTGCAGCTTGCTTTGCAATAGTAGCAAGCTGACATTCCCCCAATCCAAGATATGGCCATATCTTAAAAAAATCTGGAGGATGTTGGGAGAAAATTAACTTCATGTGTGTTGCAGTTCCTTTTGCTGGCCATGTAGTTTCTGAGATGTATTGTTCCATCAGGTATTTTATTTTCTGGTAACCATTCATCTTTGTCTACAGATTCTCCTTTGTATCTTACTGAGTATAGTCTAACATCTTTTCCTTGTACTCTCTCTTTATTGTCTCTCAATATCCTGCTTACTTTCCCTTTTTCTTTCACAGGTTCAGGTTCTATTGGAATTATTGCTGGAGGGAGGTTGCTACCTTCTCTTGGTTGAAAGTGTTTGACTAGGCTAACAGGAAATACTGGGTTTTTCCTTGATAATTCTTCACTCAAGATTACTTCCACAGCATCTTTGCCATGCATCTTCTTGATAAAAAATTGTCCAACAAAGGCTCGTTTCAGTTTTCTGTTACCTGCTAAATTGTTGAAATTGGTTGTAGATATCAAGGTCTGATCTCCTATTTTAAAGTCAGGTTCTTCACGTGATTTTCCCATCTTTGTTTGTTGTATTCTACTGCTTCTTCTACACATTTTTGAGCATGATTATTTGCCAGATCTATCATCTTCTTCAATTCAAGAGATGTTGGATAAATAGTGGCTAAGTTATAGTTTAAGTTACTCCAGGGAGTTTTGGAATCCATCCTCTTTCTAGTATGTAAGGAGCTTCTTTGGTAGTAGAATGTTTACTTCTGTTATAAGCCATTTCTAGGGCTGGGAGTAGGCTTACCCAATCATGGCAATAACTTCTGAGTTTTTGTATTCTAGACCAAAGCTACAGAACCCTCTTAACATATCTTCTAGGGTCTGTATCATTCGTTTCAGCTCTCTGATACCAGGAACCTTGCATTCCTTTAGCTACAGAGAGTGATAAAAACGCTGGAATCATAATAATAAGTATTATTACAATAATAAATGCTTAGAAGCTCAAATAAATGATTTCATAAGAGCAGTTGCAATGTTTAATTGGTTTGGTAGTAAATGCTTTTCAATATAATATAAAAGAGGGGCCACAGTATTATACTACTGGGGATCTTAACAGACTAGCAACCTTGCTTCAAGGGGCCTCCTTAGGCAGTTTAAAAAACTTGGAATAAAGATGGGTGCTTTAGAAAGGACTTATTCCACTAGTGGCCAGGCTTAAAAGAACAAATGGCCTAGACAGGAAGGGTAACACTCACTCTGAGCACTTTACCACGAAAATCCTGGAATAATTGGAAGGGTGTCAGAGCAGATGGGGTAGATTGCATGACTAAACTTCAATGGTTGGTTGGTTAATAAAGGTAAATAAAACTACTACAGACTAAGTCATGAATCACTTGCTTATCTTCATATAAGCACTTGATTAACAATGGCACGGTTTCTCATTGATAATAAAGAAATTCCTGGTAAACTGATCAACTTATGGAATAATGGATCCAAAGAGGTCTGTATAAATACCTTTTTGGGGTGATTTTGGTCTTCTCAGGGCACGTAGAGAGGGTTCTGCTTGTGGGCTGAGGCTGGCAAGCCAGTCACGGCAAACTGAGCACGTCCACTTGGTGCTGTCAATCAGCTGTCCTTAGATCTGCTGGATTTCTGTACTATTTTAGCCACAGGATCTGTTAATCTGTTATGGTATAAATTTGATCATTCTGTACTCATCCTTCATTTGTACTATTGATATTGTTTTAAAGCGTGCAGATGTGGATGTTAACTGATTTTCTATCATCTGCTGATCATTTAGATAATTTTTAATAATTTTTATGAACACTTCTTGTAGTGTCTCGTGGTCTTCAAAGATCAAGATCAGTGATTTACGTGGTAGTCCTTGATCTTTGATTGATTATTAAAAAATGTTAAAAACTTACTTTTCATTAATTTTATTTAATTTTTTATCTTTTTAGATCATTATTAATGCATATGTCCATTTGTTACATATACTAGGCAACCCTAACTAGGTTGTAGCTGTTCTGAGCGGTACCTGCTTGTCAGATTAGTCACGACTGATCCAGGCGTGAAGATCAGTTAGTACAGATGCGCGCGGGGTAGGATCCGCTGCGTGCGTGGCAGAATCAGCTTCGTGTGAGTCTCTAGTACGCGGGAACCTGCTGCTAGTAGTTTGTAGGGTTATGTAATGATGCGGGGCTGCGCGTGGGAATTGTGACATAACACATTTCCGCGTGTAAATCCTAAAATATACACAACACCTCAATCATGAGTAAATTTTAGGTGTAAACCCTATATGTGACAATACGTGTGAAGTTTGGAATGGCCAAAAAGTGCCATACAGGTGTTGTAATTTTCAGTACTTTTCTTTTTAATTATTTTAAAAATATAAGGACTTGGAATTCAAGGGTGGGGTCAGTGAGTAACCCTACCTAATTTTGGGTGAGGAATCCATTCTTGTAATAATATTCATGGATTTCTCACTCCTTAATTTTTTAATTGAGGTATTCTTATTTTTCATAGTTTGTGTTACTATTTGACAGTTTTGCTCTGTATATAGTAGCAAGCTGACAATTCTTTAAGCTAATCCATCAGTTTGGTGATGGTATGCTGTAGAAAATGCTAGAGTAGTACCCAGTATATCATGTAGGTTTCTCCAAAACTCAGAGATGAATTTGGGGTCTCTGTCACTGATTATAATCTTGTGTATACCCACATCAGCTATGATCCTGTTCCAGAATAGTAAAGCTACATCCATAGCATTATCTTCTTTGTGGTTAGGTAAGAATTTTGCCTTCCTAGAATATCTCTCAACCATAACTAGGACAGAGTTATATGAATGAGTCCCTCCAGGGGGGAGGCTGGTGACAAAATCCATATTAATGATTTCCCATCTGTTTGTAAATTCAGAGATTTTCTGTAAGATTCCAAACCTTTTTCCAGTAGTTTTATTAGATTTTTGGCAGGTTTTACAGCTAGTAACATATTTAATAGTGATTTCTTTCCAGTCTATCCACCAAGCAGTTTGTCTTACTTTCTTCAAAGTTCTTTCTGTGGATAGATGCCCTGATGAACAGTTGTGATGGCATTCCTGGAGTATATGTTGTATATGTTCTTTGTTGCTGAGTACTAATACACTGGAATTTTGGTGTCTGTCGTAAAGTAGACCATCCCAAAAGGTAAACCTTCCTGCTTTATAGGGTTTAAGTAATGAAGCAGGTAGACTATTTATCAGAGCTGCATCTGGGGATTCACATTCCATAATGTTAATCAGCAGCTTGATTTCAGGAGAGTATTTGTCCCTTACTAGGTTGAAGAAAGCAGTATCTAATTCACATAAGTGGATCCCCATTATTGGAGCATTCAACGCAAAAAGATTGATGTTCAGGATAGGAAAAATATCTTGATCTTCAGGGTCATATGCTTGATTGTTAGAGTCATTAGGCAAAGCATTCCTACTTAGACTATCAGCATTCTGATGTTTAGCTCCAGCTTTATGCACTATAGTCATCTGACCTCTATACTGTTGTATAGCAATTTGCCACCTGAGCATATGTCTGCTGGGAGTTTTCATGTTCATAAGAGTTCTTAAAGCATTAAAATTGGTGATTACTTGAAAAGTGGTTCCTTCTAAGTAATAGTGTAGCTTTTCTAAAGCCCATACTAGGGCCAAACATTTCAACTGACTGGCTCCATATCTCTTTTCTGTATCTTTGATATGTCTAGATATGCAGAGTACTGGTTTCTCTACTGGTCTGTCTTCTTCTATCCTTTCTTGATGTAGAGCATCTCCCAACCCTTCCATGCAGGTGTCAATGTAAAGTATGAAGGGCTTGGAGTAATCTTTTTGGATGAGTAAAGGAGTAGAGGTCATAGCTATTTTTAATTCCTCATAGTTCTTTAGTCTCTCATGAGTCATTTCAAATAGTGTATTGTTGTTGCATACCTCATACAGACTTTTAGTTAGCATAGCAAACTTTGGTATATATTGTCTGTAATAACTGCAGAAACTGATGAAGGACAGTAATTCTGTCTTGTTTTGAGGCATAGGTCTATTCATGACAGCAACTATCTTATTTTGATCAGCAGCTAGAGTTAGATCAGAGACTATATGTCCTAAGGCTTTCAATTCTCCGTAGCCAAAATTACATTTCTTCATGGAAACCTTTAGTCCTGCTTTAGAGATAGTGTGGAGTACTAATCTGACTTGGTTACTATGAGTATCCCAGTCATCAGGCTATATGATAACATCATCTATGTATACCATCATCCATCCTTGTCTGATGTATGTACATAAAACTGTATCCATTGTTCTCTGGAAGTGTGATGGAGCATTCTTTATTACAAAGGGCATCCTAGGATATTCATATATTCCCAAATGACAGATTATTCTCATAAACTTCCTGAATTCAGGGCTTTTTGGTATCTTTTGGGAGCCTTTAAGCATATCCATAGTAGTGATGTACTTGGCCTTGGACAAGTTATGCAGAGCATGATCAATCTGGGGTATAGGATAATAATCTGCTTGAGTATAATTTTTGAGCATTCTGAAGTCTCCTACAATTCTTGACTTGTCATTATGCCAAGCTATGATTACAGGTGTGGTCACATCTACCTGTTCATTATTCCCTAATTTCCTTAATACCTCTAAGTCTATTAGTTCTTGGATATTTTCCTCAAGAGCTTTTCTAGACTTAGGACTAGAAGGATAGGCTGGCCTTCTGAAGTTTGGAGGATAAGGAGGCTTAATGGTCAATTTCAATACCATATCATGTCCTTTAATATCAACAATGGGATGATCTATAGTAAAAAAAGCTTTCTGGTTCTCAAAGCAGACTTTCAATATACCTTTCTTCTTTTCCTCAGAAATTTTCATATTCAGAGCTGCTTGAGAGAAATATTCTTGGTAAAATTCTTCTAAATGATTTTGATAAGTAGAGGAGGGGAAGTTAGACTGAATGGTGCATATCTTAAACTTCTTGTCCCAATTACCACCTCCTGTGAAGTATCTCCCTTTACTCTGGAACACATCTATACCATATAGACTTAAGGCATCATTACCCAGTATCAGGTAGTGACATAGTCTGTTGAGCAATACTAAAAATTCCACTTGTATCCTCAAAGATCCTTTAGTATGGGGTAATATTATAGGATCAGTTTGTACTCCAATAGCATTCATGGTAGAGTTGCAAGAGCTGAAACTGGCTTTTGGGAAGGGCAAAAGGTGTTCTATCCAATTGGGGTCCCATTTGTTTAAGAATTTAGCACAGACACATGGGCAAAAGGCTCCACTATCCATTAATAAACTTATAGGTCTGTTGTTATACAATCCTGTTGCATAACAAGTTTGACCAGTGGTATAACTTTTCCCACTCATAGGTTTAACTGTTAATGTTTTGACATCCGTAATATGTCTAGGAATTATGGTAGGATCCCATTTTTGGGGCCAGCTAGAATCCCCATGGATTTTATTGATTTCTACAGAAGTGCATATATCTCCTTCTATAACATTAATGGGTTAGGTCAAGACCAATTCACATTCAGAAAGGTATCCTTCAGTATCAGCTATATCTTCATATTTCAGATTCCCTTCAACCTCCTGCTCTCCTTCCAAGACTGCTATCTTTATTTTTGGTAATGGGCAGTCTTGTCTCATATGCCAAGTCTTGTTACAATTCCAACAAGTTGCAGGCATCCTCTCTTTATCCCCATTCTCATTAGGTTTCTTATTATCAGAGGTATTCATCAGAGGAGGTTTTTCTCTGGTTTTTTTAATGTTATAGTTCTATTTGGGTCTAGAAGGGGCTTCCTTATCTAACCCATTCATGTCTATTACTTCTTCTAGCACATTGATTAGAGTTTGCAAGTCAGCATCCATACTCATCCTACATCTTGCACTATGGTTAAGATTGCCAGGACACAGGTTGAGGAGGCTTTCATTTACTTCCTCTTCATCAGCATCTAGATAGAAGCAATCCAAATTTTTCTTCTGTTCCAAGCACCATTTGTGAGGTTTATCTGTGGAGGGGTCAAATGAGGAATTTTTGAAATTTTTCATCATTTTTCTTTTCCACATTCTAGAACCAAATTGTTCTTTAATCAGAAGTTTCCAAGAATTCCATTGTAAGGATCCTACTTCTTCTCTTTTACTGATAAACCAGTCCAATGCTACTCCTTCAAATATTCTGGGAAGCCTGACTACAGCTATAGCTTTGGGTAGGTCATAAGAGTTCATAGTGTAGTCAATAAATTTAATAAAATTTATATGATTGTATTCCCATTTGTTACAATTTGAGTTTCATATATTTTACTTTCACTGTAGTTAAAAGTATTATTGATTGGATTGATTCAATATTATTATTTTTAACCGTAAAGTATTAAAACAATAGGTAAAATGTAACTTGGCTGTGTTACAGTATTGTGATTACCAGACTGTTTATTCATAGTATTTTACATACCATGTCACTTAAACCGCTTATGCTAATTTTACCTTATTCATTTTGTACTCAACCACTTTTCAGCCTATTGTGTATTTAGTCTATTTCAACACCAGTGCTCTCAAGTGGAATTGATCATCTGTTCAGCCAACACATCAACCGGAGTGTCCTTTTCCTCCTGATATCAGGTCCATTACGCTTGACGTTACAAGCCCCGTTCACTCATTCTTTAATCCTTTCATCTCATTAGAGCTCACCTCTTCTTATCTTTTACACCCTTTGCCGGAGAACTTGGGCAATTCAGAAATAGGGGGTAACAGTTTGAGGGCTTGCTCCATCTCAGGGGTAGGACTAGGCCTAAAGCTTTCACTGCTATGCATTCCTAATAAGGGTGGTTCACAAAGATTAGTGGTTTGTTTGGGAGGTTTTGGTTCATCTGTGGTACTCCCCAAGGGGTTGCTCAGATGGACTTTCAAGTCTCTAAGATTATTTTTGATCAGATTAAGTTCCAGGTCCATTTTTTTATTAAGCACATCCAGTTTTTCACTAAGGGATAGAATAGAGCTGTTAGTAGTTGTTACCAATTCTTCTTTTAAGGGGTGGAAAGAAATAATAAAATCTTCTTGGATTCCTGATAACACATTCTCAATTGTTTGAGTCTGTCTGATCCTACCTTGATTAATTGTCTCCAATAACTGTTCTGTATGTTCTTTGATTTCTTCCATTCCTACCTTCTTTTTTTGGTTATTAATCAATTTTTCTACCACTGAGGTTAATTGATCTATTTGGGTATAAACACTGTCAAAACTTTCACAAAATATTTTAAAATTATGATGCATATCATTAGAAAAGGAAGTAATTACATCAGAGGTTTTTTTGGGCTCAGAATTAAAAGCTAATTGTTGTAAACCTTTTTCCATTTTTGAGCTAGGTATATTATCTGATCCCAGTCTTTCTTTCCCTTTGGTTTGGGATGGGAAGAGGATCTCTTCTTTACTGATCCTTTGCCTTTTGGTTGGGCTAATTGATCCCAAGGATTCCAATTTTCTACGTAGGACTCTACCTCTCTCCTTGGAATCATTTTCTGAAGAGCTATCTGGGTGCTTTTGCCTGCAAGATTATCTTTTTCATATACACCATGTCCTCCTTGGCTTGGGCTTCTTTGAATTCTTCCCAATATTTCACGTGCTCTTTGACTAAGTCTTTGATCCTGGCTTCCTTGGCCAGATTCTGCTGGGATGGCTGCAGGGAATCTTCTTGTAAAGGAGGGTGCCTTGATTCTACTACCTTCTCCTGCTCTTGGTTGGGAGAGGGCAGAAGTAATTTGTGCTTCTTCTTGTCCATCAACATTTGATTCACGGGTTCCAGTCCCTTCATGGTTGTCCTTATTGGTGATCTCACGGTTACTGGGAGCTGTTGGAAAACATCCATAGGAGGGAATTCTCCCTGAGGCTCTTGTTTTATGTCTTTTCATTTTTTAATTATATGTTTATAAGTATTTTAAAGAAAAAATCCGTAAAAATAAGTTTTATTCAAAACTCACTCAAGTTGATGGTCAAAAGTACCAAGACTTTATTGGGATTAATTTGATCCTTAGTAGGTTATCCTACGGGGTCTTGGTGTGTTCCAATGAGGTCTTCACCTGCCCAATCAACATTTTCAGGGCGTCCAGAGATATCTGCAATTTCTTGATCCAATAAATCAACTTCAGTGGCGCTGCTTTCTGGTACAGGAGGTTTCACTGATAAAAAAGTTTATTTTTTGTTTAATAAAATGTATCAATAATTTTTCAAAAAAATAATATGGTAATTAAAGTTGTATACTTACTTTTATATTTCAAAAATTAATTTATCTGGTATTTCTTCCACGCTTTATGTTTCCTTAATAGGGCCTGAAAGTTGATGCGCCTATCAAGATCTTCTTGTTCAAGGAGTTTATCTAAGTGTTTACGTGCAGAAGAGATATTAAGTTGCTCAGCTTGATTTAAAGCTTTCCAACCAGTAGGTTTTTCATTTTTAATATATTCTTCTTTTGTTATCTTTAAAATATGTAAATAATAGATGATTAATTCTGCATTGGTTTTGAAATCCACTTCAAAAGAATTTAATGATAAATCACGGTTATAAAGTCCGTTAAATTTATCTTTGATTGTTATTTTCTTGTGAAATGTCTTGTCCAAGGTATTAAATATAATTTAATGTAATATTTCCCGGCCAGACCCCCAATTTTCAGCCTCCTCAATGCCCAGACCCTTGCTATCCTTTAGCTACCATAGGTGATAGAATAAATAATAAATACATTATTTAATAAATGCGGCAAAAATCCATAAAATATTTGGATTAAGCTTATTGCAAGGTTAAGAGGTTTTCTTATGGTTTATTGTTTCAAATCAATATGAATAAATTGATTATTAAATATTTTTATAGAGGGGCCACAATTATATTGGGGCTCTTTAACACATCTCTTCAGGGATTTCAGTATGAAAACACTAAGTCCTGATTACTTTGGGCTATTTTGTTTAAAGGATATTTTACCAAAGATAATATGTATATAAAATACACGGTGGAGTGGCAGGGCCTTGTAAACAAGCTGCCACAACAAAGAAAGGATAATCAAACTCACTGGTATATTATTAAATCCATTGGGTATCTGTTTGAGACGTGCACTGATGGGTTAAACCTGTATACTGGGGTTATAAGGTTGTTCAGCAGTTTTAATTGATAAAAAAGAGGTTGAGGACAGATATTATTGATCAGACTTAGCCATAAATCACTTACCTATCTCTTATAAGTACTTGATTACCTTGGCACGGGGTCTGGATATAAACATAACTGGGTCTCTGCCCAGCAATATCCTCAAAAGAGCTCTTTATTTATAGCTTTTTGAGTCCCAATATTTTCCTTCTGAGGGGTAAAGGGGCACAGAGGGACGGACACTATGGCTAGCAGGTTAACCAGGGGTAGCCTGGCACCTGTTCTTGGTTCTATAGCACGGGTAGCATTGAATTCCTCAGGGTATGGGAATTATTCTACTTTATAGTAGATATTAGGAAGTGTGAATAACACTTATCTGTCCCATTTATGTATTATTTAATTGATTATCCGGAGTAAATGTTCCCATTAATTTAATAATTATATAAATAGACATTACTACGGACATCCTGATTTCAGGTGAGTTCTCATTATGTATTAAATAACTGGAGTAAAGTCATGATATTGATTTTACTCCTTATTTTCGATTTCCAGTTGATTTACTGAAATAATTACTTGAAAATATCAGTGATGGGAATTCATGTAATATTGTTACATCATTAGTTTTCTTGGTATGTCACAAAAATACTGATGTCTAGGAATTCTCATAAAAGTATATTAAAGTATTTTAATATATTTTTAGAAGTTGTCATTGTCTTATTTTCGACATTCTTGGTACTTTGAATTATATTTAATAAAAAATACATATAAGGGTTATTTCAGTATTTTTATATAATATTATGTACGTTTAGACTATCTACTATCCATGGGAACATTTATTACATATGTAGAATGTTCCCATGTGGGTTGTAGCATGTTTATGTGGTACCTAAGCCTCTCAGGCCGCCTGTCACTGTGTCAACCTGTAGTCCCACGGCTGCATACTTGTCAGAGGCCAGGAGCTCTGTACACAACCTTGACGGAGTGACAGTGCTGTATCTCAGCCACGCGCGGGTGCATTGGCTGCTGCGGCTGCGTGCAGGAATTGTGACAAAACACATTTCCATCCGTAACTCCTAAAATATACACAACAACTCAATTCTGACTGAATTTTAGGTGTGAAACCTATACGTGACAATGTGTGTGAAATATTTAATTGAACAAAAGCTTAATAGTAGAGTTGTCGTATTTTGGTCTTTCTTTCCTTAATTATTTAAAAATATAAGGAGTTGGATTTCAAGGGTGGGGTCAGTGAGTGACCTTACCTAATTTTGGGTGGAAAATCTATTTCTGTAACAATATTTATGGTTTTCTTAATCCTTCTCAGGTAAATTGTATTATTATTATTTTTATGTTATTTTTGTTACTTTTGCAGCTTGCTTTGCAATAGTAGCAAGCTGACATGAGTGATGAAAGATTCAATCCTGAAAAGTAAAATATCTGGGTGTCCCTTCTGAAAGTTTTTACTCCCATCTGTGATTAGAAAATGAAGATGGCCTGGAAATAAAGCAGGGATGATCTCCAGGGGTTTATGTTTGCCTTTCTCACAAATATTTTATCCACTTGAATGAAAAGCAAAAGGGTAATGTTAAATTCAAGGCTCATTGAGCTGTGCACACGGTTGAAAATGGGCCGTGTGGCACAGCACACAGTCCAGTTTGAGCTGTGTAAAGCCTCCCATGGCTCACGGAGTTGTGCGGCCCACCCAACCCAGTCCACTGCGGTGTGGACTTCCACAACACTACATTCAAGCCGTGTGGAGTTGTACACAGCTCAAATATAGTTGTGAGGCATTTGGTTGGCGGGGGACTGCGGTGAGGAAAAAAAAAAGGAAAAGTAATGAAAGGGTACTTACACAATCCATAAACTAAATAAACCTTCCAAAAAAACAGAAATCAACCAAAAAATCAAAGAATGTTCATTTTTTGGTTAAAAAAAACAAAAAAAAAAAAAAAAAAAAACTGGTAGTATTCAATGGAATAGCCTTAAAGTAAAAATACCCACAAAAACACAAGTAACTTGACTAGCCCTAAAGTAAAAACACCAAAAAAAAGACAATTAACTTGAAAAGCCCTAAAGTAAAAACACCATAAAAAATACAACTTACTTGACAAGCCCTAAATTCATTTCAACTTGACTATCCCTAAAGTAAAACGGCCCCAAAATTAAAGAAGTCTTTTCACAAGACCTAAAGTAAAAGTGCCCAAAAAAATACAAGTCTTTTGACAAGCCCTGAAGTAAAAGTGCCCAAAAAAATACAAGTCTTTTAACAATCCCTAAAGTAAAAATACCAAAAAAAACAAGTTCAACTTGTGTTAAGCTGATCCCATCCCAAGCTTAACATAATTCAAGCTTGTGATGCAATCAGCTCAACACAAGTTGAACTGACTTACCATTGAAATCTCATTCAAAACACTCAATATAATGATGTTAACTCAAAACACTCAACATAATGATGTTCAAAATGTGATAACCCTTTATTCTGATAGAACTCATTAGCTGCATTAAAATTACAATTTATATTAGAACCATTGATGAAATGAAGTCAAAGTCTTTTACAATCTAAAATACATTTGCAGTTGATCTTTGATATGATCAACCCAACCCAATGCTTTTTTAGAAATCAAGGAATTTGGTTTTGCTACAATGGGCAGGATTGGAATCATTTCTCCCTCAAGTAATAATATAACCCAGTGGTTATTGTTTACAAAAGAAATGAAGATTGGATCTGATTGATCAGTAACACTATTTTTAATTGGATTATAAGTATCACATGACTCCAATGAAATGAAAAATATAGTTTTGGAATATGTTTCTGCTATGATTTGAATCATGTCCAATTTAGCCAGCCATTTTTAGGAGGGAATCTTTTCATTGATGTCTTCAACATCAAGTCTTTTTTCAATCTTTTCAACATCCTTTGCACCACCAAGACTCTTAATGTAGCATGCTTTATGTTTCTCTAATGTTTTAATCATTTCCTTCCTAACTTTAAACAACCAGGTTCTTCATAAACAAGAGATTTAGCAATGGCTCTAAATCCACAATTCCCATCTCCAATTGGATCCCAAACCTCACCCAAGAACTTATGGAATTTCAAGAGTATTTGATTGAGATATTTCACGTTTGGTTCCTATCATTAAAACTGACTTAGTATTCATTTCTTTAATTGGATCAATGAAATGAAAATCACAAAAGATGAGCTTCTGGTTGATCTTTGCTGCATTTTCTCTTCCTCTGAAGAGGATTCTGATTCCAAATTAAGTGATCCCAATTCACTTTCAGTCTCTTTTGCTGAAATATGAAATTAAGATTCAGATTCTGCCAACTTTGACTAAAAATTCATCATTAGTTAGTAAATAAGGTCATCAAACCAAAAAAATGAACATATCTCAAAAGAAAAGACTAAAAATCTTTTTTCTTTTCTTGTTTGGAGCCCTTCTAGTTCTTTTCTCCCCCTTGAATTGTTTTTCAACAAGTTCAAACCAAGATGGTTCTCACTGCGTATCTGTCAATTTTGGCCTGACCCTACTTGATTGTAAGACTTCAGGTTCAAGTCTTGGCTTGGATCAATATTTTGTAATATTCTGAATGATATACTTCAAAAGGCCGCTTTGCTCATGATCTGGAGATGTCAGCTCTCTGATACCAGGAACCTTGCAGTCCTTTAGCTACAGAGAGTGATAAAAATGCTGGAATGATAATAATAATTTTTATTCAAATAATAAACACTTAAAAGCTCAAATAAATGATTTAATAAGAGCAGTTGCAAGGTTTAATTGATTTGGTAGTAAATGGTTTTCAATATAATATAAAGGAGGGTCCACAGTATTATACTACTGGGGATCTTTACAGACTAGCAACCTCTCTTCAAGGGGCCTCCTTAGGCAGTTTAAGAACCTTGGAATAAAGATGGGTGCCTTAGAAAGGACTTATTCCACTAATGGCCAGGCTCAAAAGCTCAAATGGCCAAGACAGGAAGTGTAACACTCACTCTGAGCACTTTACCACGAAAATCCTGGAATAATTGGAAGGGTTTCAGAGCAGATGGGGTAGATTGCTTGACTAAACTTCAATGGTTGATTGGTTAATAAAGGTAAATAATACTACTACAGACTAAGTCATAAATCACTTGCTTATCTTCATATAAGCACTTGATCAATAATGACACAGTGTCTGATTGATAATAAATAATTTCTGGTAACTGATGATCTGATTGGATCCAAAGAGGTCTGTATAAATACCTTTTTGGGGTAATTTTGATCTTCTCAGGGCACGTAGAGAGGGTTCTGCTTGTGGGCTGAGGCTGGCAAGCCAGTCAGGGCAAGATTAGCCCGTGCACTTGGTGCTTTCAATCAGCTGTCCTTAGATCTGCTTGATTTCTGTACTATTTTAGCCATAGGATCTGTTAGTCTGTTATGGCGTAAATTTGATCACTCTGTACTCATCCTTCATTTGTATTATTGATATTGCTTTTAAGCCGGTAGATGAGGATGTTTCCTCATTTTAGATCATTTTTTGATCATGTAGGTAATTTTAAATAATTTTTATGAACACTCCTTGTAGTGTTTTGTGGTCTTCAAAGATCAGGGTCAGTGATTTACGTGATAATCCTTGATCTTTGAATTACTATTAAAAAATGTTTTAAACTTAATTTTAATTAATTTTATTTAAGTTTTTATCTTTTTAGATCATTAGTAATGCATATTTCAGTTTGTTACATATACTAGGCAACCCTAACTAGGTTTTAGCGCTTCTGAGCGGTACCTGGTTGTCAGATGAGTCACGACTGATCCAGACGCGGGGATCAGTTAGTACAGATGCGCGCAGGGTAGGATCCGCTGCGTGCATGGCAGAAGCAGCTGCGCGCGGGTCTCTAGTACGCAGGAACCTGCTGCTACTAGTACGTAGGGATATGTAATGATGCGGGGCTGCACGCGGGAATTGTGACATAACACATTTCCGCATGTAACTCCTAAAATATACACAACACCTCAATTCTGAGTGAATTTTAGGTGTAAACCCTATACATGACAATATGTGTGAAATATTAGAATGGCCAAAAAGTGCCATACTGGTGTTGTAACTTTTATTACTTTTCTTTTTAATTATTTTAAAAATATATGGACTTGGAATTCAAGGGTGGGGTCATGTCACACAACCACCTCACGTACTATAGGGCAATTCTTAGATGATCGTGAGCGCAAAGGAATGCTGAGTGCAAGGGCAAGTGCGAGTTGCGAGACTCAGTTGCAAAGCGCAAACTTGGTTATGCCACTCAACAAAAAGTGAGAGGAATGGAATGTGTTCTGAAGAAGGAAACTTCAACCTGAGTCCGATGTGATAACTAGGTTGTAGCAAAAGGCAAGAATGTATGAAATTAAATAACTGAGGAGATAATAATCAGGCCAGGGGATAGCCCTTATAAGGTAATCCAAAGTGACTAGATACAACCTGGTGATGAGCTAACTACAGTTGAAGCGGTGAGGCAATGAATGAAAGGAACAGGATAGGAAATGAAGCAGTAGTACATTATCCAGGGTCATAGCGTAAGTGCAAGATGATAGAATCTGAGCGTATAATTGTGTGAAGAATTGGGACAGGAGTGAGTGACGTTGAAGTTAATGCAAATGAGAAGTAATAGTGTATGCAGGGTAGGGACTAGTCCAATTGCTAACTTTACAGTAATGATGGCTTAGTTAGACGTAGATGGGACCTTAACAAACAATGCATGACCAAAGATGGAAGTCTGAGGCTTTTGATTGGCCAGGGAAGGAGATTGGATCTCATAATGGATGGCCCACCAGTATGGAGTTAACCGCGAAGTTTGCAAGTATATACTGAGTTGGTCACCAAGATTGGAAGGTCAACGCAAGCCAGAGGAAATAGCGGATTGCACCATTGATGTTGTGCTTTATTTGTGTCACGCTTTTAGACTGAGGTAGATGGTACTGAGGAGAGGACATGTTGAAGTGATGAAGACAATAATCCCTAAGTGTGAGGCGTGACAGTTGCCTGGGTATAAAGACGCGAGCTCCTGCAAGCGCTCAGATAAATTTTCCCATTGAATTCAAGTGGTTAATAAGTAATGTATACCCTTACACATTATTTAATTCAATACTTGATAGATTTATACTTTATATAAAATGGCGTCATTGTTGTCCCGCCATTGCGAAAACTGTATTTGCCAAAACAAGAAATGTGTCCCTGGTACTGCCGTCCGAGGCCTCCGAGGCAAGTGCAAGCAATGTTGCCTTTGCAAAGTAGCCTGTAATTTCCCTATAAATATCAAGTTGACTGTTGAGGGTCCCGCGGAGTCATCAAGGGAGATGCAGAGTCGTAGGTCTGCGCCAAGGTTTAATTACAAAATACCACTGTTGCCAGATATTGAATACTTGGGGACTTGAGTTCCTGGTGAGTACTAATCTGGACTGAGTAATGATCATAAAAATAGTAACTAAATTTTTCTTTCTTTGCTAGTGTTTCCCTGTTTCCAAAGGTTTACTACAAATACACCACCCCCACCACCACCTTACTTGGGACTGCCAACTGAACTCCCGGGGGCCCAGATGAATGCTGAGGTGCAAGGCAAAGTGCCCGGTGTGGAACTGGTGGGACTCATAACCGAGGAAGCAAGGGAGGAGGAAGGAAACAAAGCGGAAAGAGAATTGGGAAATGGAGGAAACGGAAATGGAGGGAGAGAAGGAAAGGAAGAATTAGGAGAAGGGAATGGAGGAGATGGAAAGGATGGAGTGGATGAAACGGAAGGAATGGAGGGCCGAGGCAAAGCAGATCCGGTGCAAGTTGCAGGGCCGGTCAAAACAGATGCGAGGCGGCTGACAGGCAATATTGGAGAAGGAACTTTGGGAGGCCAAAGGAAGAGAGCGTACAAAGAGCTCTTGGAGGAAGGTGGATGGAATGCTCGGCCAAAGCAAGCTTGGATTGCAAGGTGCAAGGAAATCTTCGAGAGGCATATTGTAACGGAAGTGCTAGTTCTCCAAAGAATGTCCGCACTAATCAATGATGAAGACCTGGATACTTTTTGATCCATGGTTGAGGAATTGACTGCAAATTGGGAGGATGCGGAGAAGGAAGAAAAGGAAACTTTGTAATTATTTATTATAAATAAATATTTTCTCTCTTTTTTTTTTTTTTTTTTTTTATAAATAGAAATATATATATATATATATATTTTAATAATAAGGAATGAATTTTTATTTAGTAGAAATGAAAGGGAAATGAGAGAAAGGAATAACACAGTGAGATGGAGGATTTGACTGATGGGATGTTGGTGTGAAATAAAATGGGGTTAGATGAGATGGAATGTGGAATGGAAGGGGATTGGATGAGATGGAATGTGGAATGAAATGGGATTGGATTGGATGGGATGGAATGTGGAATGTAATGGGATTGGATCATGATTGTTGAGGTTTGTGAGGGTAGCTTGCATGGAAGTCTTGAATCAGATCAGGTGAATTGCAAAGGTGATGGGCTGGTTCCCACAAGGTGCAATCTTTGTTGGACTGGAAGCCATCCCATTTGACGAGGTATTGAAGTTTTCCTTTGCGTAACCTGGAATCCAGAATACGGCTTACTTCCCACTCTTGATGATCAAGGAAAGTGACCTGTTCAGGAGGGGGATGAGTCTTGCCTGGGTATAGGACTCAATCTGGCTCTAGGAGAGACACATGAAAGACCGGGTGGATACCTTTCCATTTTGCAAGTAAAGTAAGTTTAAAGGCGTTAGGGGAGATGACTGATTCTACTTTAAAGGGGCCAAGCTTTCTTTTGGAGATTTTTCAAGTTGGGCAAGTGCTGCAAATGTTGCAAGCATCAAGCCATACTTGATCTCCTACTGCAAAGGTTGGAGCCGGAGTGCAAGATTGGTCTGCTTGCTCCTTATAGCGCTGCTTTGCTTCTTTGAGGTTGGTTCAAAGTTGCGATTGAAGGGATTGAATTTGTTCAAGGTAATCGGTAGCAGGTTGAGGAGGTGCTACGTGAAGGGAAGAGAAAGTTGGGTTTCTACCATAAAGAGTTTGGAAGGGCAACTGTTTGGTGGAGGAATGAGTGGAGTTGTTGTAGGCAGATTTGGCTAGTGGGAGCCATTGCAACCAGTTGTCTTGTTGATAGGCGACATACATTCAAAGATATTGTTTTAGAATCTGATTAACTCGCTCGGTTTGCCCATCCGTTTCTGGGTGGTAAGCCGTTGATAAATTGCAAGTGATCTTCAAATGTTGGCATAGCAAGGTCCAGAAGCTTGATACAAACAGAGATCCACGATCACTAACTATATTATCAGGGAGACCATGTTTCAAAAATACATATTCTATGAACAAGTTAGCTAAGTCTTCTGAAGAGGCCGTCACATTACTGCGCAAAAATAAAGCCATCTTTGAGAAGCAATCTACTATTACTAGAATATCATCATATCCACTAGAAGAAGGTAATTGAGAGATGAAATCCAAAGAAAGCAAGTGCCAAGGACAAGGCGGAATCGGAAGTGGCTGGAGCAGCCCATACTTCCGGTGTTTTGAGGACTTGCTACAATTGCAATCATAGCACGCGCTAACATAGTTTTTTACTTCTTTGGTCATACCAGGCCAGTAGAAGTCTTGTGCAATCAATTGGTAGGTTTTATCCTGCCCATGATGACCAGCAAGCGGAGAATTGTGCCGTGACTCAAAGATATCTAACTTAATGCAAGAATTATCTGGTACTACTATACAATCATCATAGACTAAAAAGTCATTATCATCAATACTTTAACTACTATCTAATAAGTTCAAACTTTTGCAAAGTTTGATGCACTTGGGGTTGTTGCGTTGAGCTTGTTGGAGTTTGGAAGCCAAATCTTGTAAGTGAGCAAAGATTGAACTGAGTTGGGCAGATTGGGTTGAGAAGAGTGTCCTAACGTTTTCAGGGTTGTTTTCAGCAAAGGTGCTCCCCCCCCTGGGTAAACGTCGTCCCAACATGATAAAGCATCAGGAACTACCACTTGTTTCCCAGGACGGTACATGATTCTAAAGTGGAACTTGGAGAGGTATTTGGCCCATTGTGCCTGTCTACGTGTGAGGACTTTTGAGCTCATGAAATACTTTAAAGTATTATGATCAGTTAAAACCTCAAAGGATTCCCTAAGGCTCATAAGTTATGAATGCCATTTATTCAAGCAATAAAAAATTGCAAGAAGTTCCATGTCATTAATCTCATAGTTAAGCTCTGCAGCAAGCAACTTGCCATACTCAAAAGCTACGGGATGAAAGAGAGAAGTGGAGGAAGAGAGCTGCAAGATTATTCCTCAGATTGCATAGTTGCTTGCGTCTGTTTCAACAATAGTGCAAGCTAGCTTGTTGAAGTGAGCACATAACGGAGCAGTGTTGAACGCTTTTTTCAGAGCTTCAAACTCCAAAGCAGCTTTTTTGGTAAAAACAAAAGGAGTGTCTTTTTGAAGAAGGTTAGTAAGATTCACGGTTTTTTTGGCGTAGCGCGCAATAAACCTTCTATAAAAATTACTGAAACCAAGGAAAACTTGAAGGGATTTAACAGAAGAAGGTTGGGGCCAGTCCAATATGTGTTTGCTTTTGGCTGGGTCCATCAATAGTCCTTGCTGCAAGACTACAACACCTAGAAACCAAAGAGAAGAGGAATGGAATTTGCACTTAGAGGCTTTTGCAAACAGTTCATTCTTGCAAAGTTGCTGCAGCACCTCTCGCACATTTGCAATGTGATCTTTGAGGTTCCTTGAGTAGACTAGTATATCATCAAGATATACCACGAGGTATTTACCTACAAGATTGGAGAAAATGTCGTTGACAAAATGCTGAAAAGTGGAAGGAGCGTTACAGAGGCCAAAAGGCATGACGGTATACTCATAACTGCCAAACCAGGTTCTCATTGTTGTCAAATACTCATGACCTTCCCTAATGCAAATTAGGTTATAGGCAACTCAAAGGTCTAACTTTGAGAAATAAGCAGCTCCATGGAAGAGGGTAAGGAGATGTGACATAGGCGGTACTGGATAGGCATTTTTCTGGGTTACCTGATTCAGTTTCCTGTAGTCAACACAAAGGCAAAGTCCGCCTTCCTTTTTTGGAACAAATAGGACAGGTGAACCGGTATTTGAATTGCTTGGTTGAAGAAATCCTTTTGCTACATTTTCCGCAATGTAGTCTTGAAGTGCAATTGATTCTTGCGTCGAGAGAGAGTAAACTGGTCCTGGTTCCGGAGGTGGGCCAGTAAGTTTGATCTTGTAAGTGTAAGGACGGGATGGAGGCAGTTTATCTGCTTTTGCAGCTGAGAAGATGGCAGCAAAGTCATGATAAACCAAAGGTAAAAACTCTCAAATGATTTCTAAATCTTCAATCTTGTCATCTTTGAACACCGGGTTTGAGGTGCTTGCATGGTGCAAGAGGATTAGGGAGCTCAAAATACACCGTTTGGTTGGTGTCTGTTTCTCTTCGAAGGAACAGGAAAGAGGTAAGCTGGATAGGTAAGCAATAACTCCTAAATCTGAAGAGGGAATTCGGGAATGAAGGTCAGGATATTGCAAATCTCCTGGCGGAAAAGTGTCATCCAACTCAATGATATTGTCAGGTAGGCTGTTTAATTCCTGATTGACGGAAAGATTAGCATTCTGGGGGTGTGAGGTTCAAAGGTTAATTACTCCTTCTTGCCAATTCACATCCGGATTCCAGTAAACTAGGAAATCATGGCCTTGAATGGTATCATCCATTCTGGGTATATCCAAGACAAATAAATCCCATGTGAAGCTGGGGAAATTGTAGAATGCAAAGGTCCATTTTGCCTTTTGGGAAACCCAATAAGACAGTTCAGTCGCACTAATTACTAAATAGATAGGAAATTTATCTATCTTGGAACACCTAAGATTTTTGGAAGTGGCAAAAGATTCACTGATGAAGGAAACATTAGTGCCGGAATCAAGTAATACTTGATAAGGAGTGTTTTGGGAATGGAATATGATAAATCTCAAACTCGGAGCCCCTAGTGACTCGCAAGTGCAAAGATTTACTTGCAGTGATTTAGATAATGTGTAGTTTTCCTTGGGAGTATCAGAAAAACTACAAGCTAATTTTTTGACTGCTTAGCCGCTTCACGCGCTGTAAGACTCCAAACGGTGCTAAGCCGTGGCAGTTCTGTGGAGGGGAAAGGTGCTGTTTAGGCTGCCCTCCTAGGAGTTACAATAATATTTAAATGTAACCGGAATCAAGGTCCAGAACCTTTTGGATGAGAAATTAAAGTAAGGGAAGAGGATAAGAGTTGTTGGTAGCGATGGAAACAACACTATCTGAGGCAAGATGGTGCAGGTAAAGACTTGAACAAATAAGTCAAGGTTTGTTCAGAGTTCAATAGAACAAGGCAGTTGTAAGTAACAACGCCCACAAGCTAATAACTCTGGTCGTCAGCAGCTGATTAGGAAAGATCAACTCAATCCCAACCAACCTCCAGGTTCTCAATGAACCTGCCCAACTCTCTGCAATCAAGCGCTTGAAGGGTACCAGATAACTTTGGGAGGCTGAACAAAACAAAAGAAATTTGTTTATGAAGCTCTAGAAGCAAATCAATAACAAATTTGAGCAAGAATATCCCAACACTTCTCAAGGAACTCAAGAATAGCGTGGTGAAATTCAACCTCAAAGATGAAGGGAGGTATAACACTCCAGGTTTTAAGCTTAATAAAACCTCTTCAATCAAACGTGATTGGCTCCAGAAAGATGATCAAGGAGAGATCAAGACCAGTATGGTCGGAAAAAGGGATCAGAGTGGTATAACACACTCAAGAATTCAGGCAGACAGGAATTCTTCTTCAACCAGCAAGGCTATTGGTTGGTGATAAGGATCAAGGTCACAAAGGACAGAGTTTGAGTATGGAGGCTCAAAGGATCAAGGGTCAATCATAGATATACCCGGATAATTTGCTCAGATAAGTGGGGAAGGATGCCCACAGATAAGTTGATTACTGATGATGGTCTCATAGGATGCATGGGATCCTCTGATGCTCTGATGCTGGGCCAAAAGGCAGGGGAGAGCCCCTCCTTTTATAGACATGAGGCCCTGTATACTATGTACAAGTGATACTACAAATAGGTGCGGAAAAATGAAAACATAAAAAAAAAAAAAATAATAAAAAAAAAAAAAAAAGAAATGTCACCCGCGTCGAGAATGACCGCGGCAACCAGATGGACACCCGCGACAGCAGTTGCGGGTGTCGACAACAGCTGTCGTTGCCTGATTGGCGGCGACAACAGGGTGAAGGTTCCGGCGGCCGCGAGCAGTCGCTTGCGGTCGTCGGTCGGATTGGATGATGGGCAAGGAGGAGGTAGAGGACTTGGGGGACGAGAGGTATAGGAGGAAGAGCGAGTTTGAATTGACGAGAGGAAAACCAGCTTGGTTTGGAACAATAGTGAGCTTGCTCAGGTGATGGTTCTCGAGACAACAGAAAGCTTGGAGATTGCTTCGAGTTGGTGACCGAAGGATGAAGAGGAGTATAGCAACGGGGGTTGTTCCTCCAGGGATGAGCCAATGTCCGTAGGTGATGAGAATGAAAGAATTCAGATTTGGAATTGGAGATGAGATCATCGGAGAGTTGGAGGTTGTGTTGTTGCTGATGTTGGTGGTGCTGGTTTGAGGATGAAGGCAAAAGCAAGCAATGGAATCGGGAGCTGACGGTTTCGAGACATCCAGTGGGTCTATGATCACTGGAGATACCCGATGAAAGGTTGACAAAGGAGGAGATCGGATTTGAGTGATCAGGCTTGGAGGTTAGGCAATGATGGTGATGATGATGATGATGATGATGTTTGAGATGGTAAAGGTGGTGGTGATGTGATGATGAGAAAGATCCAATCGAAGGGATTGTTGCAGGTGGTTTGACGATTGCTTGCGTCGCCTAAATTCAGGGCCGCAAGCGCGACAAGTGGGAGTTGAACGTAGAAGGGGGGGATCGAAGCGGAGAGACAGGCAAGAGACCTGTCCTAGACTGCTAGGACAGGGAGAAGTTGAGTGATGGGGGGAAATAAAGGTACTCATAGGGGTACAACCAAAAATTTTTTTTTTTTTTTTTTTTCAGTGGTGTCCCGGATTGGTCACCACATCTCTCCTCAACTTACAGACTGTCCCTAGTCTGCATCTAAAATTTGAAGGGATTAAAAAGAAAAGCAGGGAAAAAGGATTTGAAGCAAAGATTGGCCATTTCTTGATCTTGAGAGCAATTGACAAGTTGAGGAAAATATCTTTATTCTTCCAAATGAGCCCTAGAAGCGGCAGGAATAGAACAAGGAGGGCGTCCCAGGTGCTCACATATGTGGCATGCAGTAGAGTTTTACAAACAAAAACGCAGCAAATGACCCTGGTGGTGCACAATTGGGAGGACTTACTCCTGAGATAAGTTGCCCCCACGACAATGAAACTTCTTGACTTGATCAGCAGAGAACCTTCTGGCCAACCGAGTACCATCCAGCTCCTCCAAAACATAAGATCCACCTCTAGCTTGGTGAATCACTCGATAAGGGCCATTCCAATGATTAGAGAAAAGCTTGCCCCACTGGGTCTCCAAAGATCAATTATAAGCTAAAACTAGGTCACCAGGGTTCAAGGGCTCCCTGATTCGATTAGAGTGCTTTTCCTCCCAATACTGCACGTATTTTGCTCTGGACTCCATCATCTTTTGATAAGCTTCATCACAAACGTCTTCACTTCGCTCCAGTTGCTTGGATCTAGCAACTAACAGAGCAGTAGTTGAGGACACCTCTTCCCAAGAGATACCCAAGAAAGATTCCATTTCCAGATCAAAAGGAAGGACTGCTCTTTGACCAAAGATGATTTCATAAGGTGAGTAGCCAGTAGTCCTTTTGGTTGAGATTTGATCAGAAAAGAGAACAAGAGGAAGGAATTTGCGACAATTCTTGCCACTTTCACCAGCCAGTTTAACAAGTGCAGCCTTCAAAGGGGCATGGCCTTGTTCCACCATGCCTTGGCCTTCAGGATAATAAGGAGTAGTAACTCTATGTTGTCCAGGAAGGGATTGGATCATTTCAGCAAGCTTGCCCCCAAATTCAGAGCCACCATCAGTAGAGTAAGATTGAGCCAGGCCATAACGCATTGTCCAGGTCTTGTAGAGGAAAGCTTCCACTGATTCAGAGCTAAGGTTCTTAAGAAATTTCGCTTCAACCCATCCGGAAAAATCATCTCTAGCCACAATGAGGTACTTAGCACCACCTGCCTTAATATGAACCACATCCATAGCAATCCTTCCAAAGACAGTGGACTCCCCAGTAGGATAACAAATTTCAGCTGGGCGCCTAAGATCAAGTTTTTGACAAACTTCACAACTCTTGCACCATTGGGAGACGGATTTCTTCAAAGATGGCCACCAGAATTGTTCAGATAATTGTCAATAATTTTTGGTTTCCCCACAATGACCAAGGCCTTCATGGAGACTTTCAAGGATAGAATCTTGTTTAGAGGGAATAGTAACAACAATAAGAGCACAAGGATTGCCCCTCTTCATAAGTCTAGAGCCTTGAACAAAAAAATTAGAAGACTTTTGTTTAAGAGATCAAAATTCTTTAGCAGAGAGATCAGGAGGTTTTTGAAGAGTTGAAAGTTACTGCTCTAATTTAAACCAGAAGCCTTGTTGAAAGCCAGAATAATTTTGAGAAGAAAAAGAGAAAATAGGTTGGATTAAAGGTTCCTCTTCATTGAAATCGGTTCCAACATCAGATTTGTTGTCCCCAAGAGGTCTTCAAGATAAACCGTCAGGCATGGTGAAAGATTTTCCCGGCCTGTGAACCATGTCAAAAGAGAAAAGCTGGATAAAGGCCACCCAAAGAGTCATAGGAGCATTGGGAAGACTGGGAGCGTTGATCATTTCAATGATGGATTGAGCATCAACTTGCAATTCAAAATGTTGGCCCCAGAGAACGGTTTGAAGTTTCTTCATCATTTGAGCCACACCACAGAGTTCCAGTTTTGGCTGGGAGTATCTAGATTCTACATCGGAGAACAACAAATATTCATAAAGAGCAGGACGGTCCCAACCATTTTTGTCTTCTTGAGTAAGGACGGCCCCAACAGATTGATAACTAGAATCGACAGCCAGCTTGATCTTGCCAGCTCCAGGTCCATAAGAGATCTTTTTCAAAACTATGTCTTTAGCAACTATCCTTTTGAGTAGCTGGAAAGCACATTCACAATC
This sequence comes from Puccinia polysora, assembly GCA_025617555.3. Classification (NCBI taxonomy): domain Eukaryota; kingdom Fungi; phylum Basidiomycota; class Pucciniomycetes; order Pucciniales; family Pucciniaceae; genus Puccinia; species Puccinia polysora. The sequence continues at coordinate 13,298,603 of CM062641.1, forward strand.
TTGGGTCCAAATTCATTCAGCATCTTTTCTGGTTAGACGACGCAAGGGTGCACAGATTTTGGATAAAGATGGGATAAAGATTCTAACATAAGTGACAACACCTAGAAAGCCCCTAACTTCAGTTGGATTGATTGGGGTAGGCCAAGAGATGATCTTGTTGACTTTGGCTGGTGCCATCCTTCTTCCTTCCTTGCAGACCACATGACCAACAATTTCCAGAGCAGGGACACAAGCCGCCAGTTTGGATCCAGAGACAGTAAGGCCAGATTCCTCAATTCAAAACAGAATCCTCTCCAAGGTAGTAGCATATTCCCAGATAAAACGACAAATTACTGAATGCCAAGGTAAGAGCTCATTATCATAGTCAGATACTGGACCTTTAATTCCGCCATCGTCAATAAAGATACCAGCATGATCAGGGATTTCATCCTGGAGGATCCACATCATCTGAGCCTGATAGACTGCAACCAAGTTGGTGGCCCCTTGAGGCAATCGAGTAAGTTGAAATTGACCAAGAGGAGTATCGAAAGTAGTGAGAGGATGAGAAATAGGATGTAAGGATTGTTCGTCATAGCCACCCATAATATCCCCTAGACCATAGCAAGCTCTTCCCGCAAAGGATTCAACAAATTCTTCAGTAGCAGGAGGGATACCAGAGTCTTTAATAGTAACTTTATTAAGAGGTTGAAGATCATGAACTATTCTAAGTTTACCATTACTCTTGAGGACACAGAAGACGGGGCTGGAGTAACTAGAAGTTGACTGTTCATACAGGCCAGTTCGAACTTGTTCCTGGACCAACTTGATGAATTCCTCAACTTTAGCAGCAGGGATAGGGATCTTTTTCTTTTGCCAAGGATCATGTTCAACTACAGGGATGATATAAGGGAGGCCATAGGATTCCCGCAAGAGACCTCTCTCTTCTTCACAGAAAGCAATAGATTTTTCTCTTAGAGATAAGACATTTTTGATTAAATTTAACTCATCAGAAAGAAGCCATCCATCTGGACCAAAGTTGACCACCTTCAGACGTTCTTCAGTGACCCGTCCATTAGGCACAAAGGGACCAGTAAGTGATTGAGGAAGACCACAGTAAGGATCGCGAGATAGAGGAGGACGCATAAGGGGATGATTGAGGTTGAGAGGCATAGGCTGGTTGACTGGTTGGACCTTCTTAGCAACTGGTTTATACTTAGTGGCAAAAGAGAGAATTTCTTGTTTCCTCCAAGAGTTGACCAGAGAGACTTGATTAAGAAAGCTGAGTCCAAGTTCCAACATCTTCCAAGTCCGATGTTCTGCAATATCCTTGAAGGGTGCCTTTTCCATAAAAGGGGAACCAGGAGATAATACGTTGCTCACATGTGTGGCACAAGGTAGGGTTTCGAAAATGACGGTAAAAGATTGCCCTGGCAGTGCACAATTGGGAGGACTTACTTGTACCCCAAATTGCCTCCACTGAAGCCCATATTCCTTCATACCAAAATCGCCAAAAACGGAATTGCAATTAGGATCTAGTTTAGACTCATTGCGGAGATTCAAACCGGAACTGAGAGAAGATTGATAAGACTCAAAAGTAGAAGGAAAAGAAGACACAACAGATCCAGAGAGAGAAGGAGATGGAGAAGAAATATTTTTGGATTTTTCTATTTTGATATGTTTTTGTTTTTTAATATTCTTGAGCTCAGAAGAAAATGATGAAAGAAATGAAAAATAAGCCTGAGGGATGGGAGTTGACCCTTGAGTTGCAGTCTGAGGCTGAAAAGAACTACAACCATTAGTAGGATCAACTATTCCCCTAAAAAATGAGAGGAACTAGAGTTATCCTTCTGCTTCCCCTTAGAAGATGATTTGGGAGAATGACCAGGAAAATCTCTTTCCCAACGACCAGAATCCAAAGAGCAAAGAGGAACTTCAATTTTCCTGCCATCAGCATCAGGGAGAAGAATTCTCTCCCCAACTTGATCAGAAAACATCAGGGTTGCACCTAAGTCCATTAAGAAGGGTTGTCCCAAGATCATAGGACTGTCCAAACAAGTGATCCAAAAGTGGCAGGTTCCAACAATATTTTGACCAATCCTGACCGGTACATCTTCAGCAATACCAACCAGTTCACAAGCTTGATTTCCTATCCCATACACTGCAGAGTTGAAGCTGACCCTAGGACTAAGTTTGAGCTTGCAGGCCATAGCATCCAAGATTAAGTTAAGCTGAGATCCAGAATCCACAAGAGGAGAAACAGTTTTAGCTGAGTCACCAAGATAACAAGGAAGGAAGCCGAGGGGACAGGAATAAAGGTTGGATTCTATAGAAGGACTGGTTCCACCAGAGTCCTCCATTAAAGTGCCAGAGGAGACTTTGAGTTCTTCAGGGCTAATTTCCACACGTCGACAAGAGACCCATTTCTTCATTCCTTCAGCAACAGATGGAGAGATCGATAGGAGTTCAGCCACAGATAGATCAGGAATTTTGAGATCAGAAATTTTCTTTAATACTCCCTCCACAGCATTGGGGTGATCCTTGGAGATGCCCCTTTCAAATCAAACTTTGGGCTGGGTGGAGGGAGGAAGTTCAGGTGATGCAGAATCTAAGATAGCATTAGAAGGTTGAGGTGAGGGAGAAGGATCAGGGTGATCTGGGAACCTTTCCATGAGTGGTTCCTTTTCCACCTCCATGTCTTCTACATCAGAGGAAGGAGGCTCAAGTGATGATTGTTGTTTAACGGGTTTTCAAAGGATTGAAGTTGGCAAGGAAGGGGCCTTATGAGGTTTAGGTTCCTCATGTCGTTTCCTAGCTGGATCAGATTGATAAGTAGTCCCAGCAAGAATAGAGGAAGAAATAGCTGGAGGATACCAAGGTTGGAGGGTACCACAGGATGATCAAAATTCAAAGGAAGCAAGAGATGCTTTCACAGGAGGTGATGGCTGGTAAGAGGCTACCACATGTCGGATAGGACGAGACAAGTCAAAAGGGATTAGGGCACCATTAGGGAGGAAGTAATTGTTCCCCCTCTGCTCTACCAATTTTTCCTTTAGGTCCTTCTGAAGTTCTTGGCATTGTCCGGTTCCATGGCCTTCCCTATGACAGTAGTAACAGACCAGAGTTGATTTGGGGACAGAAGAAAGAGTTTTAGGCGTAGCTAGCAAAGAAATCTTTTGATCTATTTTGTTTTCAAAGGCTCTAAGTAACTTGGTGATTTCATCTATAGTAGTAGGTTCTTGATTGGAATTAGGATCTGCTTTAGGCCTACGCTCTGCCTCCATTTTAATCATAATATTGTTTGACTCTTTAAAAGAAGGAGCATGGACTGGTTCAGTAGTTCTAGGCTTTTCAAAGGTAAGAGCAGTTTGACCTTTCATGACTTCATCCACAGTACTCCTAAGGGTGAGAAAAACAGGGAGCTTGAATTGATTATCCCTGGTGGTAATCATGGATCCAGATTTGACCAGTTCTTCTTTAATCCTTTCCTGCACAGCCGACAAAAAAGATTGGAAGAACTTTGCTCAAATTTCGTCCACTGTGTCAATGTGATTGTTTTGGATAAGATAGTTTTGAATGGGATCCCAAGACTTCCTAAAAATCTGATAGTCAGAGGCTGAAGAAATACCACCATTGGAGATCCACTGAGAAACCAGAGCATCAAAATCCTGCAGAGTAAACCTAGCCACATCTATTTTACCCCAGTATGCCAACATAGCCTCCCTGAGAACCTTCCAGTTGTGGGATTCAAATCCCTCGAAAGACTCGATTACCTCCATAACTTCATCAGAGGAGATAAAGAATCGCAACTGATAAGCCATATAAAATTCACTAGCTCCATCCACTTCAGCAGCCATTTTGTAGGAGTCCAAGAATTGCTCAACATTTGTACCGTTGAAGCCTAAGTTCTTGTTCTGAGGTTTGATCTTTACCATCTTAGGTCGGACAGGGGTGGTTGGAGTAGCGGAAGATGCCATATTGAATAACAGAGATCCTAGGGGATCCAAAGAGCAGATTTCCAAAGTGGCTCACGAGTGTGGCAAGAGTAGGGTTTTGCCAAAAACAAAAAGTATCTTGCCCAAGCGGTGCACAAATTGGGAGGACTTACTTCTAGGATAAGTTGCCTCCACGGATCAGATTTGAGAAGAGAGAAAAAAAAGAAAAGAAAAAATTGGATTTTGAGGTTGATTTTAAATGTCTTGGGACTGTAAATCCCAAGGTTGCTGGTTTGATCCCGGCCCGGGGGACCAAATGTAAGAATCCAAAAGGTGCTAAGCCGTGGCAGTTCTGTGGAGGGGAAAGGTGCTGTTTAGGCTGCCCTCCTAGGAGTTACAATAATATTTAAATGTAACCAGAATCAAGGTCCAGAACCTTATGGATGAGAAATCAAAGTAAGGGAAGAGGATAAGAGTTGTCGGTAGCAATGGAAACAACACTATCTGAGGCAAGATTGTGCAGGTAAAGACTTGAACAAATAAGTCAAGGTTTGTTCAGAGTTAAATAGAACAAGGCAGTTGTAAGTAACAACGCCCACAAGCTAATAACTCGGGTCGTCAGCAGCTGATTAGGAAAGATCAACTCAATCCCAACCAACCTCCAGGTTCTCAATGAACCTGCCCAACTCTCCGCAATCAAGCGCTTGAAGGGTACCAGATAACTTTGGGAGGCTGAACAAAACAAAAGCAATTTGTTTATGAAGCTCTAGAAGCAAATCAATAACAAATTTGAGCAAGAATATCCCAACACTTCTCAAGCAACTCAAGAATAGCGTGGTGAAATTCAACCTCAAAGATGAAGGGAGGTATAACACTCCAGGTTTTAAGCTTAATAAAACCTCTTCAATCAAACGTGATTGGCTCCAGAAAGATGATCAAGGAGAGATCAAGACAGTATGGTCGAAAAAAGGGATCAGAGTGGTATAACACACTCAAGAATTCAGGCAGACAGGAATTCTTCTTCAACCAGCAAGGCTATTGGTTGGTGATAAGGATCAAGGTCACAAAGGACAGAGTTTGAGTATGGAGGCTCAAAGGATCAAGGGGCAATCATAGATATACCCGGATAATTTGCTCAGATAAGTGGGGAAGGATGCCCACAGATAAGTTGATTACTGATGATGGTCTCATAGGATGCATGGGATCCTCTGATTCTCTGATGCTGGGCCAAAAGGCAGGGGAGAGCCCCTCCTTTTATAGACATGAGGCCCTGTATACTATGTACAAGTGATACTACAAATAGGTGCGGAAAAATGAAAACATAAAAAAAAATGAAAATAAAATAATAATAAAAAAAAAAAAGAAATGTCACCCGCGTCGAGAATGACCGCGGCAACCAGATGGACACCCGCGACAGCGGTCGCGGGTGTCAACAACGGCTGTCGTTGCCTGATTGGCGGCGACAACAGGGTGAAGGTTCCGGCGGCCGCAAGCAGTTGCTCGCCGTCGTTGGTCAGATTGGATGATGGGGGAGGAGGAGGTAGAGGACTTGAGGGACGAGAGGTATAGGAGGAAGAGAAAGTTTGAATCAACGAGAGGAAAACCAGCTTGGTTTGGAACGATAGTGAGCTTGCTCAGGTGATGGTTCTCAAGACAACGGAAAGCTTGGCAATCGCTTCGAGTCGGTGACCAAAGGATGAAGAGGAGTATAGCAACGGGGGTTGTTCCTCCAGGGATGAGCCGATGTCCGTAGGTGATGAGAATGAAAGAATTCAGATTTGGAATTGGAGATGAGATCATCGGAGAGTTGGAGGTCGTGTTGTTGCTGATGTTGGTGGTGCTGGTTTGAGGATGAAGGCAAAAGCAAGCCATGGAATCGGGAGCTGACGGTTTTGAGACATCCAGTGGGTCTATGATCACTGGAGATACCCGATGAAAGGTTTACAAAGGAGGAGATCGGATTTGAGTGATCAGGCTTGGAGGTTAGGCAATGATGGTGATGATGATGATGATGATGATGTTTGAGATGGTAAAGGTGGTGGTGATGTGATGATGAGAAGGATCCGATTGAAGGGATTGTCGCAGGTGGTTTGACGATTGCTTGCGTCGCCAAAAGTCAGGGCCCCGAGCGCGACAAGTGGGAGTTGAACGTAGAAGGGGGGGATCGAAGCGGAGAGACAGGCAAGAGACCTTTCCTAGACCGCTAGGACAGGGAGAAGTTGAGTGATGGGGAGAAATAAAGGTACTCATAGGGGTACAACCGAAAAATATTTTTTTTTTTTTTTTTTTCCAGTGGTGTCCCGGATTGGTCACCACAGCGCTAACAGCTTTTCACAGCTGTCAACATCATTTTTTCCTCCAAAATACATAAACAGCCCATTCTTCTCCCTTTGTAGCCATTCCTTGTTCCGTAGCATCCCAGTTTCTTTGTCCAAGAACTTCGGAGTTTTGGCAATGGTTTTCCCTTTTGAGTTGGAGTTCAAAGTTGGGGTTGGTTTGGATAGTTTTGGGTTCCTTGTGTTTTGCTTTGAGGAGTCGTCCACCCTTGGAGCCAAGGTGGAAGGTCCATGGTTGTTTTGCCGTGAGCAATTCTTGTTGTGATAGCCATTATCAAGCTCAATCACTCGATTTATTAGCTGCTGAAGCAAGGTTGTCTTATGACCCCCAACTGCAAGCTGTTTGATTAAGCATGCCGGTAGACCCTTCCGGAAATGGAATAGAAGAGAGGCCTTTTTCCACTGGATGCAAGACTGCAAGGTTCAAAAATGAGAAATATAAACGGAAGCTCTACTATTTTCCTTCATAACTAGACTATTAAGTTTGTATTTGGCATTTCAAACTTCATTGGGGTTGCCAAACAGGGTGAACAGTTGTTGCTCAAACCTGTCCCAGTTGTTGAGAATACAAGTGGGACTGTCATTGGACAAAAGTTTGAGGTACGGTTTGAACCACTGCGAGGCTCTACCTCCCAAGAAGGACAAAGCATACATAACTTTATGCCTATCGGAAGGGAAATTGTTGGAGTTGTTTGAAAAGATGATTTTACAAGACTGTAGGTAGGATCTAAGCTTTCGAGGGTGTTCTCCCGTAAATTGATTGGTTTGTTTCATGCCCGGAGTGCGAAAGCTAGGAGTACTCGGACTAGATTGCTGGGCACCATGATTGAGGGCCTGGATCAATGTTGAAAGAAGGGTTGGAGCATCGGGCTCGGGAGCATTAGTGCAAACCCCTGGTCTACCACAAGTCAAGGTTTCATCGGAAGAATGGTTGGAATCTGCGAATTCCGCAAGAGGGTCCATTGGAACATCTGGTGAAGGAGTCAGAGGATCATCAAGGGGTTCAACAGATGGCAATTTCAAAGGAGGAAAGGGATCTAAGGGTTGTTGGGCCCAAGGAGCGCTTGTTCTCCCTACCCAATGAATCTCATCATTGTAAGGGGCAAGGAAAGCATTCCTGGATGAGCAAGTACGTGACATTGAGAAAAGAATTCTACTATAGGTTGGAAAGCTACAATAGATGAGTTGAGTTAGTTAATTTACTTTCACACGACCACCCCACGTACTATAGGGCAATTCTTAGATGATTGTGAGCGCAAAGGAATGCTGAGTGCGAGGGCAAGTGCAAGTAGCAAGACTCAGTTGCAAAGTGCAAACTTGGTTATGCCACTCAACAAACGGCAAGAAGAATGGAATGTGTTCCGAAGAAGGAAACTTCAACCTGAGTCCAATGTGTTAACTAGGTTGTAGCAAAAGGCGAGAACGTATGAAATTAACTAACTGAGGAGACAATCATCAGGCAAGGGGATAGCCCTTATAAGGTAATCCATAGTGACTAGATACAACCTGGTCATGAGCTAACTACAGTTAAAGTGGTGAGGCAATGAATGAAAGGAACGGGATAGGAAATGAAGCATTAGTACATTATCCAAGGTCATAGCGTAAGTGCAAGATGATGGAATCTGAGCGTATAATTGTATGACAAATTGGGACAGGAGCAAGTGACGTTGAAGGTAATGCAAATGAGAAGTAATAGTGTATGCAGGGTAGGGACTAGTCCAATTGCAAACTGTACAGTAATTATGGCTTAGTTAGAAGTAGATGCAAACTAACAAACAATGCATGACCAAAGATGGAATTCCGAGGCTGTTGATTGGCCAGGGAAGGAGATTGGATCTCATAATGGATGGCCAACCGGTATGGAGTTAACCGCAAAGTTTGCAAGTATATACTGGGTTGGTAGCCAAGATTGGAAGGTCAACGCAAGCCAGAGGAAATAGCGGATTGCACCATTGATGTTGTTCTTTATTTGTGTCACACTTTTAGACTGAGGTAGATGGTACTGAGGAGAGGACATGTTGAAGTGATGAAGACAATAATCCCTAAGTGCAAGGCGTGACAGGTCAGTGAGTGACCCTACTTAGTTTTGGGTGAGGAATCCATTCCTGTAATACTATTTATGGATTTCTCGCTCCTTATTTTGTTAATTGAGATATTCTTTTTTTTTCCTAGTTTTGTGTTACTATTTGAAAGTTTTTCTCTGTATATAGTAGCAAGCTGATATTCCATCGCTCCAAGATATGTCTATATCTGATAAAAAAGATCTCCTGTTTGCTCTGTAGTTCCTCAGGTGTATAGGTCCGTCGGGGATATTATGTTCAGGCAACCATTCATCTTTATCAGCTGATTCTCCCTTTTATCTAACCAGGTAGAGTCTGATGTCTTTTCCATTGATCCTATCTTTTTAATCCTTAAGGATCTTGCTAATTTTTACTTTGTCTTTTTCAGGTTCTTCTGTAACAGGTATTGCAGGTGAAGGAGTATTTTCTCCATTCCTTGGGTGGTAGTGTTTGATGAGGCTTACTGGGAAGACTGGATGTTTCCTAGAAAGCTCATCACTGAGAATTACTTCCACAGCATTTTTACCATGAAGTTTATTAATGTTTAAATTCCAACAAAAGCTGGTCTAAGCTTTCTATTTCCACCCAAGTTGGTAAAGTTAGTGGTAGAGATCAAGACTTGATCACCAATCTTGAAATCAGGTTCCTTATGGGTTTTATCCCACCTTTGCTGGTTATACTCCACAGCATCCTAGACACACTCTACAGCATTTTTGTTGGCTTCATCTATCTATTTTTGAAATCAAGTGATGTAGGGTGAATATTGGTTAGCTGATGGTTAAGGTTATCCTTGGGTAATCTAGGAATCCATCCTTGTTCCAGTATGTAAGGTGCTTCCTTAGTGGTAGAGTGCTTGCTACTGTTGTAGGCCATCTCCAGTGCAGGTAAAAGGCCAACCCAATTGTGGCAGTAACCATCAGAATTCTTGTATTCTAGTCCAAAGCCACAGAATCTCCTGAGCATGTCTTCCAGGGTCTGAATCATCCTTTCAGCTAATCCATCCATCTGAGGGTGATAAGCGGTAGAGAAAGCTAAGGTGGTTCCCAGCATATCATGTAGATTCCTCCAGAACTCAGAGTTGAATTTAGGATCTCTTTCACTGATAATAATCTTGGGAACTCCAACATCAGCAATGAGTCTGTTCCAAAATAATAGGGCATAGCAGTGTCTTCCTTGTGATTAGGTAGGAATTTTGCTTTCTTGGAGAACCTATCCACAATGACCAAGACTGAGTTGTAGGAATAGACTCCTCCTGGTGGTATTCCAGTCACAATGTCCATATTGATGATCTCCCATCTTTTCTTGGGTTCAGCAATTTTTTGCAGTAGTCTAAACTGTTTCCCAGTAGTCCTGTTGGATTTCTGACAAGTTTCACAACTGGCAACGTACTGTATAGTTGAGTCTCTCCAATTAACCCATCAAGCAGTTTTTTTAACCTTATCCAAGGTTCTATCAGCAGATAAATGACCAGATGAGCAGTTATCATTGCCCTCAGACAGAACATGTTTGATATGGTCATCCTTAGTTAAGACTATAACACTTGAATGTTGATGCCTATAGTATACCAGAACATCCCATATGGTGAACCTTCCAGCTTTGTATGGTTTGAAAAGAGGTTCAGGTAGGCTATTGATCAATTCAGAAGGTGGAGAAGTACTTTCCATAATAGTGATCAGAGTCTTTATGCCAGAACTGTAAGCTTCTTTGATTGAGTTGAACAATGATTCATTCAGTTCAAAAACATGTATTCCCATTATAGGAGCTTCAATGTTTGACCTCTTAATTTTAAGGATAGGGAAGATATCATTATCCTCTGGATCATAAGCAGGGTTACTTGGGTCATTGTGTAACGCATTCCTGCTTAAACTATCAGAATTCTGGTGTTTAGTCCCAGCTTGATGAACTATGGTCATCTGTCCTCTGTACTGTTTTATAGCTATCTGCTATCTCAACATGTGCCTACTAGGGGTCTTCATTTTCATCAATGTCCTGAAAGCATTGCAGTCAGTAATAACAGTGAAGTTGGTGCCTTTTAAGTAATAATGGAGTTTCTCTAGAGCCCATACTAAGGCCAGACATTCCATTTGGCTTGCACCATACCTTTTCTCAGTGTCTTTAATTTGTCTGCATATGAAGAGTATAGGTTTTTCCACTGGTTTATCATTGTCTATGACTTCCTGGTGTAAAGCAGCTCCTAGCCCTTCCATGCTGGCATCTATGTAGAGCTTGAAAGGTTTAGAGTAATCTGGATGGATAAGTACTGGGGCTGAAGTCATTTCCATTTTGAGTTCCTCATAGTTCTTGACTCTGTCAGGAGTCATTTCAAACACGGTGGTGTTGTTTCAGATCTCATACAGACATTTGGTTAGAAGAGCAAACCTTGGTAAATACTTCCTATAGTAGCTGCAGAAGCGGATAAGGGATAGGAGTTCATTTTTATTCTGAGGCATAGGCCTATTCATTACTGCTGCTATCTTGTTTTGGTCAGAAGCTCAGGTTAGTCCAGAGACAATATGTCCTAAGGCTTTGAGTTCCCCGTAGCCAAAGTTACACTTTTTCATTGATACTTTCAATCCCATGGAAGAGATGGTTTTGAGGACTAGCATTAATTTCTCCATGTGAGTATTACAATGATCAGATTAAATGATAACATCATCAATGTATACCATCATCCATCCCTTTCTGATGAATAATCCTAGGACAATGTCCATCATCCTTTGAAAATGAGAAGGATAATTTTTAATACCAAAAGGCATCCTAAGATACTCATAAATTCCCAATGACAGATAATTCTCATGAATTTCTGGATATCAGGGCTGATAGGTATTTGGTGAAAACCTTTCAGCATGTCCATGGTAGTGATGTACTTAGCCATGGACAGGTTATGCAGAGCATGGTCAATTCTTGGAATTGGATAATAATCAGCTTGGGTGTAGTTGTTAAGCATTCTAAAATCTCCAACCATTCTTGACTTATCATTGTGCCAAGCTATAATTACTGGGGTAGTAATATCCACTTGTTCATTGTGGCCTACTTTCCTTAAGACTTGTAAGTCAACCAACTCTTGAATATGGGTTTCCAGAGCAGCTCTGGATTTTGGACTAGAAGGGTAATCAGGTCTCCTGAGGTTAGGTGGGTAAGGAGGCTTAATGGTTAGAGTTAGGATCATATCATGTCCTTTGATGTTACCAATGGGGTGATCCTTGGTACATAAAGCATTCTGATTTTCAAAGAATACTTGTAGGATATCCCATTTCTGTTCTTCATTAAGAAGGGAATTTAAAGCAGCTTGAGAGAAGTATTCCTGATTGAAACTCTCTAAGTGTTTTTCATAAGTTGAATCAGAAGTTTGATCCTTGACATGACATATTTGGAACTTCTTATTCCAGTCTCCACCTATAGTGAAGTATCTACCTTTGCTTTGGAATACATCTATACCATACAAGCAAAGAGAATCATTTCCAAGTATAAAATAATCACACACTCCATTTTGGAGCACTACAAATTCAATGTTCAGTTTGAGTGATCCTTTAGAGTGAGGGAGTATGATATCAGATGAACATACTCCAACAGCATTGAGAGCAGAATTACAACTGCTGAACTTATTTTGAGGTACTGGTAGTAAGTTCAGTTTCCAGTTTGGTTCTTGTTTCTCCAGATAAGTTGAACCAACACAAGAGCAAAATGCTCCACTGTCTAGAATTAACTTAACAGGGGAACCTTGGATTAAACCAGTAGCATAGCATGTTTTACCTGAAGTGTAACTTTTACCAGCAGAAAGTTTCAGAGTCAAGGCCTTAGCTTCAGAAATGTGGTGAATCTTCATGTTGGAATTCCATTTTTGAGGTAAGTTAGAATCCTCATTGATGGAATTTATGTCCAGAGAAGACTCAATACTACCTTCAATAACATTGATGGGGTTAGTGATCATTAGATTACAATAAGAGAGTTATCCATCAGTATCATCAAGTTGAGGGTCAGGATTGTCATATTCTTCTCCTTCAATAAGATTAATCCTTTTCCTAGGTAGAGGACAATCAGGTTTTAAGTGTCCTGTTTGGTTACAGTTCCAACATACTTTCTCTTTTGATTCTGGAGTCTTCTTGACTTCCAGGGTAGGTGGATTAGCAGCAGGGGATTCTTTAGTTTTGGTAGTATATTCTTCCCTGTTCCTAGTATTTTGTTCCCTGGGTGGTCTATTGACCCTTTTGTCAAGACCATTCATATCAATAGTCTCTTCCAGTTAACCTATCAAGGTGGAAAGATCTGAGTCCATAGGCATTCTGCACCTTACACTGTGGTTGATTTGTCCGGGACATAAGTTGAGGAATCTTTCATTGACTTCTTCTTTATCAGCATCAGGATAAAAAAAGTCTAACCTCTTTTTCTGGTCTAAGCACCACTTATGAGGTTTGTCCTTGGATGGATCAAACTGGGAAGTTTCAAAAGTTTTCATCATTTTTCTTTTCCAAATCCTGGTACCAAACTGCACTTTGATTGATTCTTTCAAAGAATTCCAGGATAACAATCCAACCTCTTCTCTTTTTTTGATAAACCAATCAAGAGGTACTCCTTCAAATAATCTGGGAAATCTTACCACAGCTATTGAATCAGGGAGCTCATAAGAAGAAAGAGTATAGTCAATAAATTTAATGAAACTTACATGGTTGTATTCTCCTTCTCCAAAGGATTTAGGCCATTCAGTGATGGGAGGAAGTAGCTTCAAAGCCTGCTCCATTTCAGGAGTAGGACTGGGTCTGAAAGACTCATTCCTAGTTATCCTGGTTCTGGGAGGAACACTAGGAGTACTGGTGAACCTAGCAGGCCTAGTTTCTTCTAGATCAATGACCGGAGAGTTATTAGAATTGATATTAAGATCTCTGAGATCATTCTTAATCATACCTAAGTCCAATTCAAGTTTATTGCTTAATAAGCCAATTATGTTAATCAGATGAGATGAAGGAGTAGGACTAGTTTTCTTAACTTCTTCCTTAAGCTGGGCTATGGTTGCAAGAATATCTTCCTGAAGAATGGATTGGTTGTGATCAATATTTTTCATTAGTTCCAACTTAATAGATCTTATACTGTCCTTGATTTTTTGTATTTCCAATTCATCAATTCTAATAATATGAGACTGAGTGTCAATCACTCTGACAATACTTGAACTTAATGTCAGCCTGCTACTTAGCACAGAGCAACCTGACAAAGCAACAACAATATTAACAAAAATAAAAAAGAACAAAAAATAAATAAATAAAATTATTATAAAATAAAGGAGTAGTAAATCCATACATATAATTGCAGAAATGGATTCCCCACCCAAAATAAGGTAGGGTCACTCACTGACCCAACCCTTGAATTCTTACTCCTTATATTTTTTAATTAATTTAATAGAAAATGGTAAATGACCACGGAACCAGTATTGCACCTTTTGGCCATTTTAATATTTCACATGATATGTCATGTATAGGTTTCACACCTAAATTTCAGTCGAAATCCAGGTGTTGTGTGTAGTTTAGGAGTTACACGGGGAATTGTGTTTTGTCACAATTCCTGCACGCAGCCCCGCGTCCCTACAGCGCTGGACTCCCGCATATGCAAACTCCCGCACGCAGCCCCGCGTCCCTACAGCGCTGAACTCCCGCGCAACTGAACTCCCGCGCAGTTGATCCCTCCCGCGTGCATGTAATCCCGTGACCTAGTCACGCGCGCAGCGGATCAGTACCCACGCGCATCTGAGCAGCGGATCAGTCCCCGCGCGCATCTGAATGGACTGATCCCCGCGCCTAGCCTGCAGTGATCAGTCTGACAGCCAGGTACCGCTCAGAGGAGCTACAATATAGTAGGATCTACACTACATATGTAAAGCTACCACACAAGCATAGATTATAGTTTAAAAACCTTAAAAATCAATTAAAATTAGTTATTAACTAATTTTTAGTATTTTTTATTAATTAAATAAAGATCCAGACTCACCATGACATGAGTTTAGCAGAACCTTCAAAGACCACAAAACTACATAAGGAGTGGTCGTGAAAATTATTAAAAATTACATAAAGTATCAGCAGAGGATGGAAAATCAATAAACATCCACGTCTGCTCACTTTGGACCAGTACTTACAGTACAAATTGAGGATCAGTGCAGGATCAGCAAAATGACTAATCTATTGATTAACAGATCCTGAAGCTAAAAAGGAGCTGTTCCCTGAAAGATCTAAGGCCAGCAGGCTAACAGAACCTTGAGGACGTGCCAATCTTGCCCTGACTGCCCCCCTAGCCTCAGCCCATGGCTAATACCCCTTCTAGAGGCCCTCAAGGACCCAAAAAGGAATATTTAAACAGGCTCTTTTTGCCCTTTTGTTCAAAATCATCCATCAGTTATCAGAAATATTATTATTATCAATCAGAAATTGTTTCATTGTTAGTCAAGTGCTTATCAAGAAGAAAGCAAGTGATTTATGATCTAGTCTGAAGTATTATTATTATTATTTTCTAAATAACTATCAACAACCTGAAGTTTGAACCAGCCACCAACCCCATCTGTTCTGAAGCTTCTTACCTGAATCTTTGCAGGATTTCTGTGGATTACTTCCCAAGTAAGTTGTTCCCTTCCTGCTCTGGGTTTTTGTGATGTTTTGCCCGCCCAAATTAGTGGATAAGGCCTTAGAAGGCACCCATCTTCATTCCAAGGTTATAAACTGCCTAAGGAGGCCCCTTGAGGAGAGGTTGCCAAGTCTGTAAAGACCCCCAGTAGTATATTACTGTGGCCCCTCTTTTTATATTATATTTAACATATTTATAACCAAACCAAATAAACCTTGCACTTGCTCTTACCATACTATTATTGGAGCTGTAAAGTGTTTATTCTTTGGAATATTATTGCTTGAAATTCTTTCATCACTCTCTGTAGCTAAAGGACTGCAAGGTTCCTGGTATCAGAGAGCTGACACTTAATTTGTCCAATTGTTGATAAACTTTGTCAAAGCATTGGCTAATAATAGTAAAATTGTGAGACACATTTACAGAAAAGCTATTAAGAGCTTCTACATCTAATTGTGGTACACCTTTTTCCACTTCTGGGCTAAGGATATTATGCTTTCCCAATCCTTTGGGTTCCTTAAATTCTGATGGGCTGAGGACCTCTTCTTTTTGGGGTCCTTTCCCTTTAAGGAAGCTAACTGATCCCAAGGATTCCAGTTCTGCACGTAGCCTTCTACTTCTTTCTTTGGGATCAACCTTTGCAGAGAAATCTGAGATTTCTTTGCCTGAGAAATGGCTTTTCTCATACCTAGTTGATCCTCCTGGGTCTGAGCCAACCTGAATTGTTCCCAATAGCTCACATGCTCTTTCACTAATACTTTGACTCTTTCCTCCTTGGTTGAGTCCAGCTGGGGTGGCGTAGGAGGACCTGTACCCTCCTGGGATAACATGGTGGGCGACGAATGGCTCTCCAACAGTCTGTTGGACGAGTTGGCAGCTGCAGTTGTTGCCGTTGTTGTCCCACGGGATGCTATGGTCACGGGTTCGACTCCTCTAATCACGCTTGAGACTGGAGTCCTTGTGCGCACGGGTTCCTCCAGGCAGAGATCTATATGACGGGGCTCTACCTGTTGCACGGGTGTTGCGCCTATTATGATACATAGCACCAAAAAAAATGTGTAAGTCTTTTGTTGAAACTTTGAAAAAAGAATTTAAAATTATAAAAATAATATATTTTGTGTGTTTTATATTTTTAATAATTTTTTTATAAATATTTTAACTTACCTAGACTTAAATTCAAGGGTACCAACACTTTGTTGGGATCACAACTATCCTTGGAGGGTATTCCAACGGGGTCTGAGTGAGTTCCAATCAGATCTTGGGATAAATCCAAGTGTAAGTCCAATGGTACACTGTCTGGGACGTCCTCTAGCAGGTCCTGGTCAATGAGATCACCAAAAACAAAATCCACTGAGATGGATAAAAACAAAAAATATAAGTTTAATATTTTTTGTATTTTTACGTGTTAAAATGATGTTTTTTAGAAAAAATAATCACTTTTATTTTTTTTGGATTTTTCTTTATCTTCAGGGTTATTTAGTTTATAAATATAAATCTTCCTTTGATAAATCTTCCACTCCTTACGTTGCCTTAATAAAGAATTGAAATTTATAATTTGTTCAAGCTCAAGTTCTTTGTCTTTTATAACCTGCTGTTTATAATAAAGCAATTTCTCCTGTTGTTGCTCAGGAGTTATAATAACAGGGACAAAGTTACAAAGTTTCTCTTCTTTTTTCTTTTTAAGAAGGTTCAAATAATAATTGATCAATTCTCCATTGGTCTTAAGATCCACTAGAGAAACAAATGATCAAAAATATATGTTATAAGTATGTTAACTTATTTTTAAAAAATAAATAGACTGTTCAAAGGAATAAATAATTAAAAAGTAATTATTTAAGGATATTTCCCGGCCAGAGCCCCAGTTTTCAGCTCTCTGATACCAGGAACCTTGCAGTCCTTTAGCTACAGAGATTGATAAAAATTCTGGAATGATAATAATAATTCTTATTTCAATAATAAACACTTAGAAGCTCAAATAAATGATTTAATAAGAGCAGTTTCAAGTTTTAATTGGTTTGGTAGTAAATGGTTTTCAATATAATACAAAAGAGGGGCCACAGTATTATACTACTGGGGATCTTTACAGACTAGCAACCTCTCTTCAAGGGGCCTCCTTAGGCAGTTTAATACCCTTGGAATAAGGATGGGTGCCTTAGAAAGGACTTATTCCACTAATGGCTGGGCTTAACAGCTCAAATGGCCAAAACAGGAATGGTAAAACTCACTCTGAGCACTTTACCACGAAAATCCTGGAATAATTGGAAGGGTTTCAGAGCAGATGGGGTAGATTGCTTGACTAAGCTTAAATGGTTGATTGGTTAATAAAGGTAAATAATACTACTACAGACTAAGTCATAAATCACTTTCTTATCTTCATATAAGCAATTGATTAATAATGACATGGTGTCTGCTTGATAATAAATAATTCCTGGTAACTGATGATCTGATTGGATCCAAAGAGGTCTGTATAAATACCTTTTTGGGGTGATTTTGATCTTCTCAGGGCACATAGAGAGGGTTCTGCTCGTGGGCTGAGGCTGGCAAGCCAGTCAGGGCAAGATTATCACATGCACTTGGTGCTGTCAGTCAGCTGTCCTTAGATCTGCTTGATTTCTGTACTATTTTAGCCATAGGATCTGTTAATCTGTTATGGCGTAAATTTGATCATTCTGTACTCATCCTTCATTTGTATTATTGATATTGCTTTTAAGCGGGTAGATGAGGATGTTTCCTCATTTTAGATCATTTTTTGATCATGTAGGTAATTTTAAATAATTTTTATGAACACTCCTTGTAGTGTTTTGTGGTCTTCAAAGATCAGGGTCAGTGATTTACGTGATAATCCTTGATCTTTGAATTACTATTAAAAAATGTTTTAAACTTAATTTTCATTAGTTTTATTTAAGTTTTGATCTTTTTAGATCATTAGTAATGCATATATCAGTTTGTTACATATACTAGGCAACCCTAACTAGGTTGTAGCTCTTCTGAGCAGTACCTGGTGGTCAGATGAGTCATGACTGATCCAGACGCGGGGATCAGTTAGTACAGATGCGCGCAGGGTAGGATCCGCTGCGGGCGTGGCAGAATCAGCTGCGCGCGGGTCTCTAGTACGCAGGAAGCTGCTGCTACTAGTATGTAGGGACATGTAATGATGCGGGGCTGTGCGCGGGAATTGTGACATAACACATTTCCACGTGTAACTCCTAAAATATACACAACAACTCAATTGTGAGTGAATTTTAGGTGTAAACCCTATACGTGACAATAAAAGTGAAGTATTGGAGTGGCCAAAAAGTGCCATACTGGTGTTGTAACTTTTAGTACTTTTCTTTTTAATTATTTTAAAAATATAAGGACTTCAAATTAAAGGGTGGGGTCAGTGAGTGACCCTACCTAGTTTTGGGTGAGGAATCCATTACTGTAATAATCTTTATTGATTTCGCACTCCTTATTTTGTTAATTGAGATATTCTTATTTTTCCTAGTTTTGTGTTACTATTTGACAGTTTTGCTCTGTATATAGTAGCAGGCTGACAGGAGATTCCACAATCATTGAATTGACTTTTTCACGTAACTGAGTAAAGCTTAGAATTTCATTAACATTGCACTGGAAAAATTCAAAAGGATCAACTATTAGTGAACTAGTTAATCAAAAAGGATTAATTACATAGTGATTTGAACAATCCAACTTGAAAAATCAAACTTGAGCCAACCTACAGAATTAGAACTGCAATGGTCATAGTCCAACCTCCCCTGAAGATGAAAATCTTCAGGTACCATGGATCCTCTGAATGCTAGATGGTCACCTATTTGGTGGGAACAGGGCAAACCCATAGTCTTGAAATATGACTTGGTGCAGACTTTTCCATCATGATCACATTTGAAATTCTCAAATTGTTCTCTAACAAGATGGATTGCCTCTAAAGACAATTTGTTATCCAATGGTAACAGTTCAGGGGGAAGAACTGTCCCTCACTTAATTTAAGAGTTATAAAGTGATGCATGAACTGAATTAATTTGATTCAAAACTGTTCCATCTAGGCTTTTCCAAACATCCCACAGGTTTCCCAAAGAGTTTGCAAGGAATTTTTTGAGAGTTGCATGAGCCCCTTCAATCCAAAAGGTCTTTTTGTTTCCAAAATCTGGGTTGATAAAATTCCACGCTATTACAAATGTCTCTTTGATAGGGAAAATGTTTTTTTCCATATACTCGAGTACATCCTCATAGTCTTTCAAGAAAAACTATAAAAGTCAAAAGTTCAGAACCCAAAACTAGGCAGAATAAGAAGCAGTGATTTGGACCTACTCTGAGTTCTGCATCATTTACCTCCACCTCCTCCTTTGTCTTTGAGGCCCCATACTTTTCCCACAGATTCATAAAGCTTTTCCATCCTTTAACTTCATTAACAATGCACACTTTACAGTTTGCTTGTATGTTTTTAGACAAGTGCCAAGTGCAACATAGTCTTGATGACTCTGGGAAACTAGTTTCAATGGCACAAATAAGAGCTTTTTCACAGTCCGTCACAAAGACTTTTGGAAGTCTCTCTGGATCACAAGCCAACTCCTTTAATGCACTTACAGACCAACTGTAGAACTCAAAAGTTTCTTTTTTTATAAAAACAAGAGCTTTTTTGAAAGTTTCCCAATTGGCTTTCATTCCTACAACATTCAATAGTGGGGTTCTGTACATATTTGTTTTATAAGTACAATCCAACATAGCAATATGATGGAATTGTTTTGAAAGCTTTACTGCCTCTGTATGTGCTAAGTACAGGGCCTCCAAGTGACCCTCTCCACTGAACTTTGACTGGTGAATCCAACTTTTTTCTTCAAGCTGTTCATAGAGTACCTCCATAAAACTTTTGTCCTTTAGTTATGCAAGTGTTACCTTCCACTTAGTGTTATAGATTTTTTGGTCATCAAAATAATCCTGCTCATCAATATTGCTCAATTTTCTCTTCAGTTGTTATGTATTGAGCCCATCATTCATGCCTTCTACTAGATTGTCTAAGTCCACCCCTGAGATTCTCCTCAGTTGAGGATGCACAGAGGGATGTTCAGATGGTTGATGGTTATGTTTGGTTTCTTTGTAGGAGAGGCGCCACAAGGGGTCTGCCTTTGTTCAACTTGCATGGATTGAAAACTTACACCCAACCTTCCTTGTGTTAGTTTTTCTAGACCGTTTGGTACAAAGACTTCCTGAATAGGAACCATGTCTATCACAGGCTAAATCCACATATTGGTCATGCTTTGAGTTGAAAAATGTTAAAGCATAAAAATGCTTCATTTCCCATGTTTTACAATATTTTTGTGCCTCTTCCCTAGTAGGAAAAGCACTCAAGGGAGGTGGGTCAAGTGGATCTGCCATAGTTACATAGTTATATTGATGGAATTCACTCCTTCAGTTTCAATCAAAGCAAATACGGCAAAGACCAGTAACATAAAATGTTACTCACCACCAGCAGTCATGTCCATTTGTGAAAAATTTTGTTCCTCAATTTTCACCCTTAATGAGGATGCAATCGGTGCTTCCAATGTTTCATTACCCAAATCCTTTTTTTTTCTTTTTCCAAAGCTTTTTTGATGGCACTCTCAATGTAGACCTTCCACGCAGCCATGTCAGAAGAAGGAGGGCTTTACACTGTCCCCATGCAAAAAAATGCAATGGTATACTTCAGTACTCAATCCAAATTTCAATTGATCAAACAAAGTTTGCTCACTTTCAAGTTGAGAAAGAATTGTTCACAGATTTTTATATGGTTTATGATCATTCACTTTATTTTCACTTGGGTTTTGCTTTAATGTCTCTTTGGGATTGCTAGGTGTGGAACAAAAGTCCCACAAAGTATGCATTAATCCCAAATTTGGGTTGACAGAACCCAAGTGTGGTCCAGGGGGTGCCAAAAATTCTGGCATGACTTCTGGGGGGTTGTGCATACCCAAACACAGCCAATTCGAGCCGTGTACAGGGGTTACACGGCTCCTACACAACCCCCTGGGGTTTGCGCATTTTTGAAAAGGCTCTTTGTAGTTTTATTTGGGCACCCAGGGCTCATTTGAGCCGTGTAGGGCCCTACAAAAATACCACAAGGTTGGAGCCTTGAATTTAACATCACCCTTTGCTTATGTATGGTCAAACAATCAGTTTGAAATAGGTTATAGCACCTTCTTGGAATTTTTCATTCTTGGAAATTCATGATAAAATTTGGATTATTTTCCCAAAAACATTCAAAGTTAAATAATTAAATCAATCTTGGGATAATTTGACTGCTTTTAATCTTGAAATGAAAATTTGGAAAAGAAACCCAGTCCAGCTAGTTCCTTTCTCATGAAAAAATATTATATCCTGTTTTCAAGCCTATTCATTAAACCAATATACTCACAAGGATGGGCCCGTATATGCATCAAAACTGTGACAAAAAATCCAGTATTGCAAGAATATTTACCAAAGGCTTTAAGCTTTGAAAAACAATCTCATAAGCTCATTATTTCTAACAAAAAATTATTTTGAGATCTAAATGATATATTTTATTCATAATAAAAGAATATTACTCAACTTTTATAAATTTTTCTCAGAATTTTTGCCCATTTTTTTCTTTGATAGTGAATAAAACCATCACTCTTGTTTCTGATTTTCTATCATGGTCAGGGCTTTCAACATTGAATTTCTGACTAGTTCTTAATTTATATAAAAACTAAACACATTATTGTAGCTGAAAGTCTTAAAAAAAGCACAATGTTTAAAAACTAAAGAAAAAAACTTTTTTATTGGTTAGTATTGTTGGGTTATTATGAAAAGCTGAATCATTACATTCAAAGACCCCACAACATGAGTTGAGGAAAATAATCAGTGATTCATTAAGATCAAAATAATCTATAATGCATTTCCAATTTTTGTCCTTCTTGCTGACTTTCCAATCTCTTGATACCATTTAAGAAAATAAATTTATTAGAATAGTTTAAAAGCTTTGGTTATGTACCTGCCCTACTAATTTCAGCCCAGCTTTCTTTGTTGGATATATTTTCATGATGAAGTGAAATATGGTTTTGTTTCTTTTAATTGAATCCACAGAATCTGCTCTGTACCAAATAAATTTTGAAATATCTTTTTCAGGGTGTTTTGAGCCTATAGTATTCCTAAATTTGTCAAAAATCATTTTTAACTGTTCAACTATTCAAATTTTCTGGTACCTACCCTTCAACAAACCTTGATAAATCTGCTTCAAAATGATAAATTTTCTAATAGTTTTTATGAGTGAAATTTGGTTGTTTTAGTATGCACCTATCACTTTTCTTGTAATGTCTCTTAACCTTTTTACAGGTAGATATAATTCATAAAAAAAATCCAATTTTTCTCTTGGAAAAGGGGGGACACAAGTTCCAGGTATTTTAGATTGTGGAAATTGAGTTGCAGCCACTTGAAGATATAATGAAAATCCTGAGTCAATGGATTAATCCACGTTGAACATATGGGATTTGGTGTTAAAAATTTTGTTTAAAGGACACCCATTATTTATTATTTCCACAAAAGTTTGAAGATTGAGACAAAAATTTTGCCCAGACCTTTGCCCAAAGGTCTGGGGGACACTATATGCATTTAGGATTAAAAAAATGGCATGCATATACAGAGTGTCCTTGTGCATGACTCTAAAAGCTTCTTCCAAATCAGATTTAATTTTTTTTTCTGCCAATAAATCATACTCCAGCTCAATCAATTTTTTTTAAAAAACTTTGGCAGTTATTAAAAATAAAAATATCCCAAATAAATTTATGATATTGAAAAATCACCCATCTGAAACTTTTTTGGGTGGTGGTATTGCAAATGAATCCAATTTGTTTCAAAAACTTGACCATTTATTGGTGCTCAATTTTTCACACTAAGGTTTTTCCTTGATCTGGTTGGGTCAATTTATATAAAAAATGTAGTTCTTAATATCCCCCTTATTTCAAATCAGAATTAATAATAACTAAGATTTTTCCTGTGGAAAAAAAACTCAAAATAAATTCAATTTTTGATTTTGGGATAAAATATTAGTCCAACAGTCTTTTTGGTTGGTTTGATATGAGATGGTGACCTGCTATGAGTATTTTTTTGTTTTATGAAGCCTTGGCACCCACAAACCTGGATTTGAACAGATCAATGAATGATTTTATACATTTTTTTAGAGAAGAAAGGAAAAAAGAGCTGGAAGACAAAAAAAAAAACAGAAAAAAGATCAAATAGGCCCAGGATGAAATTCAAAGTGCATTGAGGTTTTACAAGCATTGAAAAAGAATTCCACTTGTTGAGAGTCAGTTTGATTTTTCATTTTAGTATGCTGTTTAATTATTCCTGTCAAAACTCTTTAAGCTTGGTGAAATTGTTAATAAGTGAGAATGTTAAAATAACTTTCTGAATGTTTGCAACTGGAAGATATTTTGATAAGTGATAGTTTCCATGAATAATTTTGAATCAAAAATTTCAAAGCCATCTTCCTGTCTCAATTAACACATTCCATTGATGACCCCATCCGGTCTGGTCAATGCTAAAATTGATTGCTTGTTAATTAAATCTAAAGAACAGTATTTATTCAAAAAGCAGTTAATTTTTTGGTAATGATAGACAAAATTGGAGGCCTGGTTATGGACACAACCAAAATGATTATTTTTCATAATTATGCTTCATTTTTTATCATCTGACTTATAAATAGTTTCAATTTCATTGCCTTGAAATTTGAAGTTAATGTGCTTGGTTAAAACTGGGATTCATGTGCATTTCATTAGAATTACAAATGGATTTTCTTTTGGTTGGAAAAGAGTTACATGTTTGTCATTTTGGAGATATGGTTTTCTTAACATCCAGTTACACCAGTTACTTCTTTCAGTAACTGCAACATTACAGGCAGGCATATGCTAGCATGTGCCTATGTTTCTCCCCTGGTGTATGAAATCAACTATCACCCACATTAGCTAAAATTTTGCAAGAGCCTTGACAGATATTAGGCTGACACTAGTAGTAAAGATGAGGCTAAGCATTCATGAGAAGAGTGAGTAGTATATTTTTAAACTTGAATATTAGATGAAAGGGAAAATTGTGGATTTCAAAAACTTTGATTTTAAGATTATAGTAATAAAAGCAATAGGTTTTGGGTAGATATATAAAATTACTAGGATTTATGTAGCTCATGACAATGAGTACATAAAAGTATCATGATAAAAATGGCTTGAAAGAGCAGAATCTGGACTGAGAATTTCAGACAAGGGCCATTGAAGAATTTAAAGAGCTGGTTTACGAGGCTCAAATTATCATGTGAAGGATAGAAAAAGGTGCAACTGCACTGCAATCAGGTGGTCCTAGTTCAAAAGATGGGAAAACTACCGCTGAATACCTGAAGGGGAATTTTATATGATACATATGTAGTCTAAGAAATAGTTAAAATTATGGTATTCAATCTCAGCTACAAACACACCTATCATTTTTCTAGTGCAGGCACACTAGATGTACTACATCCTCTAAAGTATTAGGCAAAGTAAAATCAAGGTATAGCTCTTAAAGACCCTGGCTACAATTGGCATGCTCCTTGTCCAACCATTTGGTTTTATTTTTTTCTGAATTACAAGCCCCTTCAGTTCACCTGAAATGGCTGCGTTTTCTATATTCGAGCTCATGTTGGGGAAATCGAGGTTAAAGGAATGAGGGGCTAAAGATCAAATGAGAAAGAACAGAGTAAAAAAAGGAGGGTCCCTGCCTACTGATTGGTGTTCCCAAGGCGGCCGTCCTCGGTCAATGGCTATACAAGCGTTAGGTATTTGGTTCTCTGCCACAGGTTGAGGCCACTCACACCACATTCGCTCGACGTGCTTGCGTTGGATAAACATTCAAAGACTCTACACATTGGGAAGGCCACCCACCCATTCCGGCGTCCGGAATCGGGGCCTCATACGGCGGGATTCATGCGCCAGTTGCAATCGAAAAAGCAACACAAGGGAAAAATATTCAAGCGGCGAAAGCCTGGGTGTGAATATAAAGCGGGAGGGCGTATAACCAGGGGGGTTGGACTCAGCGGGAGATTTATGATCTAGCGGCAAAAGGGAGGAGAACCTTCTTTTTTTTTGGAGTTAAGTTTCGCGTCTGCATGGCTCACTTTGAATATGAAAGGCGTGACTATTTCTGAGTATAGGAGAACCTTGCAATCTGTGAGGGCTCAAACCTCTCGTCTCAGTGGCGAGGGACAAGATACTCAAATACATACACAAATATTTATGTTAAAATCGAAATTATCACCGTTGTGAAAGTTGTATAGTGGCTAATCTGATTGCGAACCGGACGCGATTCTGCTGCGCCCTGTGATATGTCTCTGGCATGCGATTACAGAATGTGCTGAAAGTGTGAACAGAATATTTACAAACCTTATATGGCTTGAACAGAAAATTGTAGGTTTTGGCAGAAGTACCACTGGAATGTATAGTTAAATATTATGAAACGTGTAAATGACGGGACTTCGAGACTTTGCAATGGACTATTTCCGGTTCCTCGATTTTAAGAAACTCTGCTGATCAAGATCTGAGGGTAGCGCAATGTTATTGCCTGGGAATCGGGCTGCGGTCGGCTGACGATCGGTAATTCATCTATCAACCTGGGTTCATCCTGCCAATTCACTAGCTGTCTGAGGACGTCTTCGATCTTCACATCTTTCAGAGCAAGTTTTATAATTTTGAAGCTTTAATGAAATCATCTTCTCTGACATGAAAAGAAACAATCCTGAAGACCCGAATCATAACAAACAAAGATAGTTTTAAAAGCCTGGTTAGCATAAATATACACACAACCCGTTCGGAAAGTGCGTTGATCAGCGTATGTCAACAAATACCTCAGCTCTTTTATCTGACTCGATCAAAGCTGCTCCATAAGCTTTGATCGAGTCAGATAAAAGAGTGGCTGATGCGATCAGACGGCCGCAGCTCGTTTCAGATCAACACCGGCAATAGTATATAATAGCGCAGACCAAACTGATTTCACAAACGACGTCATTCGAAAATTCATACACTCACGATCTACTCACAGACCCCACCAGCGGCAATCCTCTTGGAGCTTGCGCCACATATGGCTTCCGTCCTCAGGTCGAATTAAGTAGATCTGAGCTTAGTAGTCAAGGATTAACGCCCAAACTCCAACTATTTCCCATACTCTCGGTAATACGTGCATCTACGCTATCGATGTTTGCTGTGCACTGTCGAAATCCCCCGGATGCCTCATCTTCTCCTTTGAGTGCTGTCGGCCGTGACCCTGCCTGTCCTAGGTTTGTCGGTTGATCACAAGTTTATTTAGGCTGCGCTCGGCAACCGCGGACATGTAAGTGTTATGTATCGGGCCAAACTAGCCATGAGGGACCACACATGATGTGACATTTGTACATACTATTTCTACCATGCGCGCGGCCTCTTTGTAATTTATTGAAGGATTCTGACTCCTACATTCGTACATACAATTAACTTCATACGTGTCCGCGGAAGACGCCCAAAATAACTGTGTCACAGATGTGACATACAGGCCGTAACTTTTCTTGGGGCGGCGGCGCGAGTTGGGTACACCTCGGTTGCCGAAGGCAGCCTTAATTACTCTCCAATTCTCACCTTCTGGTCCTCCCCTCCACCAAGCTAGGACAACAATCAAGGTATCCTGGGGTTTACTTGCGTCTCCAAAGCTAAAGAGGATTCTTGAAATTTGCTCGCATTAAATTCGCTCGTAATTTTTCTTGGTTGTTTCAAGACTCCAAAGCAACTCTCCAATTCTACAACACAGGCTCGATTTCAGCAAGAAAGAAGGTGCTTCCCTAAGAATTATATTCTAACCCGTTTCCAGGAAACTCCAGGGTATGAATTCATCGGGAAAACCTCGGCGCGATGCCTCCTTCTATCTTTGGATAGCCTTTGCGGACCCACATCTCTCATATTCTGACTCTTGCGATATTTTTCTACCCTACCCTTTTTCCATTTCTGCGCACACCGGCCAAACCTTTAGCAAACCCCGAAAGTGACTGATGGCGCCAAGATCATATAGCCTCAATGTTCCATGGCAAAATTTTATATCGCAGTTTTTAGTCATCTCATCGCACTGTTGTCTAACCAGGCTCTCCTGTTCGGTCATAAATGTTTCAAGTCCATCCCGCTTTTCTTGCGTAGTTGAAGATATACAACCAGGTACCTCTGACCTTGAGTTCAGCGCAGGGATGCCAAGGTTGATGAATAAGCATTTGTGCATGTGGGTGATTCTTGATTGACGGAACAGACACCAACGGACGGCCACTCGATTCTGAATAATTGTTTCTCTTTGATGATCTGGCTCCTTATTGGTTGACGTGAACAGTCCCTGTTTTTTCGATCAAGAAAAAGAGACAGAGAACCCTGGGCTTCTTGAGGGCGATCTCAATAATGGCAAAACTGTTGACCATGGGTTACCCAGTAATCTGACAGAACATCGAGCACAGGAGGGTTTTTCAAAACCAGAAGTAAAACAAAAACCATCGCCCATAGATGAAAAAGGGGATTTGGTACCCTCGAACAAGAACAATGGCTCTGCATCTTCCAGGGCCAAATGGCGTAGGGCGGGGAGGAGAGTTCAAATGATAAACATTATCGGAAAAGTGAATAATTCAATCGTTGAAAAGGCAGATAATTTTGTTCATTC
The DNA here is from genome assembly GCA_025617555.3 of Puccinia polysora. NCBI lineage: Eukaryota > Fungi > Basidiomycota > Pucciniomycetes > Pucciniales > Pucciniaceae > Puccinia > Puccinia polysora. The sequence continues at coordinate 13,326,182 of CM062641.1, forward strand.
TACAGACAAACTTCTTAGGTCTGCAAGTCAAAATCGGATCATTGTCTGGATCTGCAAAATTGTTGAGGAGCTGGCAGAATTACAAAATGCACAATCAGAAGATCCATTAGCAAATATTGACGTTTTGAGGTAGTATTAATATACACCGCTCCCAATCTATCTTCATCGCTTCGATCTAGAAAGAAAGAAAGCGAAACCATGTGCTGAGGGATTGTCTGGATCTTGAAGAAACACCTCCACGGCCAAAACCTTACCAAAGCTGTAGGGTTGATTAAAAGTTGTTTCCTCAGGTATACCAGATAGAAAAGTTTCATTTTTTGATACTTCGCGGATTAAAATTTTTTTAATGTTTATTGAAAATCTAATTTCTTTGCCTTCCTCAAATAATACAAGATTATAAAAGAATCTATTTATATGACAGGTTCATAAAAATTGATTATGATAACATGATCCAAGAAATCTGTGAAATACTATCCTTTTTTGAATGAAGTCTTGCATGAGTTTTTTCAATAAGAATCATTTTTCCACAACTTTCACATGCAGTTAAAGGATATAAACCATTTTTAATATGGAATTTTTCAAAGAATTTCCACCTGGGAAGACTGTGGCCCACTTCCTTGACAATATCTGGAGCAAGGAGGTAATTGTGTCCTCTGCTCTCCAGAGAGTATGAGAAGCAGGTACGCTTCAACCGTCAAAAATTAACCAAAAAAAATTATGTGGCATTAAAGAATTGATCAAAAATACAATTGGAGCTTCTTTGGAGCTGCTTTCAATCATCTAAAAAAATTTCAAAAAAGTTCCAAAATTGGCAAGAAAAGGGTTGCCAAGCTGGTAAAAACATTTTTCTCAGGCTTCAAGCTCAAGGGTTATTGCTTCAAAAAAACTTCAAAATATCCCCTTCAACATTAACTACTGCCTTGCTTCATCCCTACCTACAGCCAAAATCTATCAGGTTGTCTCTAGTCATCATGTTACAATGTAGGCTACTTTCAAAGGTAAAGCCTGGTTCCTCCAGATTTTTCAATCAGTTATTTACTATTATATTTTTGAAAATTATTCTCAGCCACAAGTATTACATAAAACTTTCCTCAGTTCCCTTATTTAGAAACTCCATTCTTGCAAATTGTGCTTGTCTTTGAGCTTTGAGGCATAGAACTACTAACTTTTAAATTCTTCATAGCATTGGTCATATTTTATTTGTGCCACATCCACCTAATTTACTTCCCCATTTTGTTAATTGTTTTGGAATTTTAAAGTGTAGTAACTAACTGAACTGATGACTCTGAAGGATTTTTAAACCTCAAAGTTGTTTTGGGTATCAATTTTGTGCACTTGCTTAACCAGTAATTCTTTCCCTTTCCCTTACAATGAAAATATTTATAGCATAAGGGTATCAAGCAGCTCCTGGCATATGAAACCCTTAGATCCATTTCATGCTTTTATTTCCCCCTCTTTTGGACCTCTTTATGATCACTTATATCATAAAACCACTTCTATGGAATATTTTGTTGATCCCCATGACCAAATTTCTAGCTCCCCAGTCAAAAGTTGGGGAAAAGGCTTGTAGAGATATGCATCACAAGCCAAAATAAAATAAAATTCTAACAAACTTGGTGAAAGCTCTTAACCAAATTTTTTTTGAGGTCTTGTACCATGGTTTGAGTTTTTGAAACTCCAGCATGAAAAATCCAGATCAATTCAAAGAAGATAATCCAAGAAATATTTCTCATTATTTTCAGTGTTGTAATATTAGGAGGAAACAATATTGAAAAAACTAAATTAATAATTGCAAACCCCTTCTTTGGCATGTGGAACCCACATTTCATCTTGATGGGTGTGCAAAAGTCCCCATGACAAATTTTCTGGCTTATGGTGGCATGCAAAGGTCCACACACCACCCTCCTTTGGCATGCATATTTCCACATTCCAAACTATGACATATGATTTGGCCTGTGGAAATGCATATCCCAAAAATTGTGGTGTGTGGAACTTGGAATTTCAAAAAATTATGTGTGACCAAAGAAGAAATTCCTGTAAATTCAAAAAAATTATAGAAAATAATTTAAAACATGTCAAAATAAAAAGTTTACATTGAAAATGAACCTATTTTGAGGATCAAAACTTTTTTAACAAAATAAACATAGGGTGATGAAAAATTCACAAATCCCAGTCGTTTTGGAGTCGTTTAGGGCCCAGCACAACCCAATCAACAAGTGGGGGCCCATAAAAATGTCAAATGGGTTGTTCCAAACACAATTTTTTTTATCTATCTATATATATATATATATATATATATATATATATATATATTTATTTATTTATTTATTTATTTATATATATATATATTTATTTATTTATTTATTTATTTATTTATTTATTTATTTATTTATTTATTTATTTATTTATTTATTTATTTATTTATTTATTTATTTATTTATTTATTTATTTATTTATTTATTTATTTATTTATTTATTTATTTATTTATTTATTTATTTATTTATTTATTTATTTATTTATTTATTTATTTATTTATTTATTTATTTATTTATTTATTTATTTATTTATTTATTTATTTATTTATTTATTTATTTATTTATTTATTTATTTATTTATTTATTTATTTATTTATTTATTTATTTATTTATTTATTTATTTATTTATTTATTAATTTATTTATTTATTTATTTATTTATTTATTTATTTATTTATGTATTTATTTATTTATTTATTAATTTATATATTTATTTATTTATTTATTTATTTATTTATTTTTCATTTATTGATTTTTGATTTATTTATTTTTGATTTATTTATTTTTCATTCATTCATTCATTCATTCATACATTCATTTATTTATTTATTGCTTGATTCTATAATTTATTCATTCATTCATTTATTTATTCATTTATTAATTAATCAATCAATCAATTAACTAATTAATTAATTAATCATTGAATTATTTATTTATTTATTTATTTATTTATTTATTTATTTATTTATTTATTTATTTATTTATTTATTCATTAATTTATTCATTAATTTATTTATTGATTTATTAATTAATTAAGTAATTTATTTATTTATTTATTAATCAATCAATCAATCCAATTCATTATTTATTATAACAAAAAAATCAACATATTTGGATTTTTTGGTTGATTCCTGGTTTTTTTTTTGAATTTTTATTCAATTTATTTTACTTTTTGTTATTCTTAGTCGTTTCGCATGGCTACACGACTAAATTTGAATGGTGTAGAGTCCGAGACGGCACACATTTAGTTTTGCAGCCCCCACATGGCGGTCCGGTGCCGTGTGGCCTACAGCCCAACCTCTTTGGGCTGTGTTGGGCTCTACAGGGCTCAAACCTAATTGTGTAGCTGTGTCACACAACCCAAATGAGTCGTGTACACAAATCATTTGAGTTGTTTACACAAATCATTTGAGTTGTGTAAACAAATCATTTGAGTCATGAATTTAAAATTGCCCATAAATATAATTAAAGGGAGTAAGTTTTTCACGCCCCAATCATTATTTTTTCCTGGTTTCAATGTCCCCACAACTTCCCCCATCTGCGCATTTTACCTTAAAATTGTAAAATTTGGTAAATTTTCAGAAAAAAAGAGAAGAACTACAGTGTAAAGGGGCATCTAAAAACTCTCCAATATATTTTTGTGATTATTTGGTCAATTTGAAGGCTTTCAAAATTAGAATAAAAAAATTGAAAAAATAAACCTGCTACATCTCAAATCTTTTCCATTTTTTAATAATTTTTTTCAAATATTTTTGGAAGCTCTGAAGAGAAATTTATTTTCCATATATAAAAGGCAATTCAAATATGATTTTTCAAGATTTTTAGTACTTCATATTTCCACCAGAAAATGGGAATAACATAAAAAATAAGACATTGTTTTCTATTTTTTTGCTTATATTTCCAAAGAATTTTCCAAATTTTAAGCTTTGATTATTTCAGTGGGCACTGAAAAGGGCACAAAAAAATACTTGGTGATTTTTAGGATCAATTTTTTAACTAAAAATAATTGATGCATCTACAACTATAACATAAAATCTCTGTTTTTGGGTGTGTTTTGGAGGAATTTATGATACTATTTGGATTCTTTTTATGGAATTCCTGAGTTTTTTTTAAATGAACTTCAAAATATATATTCTTCATTTATTTGCTTCAACTTTTTTTAGCCCTCAATTTCTAGCCTCAAATCACCATGCTTAGACCCCTTTTTGGGGTAGGTCCACATTTTTGGGCTCTTCTTTATGAACAATCTGATATTAAATATTATTTTGAGTTATTTTCTGCCTCCTCCTTACCTTTTGGGGCGGTTAAAACCTTTCCTCAACCATAACATCACCCTTCAACATTCAGAATTCACAACACACCAGACAAATCACCAATCATCACCAATCATCACAACTCAACAACAATCAACCATCACACATCACTAATCAACAAAACTCAAGAAATGCAATTAAAAATCTACCTCAACTAGATAAAAACCCCTGGATCCAAAAATTCAATCAAAAATCCAAAAAAATCACTCCTCAACATAATTTTCTCAAATGTTTTAGATTTTTCTTTTTGATCATTAAAAAATCAATCCAACTTCACAACTAACCAAAAAAAATTTTTATGCAAAATCTCAAGTCTCTGAACTATTTTTTTCTCACATTCTGAATCTTTCTCATATATAAACTCTATCTAAAACTCCAAATTCTTCATAAAAACCCATCTCAAAATTAAAATAAAACTTTTTCTCAATAATAAATCAACTGGGCTTTACTATCTGGCTCTGCTTCTTCTTCTCCAGTTCCACCATCTGCCTGTGCTTATTCATCTTCTGCTTCTTTGAACAATTTATATCACCCCCATGATTCCATCCCTTTGGATCCTACACCTGAATTATCATATTAGGGAGTATTAAAGTTAGAAAACCAGCCATTAGAAACCCGCCATTTTTTTGACCAAACCCGCCATTAACAATGGTGGGTTTCTGAAATACACACACCCCCTAACTGGTGTATTTCAAAAAAGCGGGTTTCATGAAAATGGCCTATTTCAAACATCAAACCCGCCATTAAAACCACCATTTATGCATCATCATCCATCCACCACCCATCACATCTAAAAAACCCATCCACATCAGAAAATTCATACTGGTTGCATCTCCATCACATCACATACATCTCATCTCCATATCACTTCACATCTCTATTGATTTTCACATCTCCATCTTCACACAAATCCCATCATCATATAATCACCCCAAATCACATCCATCTGCATTGCTTTCCATCTCCATCTTTACACAAATCCCATCATCATCTCATCAACCCAAATCACATCACCATCATTCTCAACATGTCCAATCAGACTTCCCGCCAGCAAGTTGAAAACGCAAAAAAGCTGACTGAACTTTTGCTACTGTTTGACTCCCATTCAGACTTTGATCCAGAATCCAATTTGGAATCAACTTGGTTAGCTTTGAATTTGCTGTTTGAAAAGCAATACATTGTTCCAAGAATACACACCCTCCACAACCCTATGTATGAAAGGCAAAAGCTTCATCTCATCCCTGACTTAAGCTTCCAGAAAACATTCCAAACTTTTTTGCCTTCATTAATGAAATTTAAGGAGATGATTGAAGACCACAACATCTTGCAGAAAAATTCTTGGAATCCTCAATGCAATCCAGCCATCTAACTTGCTGTTGCTCTTTGTATATTGGGATCAAATGGAAATGGAGCAGAAATCCATCAATTGGAAAATCTATTATCAGTTAGTTATCAAAGCATTGACTTATACACCAAAAGAGTCATGATTGCTATTGTATCTTTCTGTTACTCATTCCTTTCTTGGCCAACCAAAGAAGAACACAGGGAGATATCTCAAGTAATGGAGACTGAAGGATTTTCTGGTTGTATTGGGTTTCTTGACGGAACCACCATCCCCTTGAGTCAAAACCCCTAGCTAGATGGCAACCACTATTTTGATTGCAAAAAAGGCAACTGATTCATTTCTTTTGCAATGACTTTGATAACACCTTTGATCACGCCACTGAAAAAATATTTTTCATCTTTTTGCTTAGATAATCCATGGACCTCCAACTTGCTTGTGATAACAACAAGAAGTTCATATCACTCCATGTTGGCCTTCCAGGTTCTTTTCATGATTCATACGTGTTCAATAGGATGCAAATTTCCCAAAAACCAGGGAACTAATTTTACCAATATCAATACCTTCTGGCCCGTTTAGCTTATGCTAGTGGAAAATATGTGGTTCCAGCATACCAGAACGTTTCATCTAATGATCAAGGAAAAACCAATTTCAACTATCATCTTGCCCAATCATGAGTTTGGATTGAGCATGCCATAGGAGTCCTGAAAGGAAGATGGGCCAGCTGAAGGGAAATTCAAAACCAGCTTCAAAATCCCACAACATGAATTTTCTCATCCACTGGATTATCACTTGTGTAATCCTTCAAAATCTTTTGGCCAAAATCAAAGATGAATGGTACAAAATATTTGAAGATGATATTCCTGATCCACCTCAAGTCATCCCTGTTTCATATTTTCCCTCATCTTCTTCTATGAGAGAATGGATTCTTCCTCTCACCCTTGCTAGCTTTGATGATTAATGTTTGATTTCAAGTTAGGTAATAAATGCCTTCACCAAATTTTTTTGCAATAGTTCTTCCTACCAAACTGTTATTATTGCAATACAAGGTGTCTTTACAACAATCAAACTTGTTGGGGATCAATTAGAGAATTTAACAAGGAACCATGATGGGAAAGTGTGCACCAAGTTATACTCAAGACTATGGGTTTTCCCTGTTCCCAACAAATAGGGGACCTACTAGCATCAAGAGGCTCCATTGTGTTGTTTTTGGTTGTTCACCCAAGATTCCTAGGCTGAGTCATTTTTTTTTCTGATTTGGGGGGGGGGGGTGGACTTAGCCAAAACAGACTCCAAAATTCCAACCCCCCACCTCACCCCACTAAACCACCAGTCAAAACACCCACCTCACCCCACCAAACCACCGGTCAAAACATCCACCTCACCCCACCAAACCACCAGTCAAAACACCCACCTCACCCCACCAAACCACCAGTTGGTCCACTCCTTCCTCCTCCTCACTAACCACCACCTCCTCACCCATCACCTCCCCCTCACCCACCACCTTTCCTCCTCATTTGGTTGGCCCCGCTGTTAAGCTTACTCCCCTCCTCCTCATCCTCCCCTCCTCCTCATCCTCCCCTCCTCCTCATCCTTCCCTCCTCCTCATCCTCGCCATTCTCCAATGCTCATCCTTTGATTAATCCACCTCCATCCCCCTTGGTTGATTCCCCAGGTAAGCCTCCCCCTCCCTCCTCCTCATTCCCCTTTTCAATTCCTCTCACCCCCTCTCACTCCCTCTCACTCACTCACTCACCCCCTCCCATCTCACTTGGCTTGCCTGCCCCACCTCCCCTTCCTTGCTTGGCCAACGCCGCCGCCCTCCCTCCTTTGCTTGCTTGGCCAACCCCGCTGGCCCCCTCCCCTCCTTTGGCCAACCAACGCCCCCCCCCCCTCCTTTGCTTGCTTGGCCAACCCTGCCGGCTCCCTCCCCTTGCTTTCTTGGCCAACCCTGCCGGCTCCCTCCCCTTGCTTGCTTGGCAAACCCCGCCAGCCCCCTCCCCTTGCTCCCTTGGCTGACACTTGGCTTGCCGGCCCCACCCCCCTTGCTCACTCGGCCAACCCCGCCAGCCCCCTCCCCTTTCTCCCTTGGCTGACACTTGGCTTGCCGGCCCCACCCCCCTTGCTCACTTGGTTAACCCCGCCAGCCCCCTCCCCTCCTTTTCCCTACCAACGCTGGCCCCCCACTTGCTTGCTCAGCCAACCCCGCCGCCCCCCCTCGCTTGCTTGGCCAACCCAGCAGGCCCCCCCCTTGCTCACTTGGCTTCCAACCAACGCCTGCCCCCTTGCTTTCTTGGCCAACCCCGCTGTCCCCATCACCTCCTTTGGCCCCCCCTTGCTTGCTTGGCAGACCACGCTGGCCGCCTCCCCTCCTTTGGCCAACCAACGCTTCCCCCCTCGCTTGCTGGGCCAACCCCGCTGGCGCCCTCCCCTCCTTCCTTTGCTTGCTTGGCTGACCCCGCCAACCCACCCCCTTGCTTTCTTGGCTGACCCCACTGGCCCCCTCCCCTCCTTTGGCCAACCAATGCCCGCCCCCCCTTGCTTGCTTGGCTGACCCCTCCCCTCCTTCCTTTGCTTGCTCAGCCAACCCTGCCAGCCCCCCCTTGCTTTCTTTGCCAACCCTGCCGCCCCCCATTTGCTTTCTTGGCCAACCCCACCGCCCCCCCTTGCTTGCTTGGCCAACCGCACCCTGCCTTGCTTGCTTGGCAAACCGCACCCCGCCTTGCTTGCTTGGCCAACTGCACCCCCCCTTTCTTGCTTGACCAACCACACCCCCCCTTGCTTACTTGGCCAACAGCCCCCTCCCTTGCTCGCTTGGCCAACCGCACCCCCCCTTGCTTGATTGGCCAACCGCACCCCCCCCCCCTTGCTTGCTTGGCCAACCGCACCCCCCTTGCTTGTTTGGCCAGCTGCACCCCCCCATCCACTCCTTCAGCCAGCCAACCAACCCCCCCCCTTGCCTGGTTCCTGGGCCCTGCCTGCCTGGTTCCTGGGCCCTGCCTGCCTGGTTCCTGGGCCCTGCCTACCTGGCCCCAGTCCCAACCCCAACCAGAACCAAAGGCCCAACCCAATTCCCTCACACCCTGGTAAGTTTTTTTTTTTTTTTTTTTTTTTTTTTTTTTTTTTTTTTTTTTTTTTTTTTTTTTTTTTTTTTTTTTTTTTTTTTTTTTTTTTTTTTTTTTTTTTTTTTGGTGATCACCTTTCTGGTGAACTTGAGATAAAGTCCAGGTTTGGTTTCATTTTTTTTGATCCAATCTTGTTTCACTGATGATGTCTGTTTGACTGAATTTTTTTTTATGTCCTATTCTTCTCCCACCCGCCTCAAAATTTTACACAAAAAATTGAATCCCATCTTGTTCCTCACCCCAAAAAGAGTATACGGATGGGAGGGATCAAGATGGAAGGAGATTGATTGACCAACATAATGAAAGGTGGTGAGAATAGGGCCCATCACCAAAAGAGGATTCAAATGAGAGACTCAAAAATATCTTTGGAGGTTGCTGAGGAAGGTATTAATGAGCAGGTGGTCTAGTCTGGCAGGAAACCCTGTCATTTTGATCTGAACCCTTGTTGACATATATGTTGACATATTTTTGAATTTCCTTTTATGTTTGATGCATTTCTTTTCTTTTCTTTTATACTTCTCATTCCTCACTTTATTTCTTTATTTCCCTATTGTCCTCAATACATCACATGCGCGCTCTCCTAGATGCGCAGGAATTGCTTGTATTCAAAACACTTATTCAATATTCTACACCTCCATTGTGTGGGACAAGGGTATATAGTCTGGAGTTCAAAGGTATCAGAGAGAGGGAACTTGTTGAATTTCTTCTTTTCAAATTCCAAAGCACTCAATAATTCAACTTGCTCAAATCCAAATAATCCAACCATCTCTCCAAGCAATGTTTTTCAATGTTTGAGCACTTCCAAGAAGAACATCCATTCATGTGGAGTTTGAGCTAATTTGGTGCAATCCCTTTTCTATCAAGCGGTTGCCTAAACTTCTTCATACTTCTGATTCTTTCTCATATTCTACTTCAGAGGTATCCTGGCATCATTAAAGGAGAAAGTCTGGCACATTCATCCTTTCACCATTTCAGATTTCTTATATACTGTTCAGACTCTAATGTGATAGTAGCTGGGTATGGATTATTTCTTCACCATCTGTTATACACTTCATCTCTAACCTTTCTGTATCTAGTTGCTTGTATTATTCATATAAGAAATTCAGGTCCCATCAAGCCTTCAATTGTTGCCCAAAAGAAAAAGAATAGTCAAAAACCCACCCAGGAAGAGTTTGAGCAAGCAAAAAAAACAATCAAACAGTTCCATTTCCACAGTGGAAAAATAATTGTCTTCAATGGATCTAATCACCAACCCCTGGTTGAAATCATTGAAATTGTGCCCTTGGATAAACTTTCAGAACAAGATAAGAAGGACATCAAATTTTTCACCACTTTCCTTCATGGTTCAAAAAACAATGTCAACCCAGTTGGTCCTTCAAGATCTTGGGGTGGAAAAATGTGGGCAGTTGGATGGCAAAAATTGATGCACCCTTCTGAGTTATTTGGAAGTTATCTGAAGAAATCATCTATTAGATCTTCTCCTAAAGAGTATGCTTTCCTCAACCTTAAGGCCAACAAATTATCCCCAATTCTAGGACAAATGTTTTGCAATTTGGCCAAATTTTCCTTTGAATCAAACCGTGGTACCATGAAGGACAACAAAATCCCCTCTTTCTCTTTGTTGGAATTTGGTTCCAAGCCTACACCTTTTGATTTATCCCCACACTTCACTTTCACCTTGGATTCTTTTTAAAACTCTCCTCATATCAACAAAGGCAACATCTCTGGCTACTCCTTTTTACTTGTGGTTCCAACCAAGAAATAAAGTGGTTGAATTATTGAAAATATGGAAAAATCTCAAGTATTGGATTGCCAATTTTTTGTCCTGACCTTGGCTTTGGAATTTATTTCAAGCAAAAAGGTATAGTCAAAATGGTTTGGGCAGCTAATAAGTAAAAGCACTGTACCTTTCCTGCTGTGGACACAGAAACCCATACCAAAATGGCCATTTCACTTCAAATTAATAAAACAACTAGGCACACTTTTAGGTACTTGAATAATGGCCAAAATTACTCTAGAAAAAATATAAATAAAAACAAAAAATATTTGTATTTTGGTGGGGTCATGAATACTCTCAAACGTTGTAATCAAAAATAATTTTTTTGTTTTTCTTTCACCCATAAAAATATTTTTACAAGCCCAGCATTTGAGTTATCTGGTTTATTTCATCTACTGTTCTACTGCTACCAATGCAAGCCAAGGCTACTAATACCTTATCATTTTTTTTGGTTTTAAGTTGTTCCCTCTCCTTTCCCAGTTGTGCTTGCTGCTGATCCTTCTACTTTTCCTATTTTTAAAATCCTAGCTCAGCCTGTTTCAACTTCAACTCAGCATCCCATTTTTGTTAATGAGCCAAACTCTTGGATTTCTGCTTTTGAACATCCATGGCCAGTTGATGATCCCACTTTTGCTTTTCAAACTCAAGTTTTTGGATTAAATTTGTGATTTGACTGTTTTTTTCAGGGAAAAAGCAATGAGCATGATTTTGAAAGCAAGGATATTCAACCAATGGACTTACATGAATCTTGCTTCTCCATGATTTCTTCAAAGCCTGAAAAACCAGAAGTTTTTCTTCTCTTTTGATGACTTTTGGGGTTGATATTGATGGAATTTGGGTCCTTTTGCTTACCCTTGGCAGAGGAGGTTTGAGTCTGAAAGTTGTCACTTGTGTTGGAAGGTGATGTGGGAGGCCCCATTGGGTTGAGCTTTTGGCCATTCTTGAATGGATGAGCCTGTTTTTTTACAATCTAAATCATTCAGGATTAACCAGAAAGAAGAGAAAAGAGCTTGGTTACTTACTTGAACCAATGTTGAGGGTAATGGAGACTGAGGAGTATCTTGATTGGCATCAGCAAGGTTTATTAGATCTACTAACCCAGGAAGAGAGCAATCCAAAGAAGGAGGGGAGGGGTCCAAGGTATGGTTTGACACATCAATCAACGCGGAACTACACTTGATTGGAGCTGATGACATGTGAATATCCTCCTTGGCATTGGATGGGGGCCACTCCAAGCCAAATGTTTCTTGAAGATCACCATTGCTAGGCTTAGCATCCCCAGCCAAGTTCTCAGCATCAACTGAATCAGATTTTTGGGCATCAAAAGCGGCTAAAGGGGTGATGGCCTTCTTTCCAAAGATTTCATCCATTAAAATATAAAAAGGACAAACAGATCTCAACTTATCAACCACTGAATTGATTCCCTTGGCTTTGTCAGATTTGGTGATACCAAATCCGGAGGAGATTGACAGGGACTGGGCCTTTTTGTACTTGGCTAGATAATTCTTGAATTGCTCCCTGATCTGTTTGTACAACAGATCCAGCCTACCTTTTGTTTTGTTCTTGAGTTCATTGGCCATCAGGAGATAACCATTGACCTTAGAGGATGGAGGTTGGCCAACACGTGTTTCATTTTCCAACCCAAAGCAGGCATCATAGTTGGAGGGAATTTTCAGCCAGTTGACCAGGATAATGTGATCAGCTCTCTTGAGCTGACTTGAGCCCTTGGAAGCTGATGGGGGAGTTTTTTTTCTGTGGAGTTCCTGGGCAATGTTTTCTTTGGTGTGTTGGACTTTTGTGTGGACTTGCGGGGGAAGGTTTGCTGAGGGGCCATTTGGAAAGTGTAAGGGCAATAAGGTGATGAGAGGGATAAAGTGACAAGAAAGATAAAGTGATGATAGATATGAAGTGATGAGAGCAATCAAGTGACAAGAGCCATAAAACAATGATTGGATTCTTTGGATGAGGTTGGAGGTACAAGTTATTGTTGGAGGTAGAGTGATGAGAGCAATGAAGAAATGAGAGAGATGAAGCAATGAGAGCAATGAAGCAATGAGGGCAATGAAGCAATGAGAGCAATAAAGTGGTAAGAGATCAATGAAGCAATGAGAGCAATGAAGCAATGAGAGCAATAAAGTGGTGAGTGATCAAGTGATGAGGGTGATAAATTGATGAGAGTGATGTTGAGAGTGATAAAGTGACAAGAGTGGTGAATCTGTTGATGATGAGGCTGGAGGTAAAAAAAATTGCAATGAGGTTGGAGGTAGAAGGAGGTGGGAAGCCAGGGTTGGATGATGTGGACAGGTGGGAGAAGCCTTTAAATACTTTATTTTGAAAAAACCACTTATTTAATGTTAACTTTGACACGTCTGATGTGAAATAAGTGGTTTTTTTTTATTTTTAATGGCGGGTTTGAAATGGAATATTTGGGTTGAAACCTGCCATTACAAAATGGCAATTTGGTTAACTTTGATACGCCCTATTATTCAAAGGTGAGACTTGTAGATGCTGTTAAAGAGTGGGCTAAGTAACAGGGATATGCCATCTCAGAAAAATTTAAAATGATAAGAAGAAAAGATAGACTTACCAATTTGAGCAAAGCTGGGGAATATAAAACAAATTTTGATAAAAAAAAGCACTCAGAAACTAGAAAAAAAAGTGTCCTTTCCAATTCTCTGGAAGCTTTTACAAGAGGACTGGTCTTTGGAAAAAAAAAATGCAAAACCCTAGTCAAAATAATAATTCTGAAAGAATCCATCAACCTGTGCATTCCATAGAAGGATTCATGCGGCTCAAGAGGATGTGATACATTTTTTAACCAAAGCTGGGGTTCCTCCCCTCAGAATCCTCAAATCATTAATGCAATCCTCAACTTCTCCCATTCATAAAAAACTTAGTGCCATCTATCACAAAATATCAAAAATTACAAAAGAACAAATGCAAGGGAAATCACCTATTGAAGCTTTAATAATGGAATTAAGAAACTTATTTTCAAAATACAAAATCAATAATCAAAATGGTCATATGATATCTAACTAAATTTCTCACGCAGATTTTATAACATTGATTAAAATGTTAAAATATGGATGCACTCAGGTAATGTGCATATCAGTGTTTAATCCAAATGGAAGGCAAAAATGGGCCTCCCTTGCCCATTGGACATCACATGGGCCCCGTGGACCTATGTGGATGTTATTGGTTTTGGGCATTTGGGCACCAAAACACATTTTCCTATTCAATGGGGACACGGGCTTTAAGGAACCTGTCAGGTTGTATGAGCCAACATAGCCGGATGGTCTTATCTGGGCATCTATGAGCCTAAGGACTATTATGGACATACTTGGCCAGATGGGCTGGCCTGCCAAAATATGGTTTTTAGGGTCTGCGGGCCTGGGCCGCCCATTGGGGCTGCCAGGCTTCTTTCTCACCTGGGGCCCAACAGCCCACGCGGGGCCATTGTAGAGGGGAGGGGACTTCAATTGGATTCACCCCACCCCCTGTGTGTGGGGCTGAGGCCCCAGTTGCACCACCCAGCTGGTTGCCGCCACAGAGTTGGGTTGTGGCTGCAGGGGATGGTGGCCCCTGCCTCCCTCCCTCCCCTTGCTTGGTTGCAAGGTGGAGGGAGGATGGCTGGTCCCTCCTTGACCAGGCCAGACAGCCTGTTGCAACAAAGGCAACCAGCAAGCTGGGAGTGGACTTGATCACCCCCCCACCTCAAGATCAATGGGGCCATCTCCCCCCCCCCCCCCATTACCAAGGGGGAGGCAACAAATGGGGCTCGGTGGGCCTGACCAGCACTCAGCCCAACTTCAGTGTGACAATACCTGGGGTTATTGACCCCCAGGGCCCCTGGAGGGGGATTTGATCACCTCCCAAGGGGATTTGAGCAAAGTAGGGGGGGGGGGCGCACGCCTGCTGGTTACACCCCCCCCTCATTAGTTCTTGGCCAAACCCTGAGTGATTCTGGGTCCACCCTGGCCATTTTGAGGGACAGGGGCCTGGTTTCAGGAGGCAACCAGGCCTGTGAGTTTTTAGAAAGGGCCAGTATGGTTAGAAGAGAAATGTAACCAGGTAACAGGTCTGGTTGTAATAGACAATCAGCCAGGGTCTGAAAAGCAAGGGGCTGGTTCAGCCCTGTGAGGTTGGAAACAACAAATTTGACTTTTACAGGCTGATCAAAAGGGTTCAGGACTAATGCAAAGTGGGATGAGTAAGCCCAAACCAAGCAACAGGGCCTGTAGAGCCTGTAGAGCCCATTTGGGGCAAAATGTTTGCCTTTTGCTTGTCCCTACATGAGCTCCACATGAGAACCATCTTTTTTATTTAAGGAGCTCTTCTAACTGATGTTTTACACCCATTCATTCATCAATTTATTCACATTCACAAGTGTGCCATTGCCTCTGCCTCAGATTAAGGATCAATCATAACACACTATTTTCTCAGAATTTCTTTTGCTTTAAATACTGCTCTTTGACTAAGCTTGTGGGCTAATAATTCTCAAACATTATTAGTAACATCATCATCATTATTTCCAAGCAAGATAGACCCTTATACCTTACTTTGGAAAAACTCAAGGACTCCAAGTTTTCCAAGAAGATGTTTTATATCCCAGAGTTCAACTCCACCAATATTATTTTGAATGGTAAAATTTATAGTGCTTGATCTACTTAATGGAAAGTGAGCTGGAAAACATTTGTTGTGGGGAGATTATGGATGCAGATGATACCTTGATTAGTTCAGAAGTAGAGAAGAAGTCTTACCATCTCATTCTTAGGCATTTGGATGAAATTCATATGGAATGGGTTACTGAGACTTTGAGAGAGAAAAAGAAGAGGATGGGAAACATTTTATGGAGGATTCTCAAGGCCAAGTATTCTGGTAATTCTGTTCATCAGAAGTGGATTTATTTCAATAACTTGTTTAAGTTGAGATTTTTCAACTGTGGAAAATTCATAGGGGAGGCAAGATCAAGCATTTCTAAGATCAAATTATCTGGGCTGAACATGGATCCTGAGGGTTTTTCACTCCTAATTCTGCAGAAGCTACCATAAGAGTATGAGTCCTTGGTTAGGATTATATCTCAATTGGATCCACATCCTGGGGAAGAGGATGTGCTGAAGAGAATTGAAAAGGATGATCTTCAATTTAAGATGAAGGAGGGCACAGGAACTTCTTTGGTTGGCAAGACAGGAAAATCAGGAAAGAAGGCAAACACCAAGAGGGATTTATCAAAGGTCTTATTTCATAATTGTCAGAGGAGGGGGCACTATGAAAAGGATTGCAAGGAGCCCAAGAAGAGGAAGAATTCTGAAGAAGAAGAAAAGGAAGACAAAAGGTAAACCTTGCAATGGAGAAAATTGCTATGGTGGCATTAGAATGTCCATCAGAAAAGGCTGTTGAGGAACATGTCCCAAAAAAGAAGGCAAAGCTCATTGAGGATCAAGAAATGGACTTCATTTTTTATGAAGTGGGTAATCTTAACCTTCATGATAAGAAATTACCAGTGGCTGATAATTTTTATTTCCTTACAGGAGGATTGAAGGAGGATTTTCTTGTTTTGATTGATTCTGGTTGTAAATACCACATGTTTTTTGAGCCAAATTTATTTTCAAATCTTAGGGATTTTGATGGTGTTTTAAATATTGGCCAAAAAGGAAGAACAAATCAGATTAAAGAAATTGGTAAATTTATTCTTGCAAATCCATTGGGTTTCAAAATATCTTTTGAGAAAGTGTTCTATGTACCAGATCTTCCTTATAAACTTGTGTCTCTTGGAGTTCTCTGGAAAAAGGGTTCCAAATTTGTTATCTTCAAGATGATAATTTTTCTATTGATTTGAATGGGAGAACTATCCTGAGGGGAAAAGTTTGGAATAAGTTGCTTTGTGCTAACTTGTTCAAGTTTTCAGCTCTGAGCACTGTTTCTCACAATAGAGTTTCAATAAGTTGAAGGAAAGCAACTGTCAAAGTTGTACCTTATGGGGCCAAGACCAGAAATGTGTTCTCAAAGAGTAGAGATTGCACAGAAGTTCCTAGAGAGGAATTTTCCTTTGATTTGTCAGGGCAATTTACACCAGTGTCCCTTGGAGGGGCAAGATACTTCATCAATATAGTTGGTAAAGCAACTAATTATGTTTGGGTAAAACCAATAAGATCAAAGGATCAGACCACAGAGGAGGTTTAAGTAATTTTCAAAGTCTGGAAAATGAATGGTTTGATGGAGGAGATCAAGAAGGTTATTACTGATGGAGGGGGTGAGTATGTGAGTAAAGAGTTTGAGAAACTGTTGAATAATTATGGCATAACTCATATATTGACAACTGATAGTACTCCACAAAACAATATAATAGTTGAGATGATTAACAGGACTTTATTAGAAAAAGTCAGAAATATCATGGGTAAATCTGGTCTACCAAAGGTTTTATGGGCTGAGTTGGCGTGCACAGTGTTTCTGTTGCACAATATAGTAAGTGTTTATGGGAAAAGTCTGAATTATCAGTTTTGGAAGTTGTACCCCAAAATGTCACAACTAAGAAAAATTGGTTGCTTAGTGTATTATAGTGTCCAAAATAATGAGATTGTTGGTAATTTAGATCCTAGGGCCAGAACAGGGGCACTTTTAGGCTATGATTTAATAAGTAAGTCATATAGGATTTAGTGTCCAAGGACAAGAAAGGTTATCTGGAGTAGGGATGTACAATTTGAAGAAGGTACCTTTCCACTCAAGAGGAGTGAAGATGTTTCTGTTGAAGAATCACAGCAGGAAATAGAATTAGAGCCTATTTCACCAGAAGAGGCTGGGGAGAATGTCATTAATGATGACGTTGAGATGGCAGATGTGCCACAGGAGGGTTCAGTACCCACTTCAGGGGAGTATGTGGAATCAGAACCTGATGATCCTCCACCTCCAGTTAGAAGGAGTGGCAGGATGAGAATACCTGTTCATAGGTATTAGGAATGGAAGTCCCATTATTCTTCTGAAGAATATGAGGAAGATACACTTTGGGAACAGTGTATGCTTAATGATATTCTACCGTTAAGTTTGGAGATGGGTAATAGAGTTAACCCAAATAGCTTTGGCAAAGCTATGAATTCTGAAAAGAGAGCCAATTGGAAGATAGCTATTTTTGAGGAATTTGATTCTCTGGAGAATAACAGTGTTTCTGAATTGGTTAAGGGTGATTCAGTTCCAAAGGGAAAGAAAATTGTTGGGTCTAGATTAGTGTTGAGTAAGAAGTTTGATAATAATGGATTTTTGAAGAGGTTCAAGGATAGATGCATTGCACAGGGCTTCAAGAAGAGAGAGGGTATTGATTACCAGGAGACTTTTTTGCCAACTGAGAGGCTTTCCAACTTCAGTTACATCATTTCTTTGGAAGTGGAGTTGGGTGAAGAAATCAGACAAGCTGATTTTGTGACTGGATACTTGAATACAAAACTTGGAGAGGAGGAGACTGTGTATATGTCAATTCATGATGGTTTCAAGGAATGGCTGGTAGATACCAAGCCAGAAAATATGAAGGAAATCTGTGTGATAAGTTCCTCTCAGCAGATAAAGTGGAATATGTCCTCAAGCTGTGTATATCCCTGTATGGATTAAAGCAAGCAGCTAGGTCATGGTATAAAACTATGAGTTAGAAAATCATGGAGATTGTTTTCAGGAAAACTGAGGCCAACCCTTGTCCCTTTGTGAGAAAGGATGCAATTTTGTTTGTTTGGGTTGACAAAATTATCATTATTGGGAATGGTAAGGAGAGAGTCATGGAGACACTCAAAAAGGAGTCCAAGACAAAATATCTTGGTCTGGCACAGCAGGTGCTGAGAATGAAAGTTAGTAAGAGCAAGAATGGGATCAAGTTGGATCAGAACCATTATGTCTCAGCTCTACTTAAGCTGTATGGCTTAGAGGATGCAAAAGATTTTGGAACTTTGATGCAGTCTAACATTTGGTTAGAAAAGTCTACAGATGAAGAGAATCTAGAGTTTGTTCAATCTGGGAATGATTATAGGTCAGCTATTGATCTTTAAATTTTTGGGACATTGTACAAGGCCAGATATTGCATTTGCAATTGGTTTTTTGTCACAACACTTAGAGAGACCTAGCATGAGGCATTGGTCAGCGTTTAAGAGGGTTATGAGGTATCTTAAAGGAAAAATCAGTCTGGGACTATAGTTTTCAAAGTCAGAAAACTTTGACTTGGTTGGTTATTCTGATGCAATTTTGGCAGATGGTAACACTAGGGAATCAACAAGTGGCTTTGTATTTTTCTTTGGGAAGAATTCAGTGTCATGGATGTCCAAAAAGGTGTCAGAAATAAGTCTTTCTTCAACAGAAGCAGAGTAAACAGCATACCTGTCAGCTACACAGGAAGCTAAATGGTTGAGAAAGATCTTAGAGGATACACATGAACCACAACGGTTTGTGTTGCTGCATTCTGATAATCAGAGTGCCATTGTGTTGGCAGAGAACCAAGTGTTCCATTAAAGAACAAAAAATATTGATGCTCATTATAACTATATACATGATGCAGTAAATTGCAAAGAGATAGTGTTGTGTTAAATTCCCACTGAAGCAATGATTGTGGATATCTTAACTAAGGCATTAGATAGGAACAAACATAAAGTTTTGGTGTCTTGTATGCAAAGGGCATCCCTTCTGGATTAAGGCGGTGTGCTAAAATACAGATGCACTCGGGTAATTTGCATTTTAGTGTGTAATACAAATGGGATGCACAAATGGGCCTCCATAGCCCATTGGAAATCACGTGGGCCTCATGGGCCTATGTGGATGTTATTGGTTTTGGGCATTTGGGCGCAAAAACACATTTTCCAAGTCAATTGAGACATGGGCCTTGACAGGCCCATCAGGGTGGATGGGCCAACTTAGCCAGATGGGCTTTTCTGGGAATTTATGAGCCCAAGTATTTTTATGGAAATACTTGGCCAGAGGGGCTGGCCTGCTAAAGTATTGTTTTGGGATCTTTGGGCCTTGGAAGCTCATTGGGGCGGCCGCCCGCTCTAAGGCGCTTTTTTCTCACCTGGGGCCTGTTGTGAGGCCCAATGGCATGCGCAGGGGCATTTTAGGGGGCAGAGGACTCCATTTGGAGTTCCCCCACCCGCTGTGCGCAGGGCCCCGGCCCTTGTTGCGCCACCCCGCTGGTTGCGGCCGCAGGGGCTGGCCGCCCTGTCTCCCTTGGGGGATGGAGGTTGGCTGGTCCCTCCTTGACCAGACCAGCCAGCCGGTTGCAACAAAGGCAACCGGCAAGGTGGGAGGGGACTTGATCACCCCCCCACCTCAAGATTGATGGGGCCATCTCCCCCTGTTACCAAGGGGGAGGCGACCAATGGGGCTGGGTGGGCCTGAACAGCACCCAGCCCACCTGCAGTGTGGTAAAACCTGGGGTTATTGACCCCCAGGGCCCCTGGAGGGGGATTTGATCACCTCCCCAGGGGATTTGAGGCAAGGAAGGGGGGGGTACGCCTACCAGTTACACCCCCCCTCATTAGTTCTTGGCCAAACCCTGAGTGATTCTGGGTCCACCCTGGCCATTTTGAGGGCCAGGGGACTGGTTGCAGGAGGCAACCGGAATGTGAGTTTATAGAAAGGGCTAGTAAGGTTAGAAGAGAGATTTAACCAGGTAACAGGAAAAGTAAAGGAAAGGAAGCCCAAGAAAAGAAAAAGGGAAAAAAGAAACAGTATACAGAGGAAGAAGTGTTTTCTTCAATTTCTTTCTTTTTGTTTGTAATTAGGAAAAAGTTTCTTGGAGAAGCGCTACCACAGATGAAAGAATTGGATATAATCAAGACATTGAGTGACCCCCTTTGGGGGTTATCAGTCTAGTTTTTCTAGTTCATTGATTTGAATATATTTATTTGCCAATTAGAATTCAGGAACTATTATCAATAAGTGGTACAGCTTCTGAAACTGAAAATTTGAAAATTTTTCTGTGATAATCTTGCTTTATTTTTCATTTATTCACCAGTCTTTTTTTTCTTGGTGATGATATTCATGGTTAAAAAATTTTCTTTTTCATATTCTGAGAATTTTGAAGTTTTACATATTGATTAAGTAATCATAGAGTAATCATAGTATTTTTTAATTTTAATTAATAATAATCCTTCTTTAAATAGTATCCATAGAAAAATTTCATTTTCCCCAAGATAGCCATACCACAAATTTCACATTTTCAAGATGTGATGGTTAATGGGAAATGTGGGCTTATATTGGTATCAGTTAATTTGGAAAGTAAAGCTGAAGATTGGAGATCATTAAATCAGGAAATAAACAAGGAAATGGGTTCAAACCCTGTATTCAGGGGTGAAAATTTCATGCATGAAGTCTGGGATTAAAATTCTGACATTCTGAAAAAGGAAGGAAACATCTCAACCAATGTTCTGAACCTGCCCCTTAAGGTTACTTGATGAAATCCCTTTTCCATGGTTTCCTTCTGTAAGATACAAGCAAAAGGCCAGTGGTACTTTTCTCTAAGTTGAAGCCATAAACCTATTTTCCCCTCAGTTCCCCTCCAACTTCTAATTCTCCAAAATCTCCCAATTTTTAATTATTTTGGAAGATTTTCAGCACAAAATCTATTTCTGCTATAATTCTGAACTGTAGTCAGCTCTCCAATTATATCCTCTTTGGAATTTATTTGTAGCAAGGAATCACAAAAATTTTGGGGATTCAATTCATAATAACCTAGAAATTGGTTTAAAAATTTTGTTTCCTGCTAAATATTCTGCACATCCAAGAAGTCAAGTAATAGAATTTATACAGGTTGAATGATTTGTTGGTTTTTTTTCTGAATATCTCATCATTTTTTTATTGAGTATTTACTCAAGGTTTTAGAGAAAATAATGCCACTTTTTTTTCAATTAAAAATTTTATTGGAAAGAATACCCACAAAAAACCCTCAATTAATTCAATTTTACCCTTTTCAGTGCCCACTAAAAGACTGCAAGCTCAAATTTGGAAATTGATTCAGAAAGATAAGGAAGAAAAAAGTTTGAAATAATGTAAAAATCTTGAAAACTCTTATTAAAGTTGGCTGCTATATTTTGTTAATTTATTTCCCTTTCAATTTTCCAAAATAATTAAAAAAAAAGAAAAGATTTGAGATGTAACACCCTTTTTTTCAATTTTTTGATTGAAATCTTGAAGGCCTTCAAATTTTAAAAAAACCTCTCAGAAATTCATTGAAGAGTTTTTAGATGCCCCTCTATGTGGTATTATTATTGTTTTTTTTTTCAAGTTCACAAAACCGGGCAAATTTAAGGATAACTATGTGGATGGGGAATGTTGTGGGGAAATCAAAACTGTGAAAAAATTAGGATTAATGGTCTGAAAAAAATCATGCCCATAATAAAATTTCGTTAATAATTTTCAAAATAAAGTTTTTCCTCCAAGAAATTCAAAAAATATGTAAAAGAATTAACAAAACATTTCCAGAAAAATAAACAAGTCTAAAAATTTGTTTTTCTTCAAAGTTTTGATTGGCTTTATTTTTTTTAGCAATTTTTGAAACTTAAATGAGTTAATGAAGGAAAGTGTCAAATTCAAATAGACTAATATGATTGGCTTAATTGGCTTTCTCTCTATGAAGGTCAAAATTTGTGCCCAAAAGGATTTAATTCTGCAAGTGTTATTGATGAGGCATCTTTTATGTTTAGTGAATTTTTCAATCATTTTTGTGTATTCTTTTATACATTTGTAGAATTATTTGGATGAAAAAAATGGGTTTTACATATATAATGGAAAAAATCACCAGGAAAATTTTTGAATTTTATTATATTTGTGGTATTAAAAAATTTTAGATCTCATAAACAGGTTTCTTTGAATTTTAACATAATCCTCAGTATTTCCAAAATTTTTTGAAACCTTTCGATTTCTCTTTTGATTGAAACACAAATTTTTGTTGTATGCACCCCACACACCAATAATGGTGGTGTTCACAGGTCAACAAACCACCATAGTTGGTGTGATAGGTTCCTCATGCCAAACAAAACAACCTATTTTGGAATGTGGAGACTTTCATTCCAAAAATGGTGGTTTGTGGACCTGTGCACACAAAAATTACTGGAATGTGCGGTGCACACACCAAATTGGTGGTTTGTGGCTTTTATGATGCCAAAAAAAGGCATTACATTAGTAATTTATTGGTGTCAAAATAGCTTCCCCCTATAATTATCTTCTTGAAAAACCCAAATAGATTAAAATAAGACCATAAATGATTCGCTTGATCATCTTACTTCTTAGGAGTCAGAGCCTTGAAGTGTACTGAGCCATAAATCAAAAAACAAGGTTCTGTTTTATTTTGAATAATTAGGGAAATTTTGAGGAAAAGATTTTCACCCTCTTTGGAAATCCAAAAAAATTTAAAAACACCAATTAGAAATTAAATTTCAGACTAATGGAGGCCAGGAACCTTGCAATCTTTGAGCCACTTAAGGTGATAGTTTTAGAAGAAATATTTATTCAAATTCCTGTGTCAATAATCAAAAGAAATATGGATAAAGCAAATTCAAGGTGGTGGTTTGTTGTGGTAAGAGGTGGAGTAATTAATGGATTAATTCTTGAATAATTGAAAATATTTGGTACAGGTATATTTAGGATCTTTAAGCCCTATCTTCATGAGAGTAAATTTTTAATTTATTCATATGGCACTTTGTAACTGTTAAATAAAGGAATCACTACCCAGAAAAAATGTGGTATGGCTGTTCCAGGGTAGAAAAAAATCTTGAGCAGAGAGAAATAATTTATCTGGTGAGTGGTTAATACCAGAGTAGCTACAGTAAATAAGTAAACTTTGAGTTTTGAAACTGTTTCAGTTTTTTGCAGACTTACCACAGAGAAAAATTTGAGTTAAAAGGGTGTGAAAATTCAAATGGAAGTTCAAACTAAAGCCATTGATTGCTTTATTAACCTTTTATTTTTTTTATTCCTGTGTGGAATAGTGTCTATATGTATAATAATAAGTCTCTGGGGAAAATTCAGCCTGAACAATGACTTTTTTTATCCCTTTTAAATTTATCAGGGGCTTTCTTGAGATTTATTGGGTTAAATGGAGGGGAGGAGCCATTTAATTGGGAAAGCAGTGCAGTCATGCATGTACAACAGGCTTTTTTTAGTGGTGCAGTGTTGAAATGAATTAAAAATCACCTGCTCCTTCTCATCAGTCCCAGATTCTCCTCCTCATCAAGTCCCCGTCATCAAATTATCACAGCCTGTCACAAGCTTTGTCTTCTACCAGCCATCCCTCCATTCATCACCATTCCACTCCCATCTTCTCCTCTACCACTTGTTATCAATCTACTACCATCTTCCTCTCCAACTTTCATATTCCTGAATTGCAATCTCACCTGCTCCTTTTTCCGCTTCTCCCTCCATTCTTTTCCTCTTGTCCCCTCCGCCTTTCTCTATCTTTTACTTTATTTAATTTTTATTCTTTTCTCAAAAAAACCAAATCTTTACGCCAACCTTTCAACTTCTATATTTCAAGATCAACCTACTCCAGCTCTTACGTTGCTAAGTCTCAAGAAAAGACTCTTAGGTTCTTCTTCTCATATTTTGTGAGAAAACAAAGACTTGTTTAGTGTTTTTCTATCCTTACTTCATTCCTTTATACTAACTTGTCCATATGTAGTCTTCTATCCTGTCCTCCTGAATAGCTTTGCTAGTCCAGCTTGATGCTACCATCAGTACTTGATCTACAGTATGTTCCTTTGCCAACTCCTCACTGTCATGTATCTGCTTGCTTTTGTCTAATTCTTTTTGGATAAAGTGTGGTTCTATTTTTATCAGTTCTTTCAAAATAAGATTCTTTGGTTTTATCAATATTAACAGTTGAATCCAGAACAACTGAAACCTATTATCCCTTAACCAGATGCAAGCATGGACCTCATAAATCCCGCCATTCTGAAATCCCCAATCAAAGGTATTCCTTTACTCAACAAGGACAACTATACTATATGGAAAACTTGAATGCTTGCCTTACTCAACGTGGCTAAAATCAAGGACCCTATGGCCTTGACTGAACCAATTTTTCACAATGATTATACCATCCTGATGTTGATCATCATCTCTAAATTGTCTCATGATTTTCACTCAAAAATCACTACCTCTAACAACAAGGAAGATGCTAAGGCCATTTTTCATTCACTGCTTAATCAATTTGTTTCATCCAAACCTGCAAAACACGCTTGCCTTTACAAAAGCTTCACCTCCATAACTTTTGATGAAGCTAAAATTCATCTATTCATTACAGAGATCAAAACCTGCTTGACTCTTCTTCAGGCAATTGGCCTTCATTTACCAACGGAGATCTTAGCCTACATTGTTTTTGACAAGCTTCCTTCCAATCCTTAAATGAAAAGTATACACCAATAAATCACCCATTTGCTTGTTCAAACTGAAATCACTCCCAACGCAGTTCTTGATCACTTTGGATCCATCTCAAAGATCAAAAATTTTCTGGTTCTCTTGCTTCCAACAACACCTCCCTATCAATTTTCACATACTAATCCCAGAAGTGTAAATCCAACAAGCACAACACTCTTTCCAACCATCCCAAGCACCGCTGCTGGATGCTGTATCCACATCTACGGCCCAAGACCCAGGCACCCTCTGGTGGAGATCAAGTCAGCTATATGTCCAAATCTCAAGAATACAACTCCTTACTCTTTGTCCTTGATTCTGGCTCTTCCAAACACACAATTTTTGATCCAGAAATCTTTGATTTTATAGACTAAGAACACCAAGGAACAATAAACACCAGCAGTGGACCTGGTGCACTGGTGATAAACCATTTTCCTCAATAATGTGCTCTATGTGCCATCTATCATTGCCAACCTTCTTTTGCTCCAAAATCTCATCTTAAATAAATTGCATGTTCTATTCCTGCCTGACCAATTTCTTGTACAAAGGGCCTCAATCAACATTTGCAATGGATTTTATATCAACCAAATTCCTTCCCTGAAACTGGAAACAGCGTCCCCTATCTCTTCATTCCTGAAATATTCTGAGCTCCTTCACAAGTCCTTAGGGCATGTAAGCTATCATCAAATCCAACATAAGCTCAACATTTGGATAAAGAAAGTGTCAGCTTGCTACTATTGCAGAGCAAGCTGCAAAAGTAACAGAAATAACATAAAAATAAAAAAAATACAATTAACCTAAGAAGGAGGAGGAAACCATGAATATTATTGCAAAAATGGATTCTCAACCCAAAATTAGGTAGGGTCACTCACTGACCCCACCCTTGAAATCCAACTCCTTATATTTTTGAATAATTAAAGAAAGAAAGACCAAAATACCATGGCACCACTATTGAACTTTTTGGCCAATTAAATATTTAAAATTTATTGTCACGAAGAGGTTTCACAACTAAAATTCAGTCAGAATTGAGGTGTTGTGTATATTTTAGGAGTTAAAGACGGAAATGTGTTCTTTCACAATTCCTGCATGCAGCGGCGGCAGCCAATACACCCGCGTGGGGCTGAGCAACAGCACTGTCACCCTGTCAAAGCCGTGTACGCAGCCCCTGGCCTCTGACAAGTATGCAGCCGCGGGACTACGGGTTGACAAAGTGAGAGGCAGCCTGAGAAACCTAGGTACCGCGTAAACATGCTACAACCTACATGGGAACATTCTACATATGTATAAATGTTCCTGTCGATAATAGATAGTCTAAAAATACATAAAATTGTATAAAAATACCTAAATAACCTTTATATGAATTTTTTATTAAATAGAATTCAAAGTACCAAAAATTTCGAAAATAAGATAATGACTACTTCTAAAAATATATTAAAATACTTTAATATACTTTTATGAGGATTCCTAGACATCAATATCTTCGTGACATACTAAGAAAACTAATGATTTCAAAATATTACATGAATACCCATGACTTATATTTTTTTAAGTAATTATTTTAGTAAATCAACTTAAATTTGAAAATAAGGAGTAAAATCAATATCATGACTTTACTCCAATTATTTAATACATAATGAGAACTCAACTGACATCAGAATATCCATAGAAATTTCTAAAAAAATAATTATTAACTTACTGGAAACATTTACTAAGGATAATTAATTAAATAATAAATAAAAAGGACAGATTAGTGTTATTCACACGTCCAAACATCAATTATAAAGTAGAATCATTCCCATAACCTGTGGAATTAGATTCTAACCGTGCTACAGAACCGAAACCACGTCACAGGCTACCACTTGTTACCCTGCTAGCCTCATTTGCTGTCCCTTTGAGCACCTGTACCCCTCAGAAGGAAAATATTGGGACTCCAAAAGCTATAAATAAAGAGCTCTTTTGAGGATATTGATAACCAGAGACCCAGTTATATTTACATCCATACATTGTGCCAAGGTAATCAAAAACTTATAATAGATAATTAAGTTATTTATGGGTTTAGTCTGATTAATAATATCCTTCCTCAACCCTTTTTATCAATTTAAACTGCTGAACAACCTTATAACCCCAGTATACAGGTTAAACCCATCAGTATACATCCCACATAGGTACACAAAGGATTTAATAATATACCATTGAGTCTTATTATCCTTTCTCTGTCTTGGAAGCTTGGTTACAAAGCCCTGCCACTCCACCGTGTATTTTATATACATATTATCTTTGGGAAAAATATCCTTTAAACTAAAGGTCCCAAAGTAACCAGGCCTACGTGTTTTCATACTGAGTTCCCTGAAGAGAGGTGTTGAAGATCCCCAATATAATTTTGGCCCCTCTATAAAAATATTTAATGATCAATTTATCTCTTTTGATTTATAACAATAAAACATATCCAAACCAATTAACCTTGCAATAAGCTTGATCCAAATATTTTATGGATTTTTGCTGCATTTTATGAATAACATATTTATTATTTATTCTATCACCTCTGGTAGCTAAAGGATAGCAAGGATCTTGGCATCCAGGAGGCTGACAGAAAGAATCCCCCTGCAAATCCTGCTCCATAGCAAAAATCACCAGAGCCTACTTTAAGGACAGGAACTCCTGGGCTAGCAGAACCTTTGAGGAGCTTCATCTCAACACTTTTGGTCCTCTTCCCACTTCATCTGCTGGTTGCAGGTACTTTCTAAATTTTTTTGACTCTAACTCTTGGTTTTGCTCTGCCCTTCCAATAAAAGGAAAAGATGAAATAGCTGAAGTTCTGATCCACTGTATTGAGATGGAAGATAAAATAACAGGGTATTATACCCGTGTTTTTCACTCAGATTGAAGAACTGAATTTTTGAATGGAATTATTGAAGAATTCTGCAAAATCAACCACATAAAGCATTGCCTTGCTGACCCCTACACTCCCCAACAAAACAGTCTAGCTGAAATATTTAACCGTCCTATTCTGGACTCACTTTGAACCATTATACTAGAATCTGGATTCCCATCCTTGTTGTCGCACAAACTGATAGTTTCTTTCACCTTACCCCTAAAACAAATTTCAACCATTAAATTCAAAAAATCACCTTACAAATTGTTCAAGGATTTCTCTCTTCCCTTGTACTATTTCCATCCTATTGGGAATCCTGTTTCATTCCTCTTACAACCAAAATCTACTCAAGGAAAAATGGATCCCCCCTTAAAAGGAAGAATCTTGGGTTAAAACCCTGAGCTTCAATCTTATTGTGTCCTGGCTGACAATGGAAAAATAGTCAACACAAAGAATTTAACCTTTCTGGAATTCTCCAAATATTACCACATTATAACACAATCCTCTGATTATTTCTTTGTGGCCTTCAAAAAATACCCTGTGTCCTCCTCTAGCCTTGAGCGCAAGTCTGAATCTGTGTAAAAGTCCCTGGAGGCGAACTAAATTCAAGCCTTTGATTCTGAAGACACTGAGTGTACTCCTGAACCTTCTCCAATGGAGGATTCCAATCCTCCTGAATCTCCCTGCATCCTGGAAAGATTCCTGCGCACACAGACTCCCAAAATCATACCAGCAAAGTACAGCTACTACACTCCCTCAGATAAGACCAACAAAATCACTCAAGCAAAGCTTACCAAATTAAAGAACATGGAGGATCAAAATGTGTGGGAAGATTTATGTGGCACCCCCAATCACTATCTCAATAATACCTGGGCCATTTGGAATAAACCAGCCACCCTATCAACTCCTGCAAAAAACAAAGCAAGATTGTGTATCCAAGGTTTTCTTCAAACTCCTGGGGTTGACTTTAACAAGACTTTTGACCCTAAAGGAAAATTCTCCTCACTTCATCTCATAATTATCTTTTCTCTTGAAAAAAACTAACTACTAGACAATTGGATTTTAAAATTGAATTCCTCTACCCACCTCTCTCAGAAGACATATTCATGAAAAATACTAAAGAATCTCACCAATCTGCCCCTTTTCTTCAATTAACTCAATCACTCTATGGTCTGTTTCAAGCCCTGCTCAATTGGCATGAAAACCTTGTTGAATGGCTGATATCCATAGGTTACAAAAAATCTGAATCTGATTCCTGTTCCTTCATCAATCAATAATCCTATTTTTACCTTTTCTTTCACGTCTATGATCTAGTTGTGGCTGGAGATGTTGATAATTTTCAGTCTCTCTTCC
Source organism: Puccinia polysora (assembly GCA_025617555.3). Lineage (NCBI taxonomy): Eukaryota > Fungi > Basidiomycota > Pucciniomycetes > Pucciniales > Pucciniaceae > Puccinia > Puccinia polysora. The sequence goes on from CM062641.1 coordinate 13,355,372, forward strand.
TATCCCGCTTCCCTGATTTTTCTTCCCATCCTCCCCAATCCCTGTTGAGAAGGTATAGCCAAGTGAAAGACTCCAGCTGCACACTCATTCATACTAGGTTGATAAAGAAAGGGCCCAAAATATTAAAGCTAGAAAACTGCAAACCTGTTCTCACTACTCTTACTCTAAAAATTCAAATTACCCCTGCAAATGATCAAGATGCTAGTGCCTTTACAAATCTCAACATCAACTATGAAAACTTCACTGGGATGCTCAACTACATTGAATGCAGGACTTGTCCCAAATTTGCCACTGCTGTCTTGATTCTGTCTTGCTTCAATCACCTCCCTGGCTTATCCCACTGCAAAGAAGTTATTAACTGCTGGATATACCTCAAAGGGAAAATTCACCTTTCTTTGAGCTTGTGTCCCAAGGCTGATGACCCTAATCACCTAAAATTCTATTCCAAACCCACATGGGAAAGTGCTCTTCATGACGGAACCTCAACAAGTGGATGCATCTGCTTCTGGAATTTGTTTCCATTACTCTGGAGGAGTAAGAAGAAGAAACTCATTTCAATGCCCTACACCAAATCTGAAAAGAACAAATTAAACGACTGCATTCAAGAAAATCAGTGGCTCTCCCACCTAATCAAAGAGCTCTGAGGCTTGTCTCCTGATCCTTCTGTATTTCATATCAAAAACAAAGACCTGATCAACAAGGTACTGCACTTTGGGTCAAATGCCAAGAAAAAGCACTTAGAAATCCAGATAAAATACATTTTCAAGCAATTCAAACTAAAAACAATTTGTTTCAAACTCATCAACTCTTCAGCTATGATCTCCCATTCTCTCTCTAAAGCATGAAACTACCAATCTTTGTTTAAGTTACTAAAGCCATTTTTTCTTCTCTGATCTCTGATTCTTTTCCTCACCAAATATCTGGGCTTTTTGAAATGAATTAAAACTCACCCACTCCTCCTCATCAACTTCCTGTCATCAAATTATCACAGCCTGTCACAAGCTTTGTCTTCTACCAGCCGTCCCTCCATTCATCACCATTCCGCTGCCAACTTCTTCTCTACCACTTGTTATCAATCTACTACCATTTTCCTCTCCAACTTTCAACTGCCTGAATTTCATTCTCAACCAACCCTTTTTCTGCTTCTCCCTCAATTCTCTTCCCCTTGTCTGCTGTGTCTTTCTCTATCTTTTCCTTTATTTATTTTTTATTCTTTTCTCAATAAAACAAAATATCTAAGCCTACCTGTCAAATTATATATTTGAAGATCAACCTAATCCAGGTCTTAAGTTGATAAGTCTCAAGAAAAGAATATTGGGTTCTTCTTCTCATATTTGGTGAGAAAAAAAAGACTTGCTTAGTGTTTTTCTATCCTTAATTAATTCCTTTCTTCTAACTTGGTGGTATGTATTCTTCTATCCTTTCCTCCTGAATAGCTTTGCTAGTCCTGCTTGATCCTACCATCCATACTTGATCTAGGGTATGTTCCTTTGCCAACTCCTTGCTGTCATTTACCTGCTTGCTTTTCTCTAATTGCTTTTGGACACAGTCTGGTTCTATTTTAATCAATTCTTTAAAAATAAGATTATTTAGTATCCTCATGCAGGCTTGTTGGCTATGTCATCTGTTGGGAATCATGAAATTATTGCATTTTATTTCATCACTTAGCAGAGAAAATGTTTTTTTATGCATGCATACATATTGTTGGCAAATTAATTTTTGGTTATTTTATAGTTCAAATAATTTTAATTAATAAAACATAATTTTCTCAAAAATTTTACATTATGTAGTATGGGCAGGCTTGACTTGTATAGGCTTGAGAAGTTTGTGAAAGTGGATTTTGGCCATTTTCATGATTTTGATTCAGTAATTAAAATGTTATTTTTCCATAATTTTTACCTTTCTTTTCTGAGTTTTTTGACTTATCTGACACATTTATGAGATGCTTCATTGATTTGTATGCATATTAAATATGCATTTCTTTCCCATGTCTTCTGTAGAATGTTTATCAGGGGTTTTTGTGATTGTTTCAAGCTTTGGAAAGTTGGTGTGAAGCTTTCAGCCTGTATACTGGCCATGGGCATTCCTGGATATGCCTGTGTTTGGGAATCTGATCTCCTGGGGCTTCTGGAGTGTCTATGGGCTTGATTTTTACACATATATGTGTGCAGGAATTTCGAAAAAACCTGTTTTTACTCAGAAAATCATCCAGTAGATAAAAAACTCCATTTTGACTTAATCTGGTCAGTTAATTTTATGTTATTTTTAATGTGAAACATTCAAATTTTCAAAGGTTTTGAGCTTGGTACTGTGGTGTTTTTGTAAATTTTATAAAAGGGAAATGGATGAGGATTTTAGGGATAGGTAAAGTGAGTGATCCACCTAATTTTAGATGAGAAATCAATTTATTTAATGATATTTTGGGAATTCTTATCAATTGTTTTTTGTTGTTTTGATGTTTTTGTGGTACTTTTGAAAGCTGGATCTGCCAAAGTAGCTGGATTAAATTAAACAAAGTGGTCATGGAGGAACAATTTAGGGAATAAAATATAATTCAAATTTCATGAATTTGAAGTCTTGGATCCAATAGAAAAATGCTGCTTGAATATTGATTTTTTGAAAATTTTCACCAGCGTGCATCACCAAAGAGCTTTATTTTGCAGGACACTGGATTGCAACACTTCAGAAGTTAATTCATTGGGCAATAATGTTTTACAACATATTCCATGAATAGAGAAACTTTTAACAAAACAATAGGAATCCATTGGCTTTGAATTCAAAAACCAATTTTTTTTAAATCAAAAAATCAAGGAAATAAAAGCAATCCCAAAAGAAAACTGAAATCAAACTACAGCTCTAAGAAAGTATACATCTACTTGAACACATTCTTTCAATAGAAAAAAAATACTTTTTTTATTGATAAAATAGTATTGGAAAGCAGATAGGAAATGTTGCAATTCAAGCCACGCACTGTTGCCCAACTCCATTAAATCAATAAATGAACATATTTCATGATTTTTGGACATATGGCATCAGTATGATGTCATGTAATTCCAGAGAACAGACCATTATTATTCATTTTTTTTTCAAATCCACAATTGGAGCAGTTCTTTCTCCTTTTCTATACTTAAGGGGCCTCCTTGTGGCAACAATGGCTCTTTCCCCCATTGCTTCTAACTCACGCTTTGGGGGAATCTGCCATTGTAAGTCCTCAGAGTCTCTCATACTACTTCAATATTGTTTCAATCATGACTTAATTTTTGCCCCATGGTCATCTTTTCTTTGTGATTTTTAGCCAGGTGTTTATTATCTAGAAGTGGTCTGATCTTGAGCTAAGATCTTTCTGACTATGTGTCCTATCATCTATTCTAACATTAATTTCAAAATCTCAAAAATTTGCATGCAGCAAGAGGGCCTATGATCCCATTTGGAAATGCCTCCTGTTAATCAATCACCTGTCTCCATTCCAGCCCCAACTTCTGCTCCACTGCCAATCATGTCCAGTAGTCCAACCACCTAACCAGCATTCAATACCCAGCCATTCCACAGTGAGACTAAAACGTAATCTTCTGTCCCAGACCCTCAATACCCAAAAGAAAGACTCCAATTATATAAAGAGATACTCAACCTACTATCTAAAATAACTATCTCTAACAAACTTACCAACCAGAACTACCTGTCATGGTCCCCTCAATATCCTTAAGATTCATTTACCTTGAAAATATCTAACATCAGACAAACCAAATTCTGAACTATACTCCCCATTTTACCACAGCACTGTAGAGACTCCTGTGGAATTATATAAATTAACTAGCAAATAGCTTCCTGGAAGTCCTTGAAGGGGAATTTAGTATTAATTATACTCCTTTGGAGTATTAGTAAGACTAAGGTGGTTTTGAATTTCCTGTGCTTCTAGCACTAAAGTAAGTCTGCACAATAATTTATTTAAATTAATGTCTGGTTTCTTTGAGACTTAATCTAGGTCTCAGATGAGACCTAGATAAATGATTAACTTCTATTGGTGGGATTTGTTGAAGGATGGAGAATATTTATTGGATTATTGGTTAGTGATTAATTAGATATATTTGATCTTAACCAATATCCCAATATTAGAGGGTTCAAGGGTTTATCAAAGGGATGGTTCAGGAGAGGACCCAAGGATGGGTTTACACACAGGGGGCTGGGTAGAGGAAAGGTTGGTAATTGCTTTTTTTTGTGCTCTCTTTCTTTGTAAGGGTTATTTATTGACTGATGGTTGGTTCTTCTTAATTTGGTGCTGGATATTTAGGTCACAGAAGAGCCTATATCCAAGCACCTGATTTGCTGGTTTAATTTTTTAAAGATGAGCTATAAATTTGCCTCTGATTTCCAGTTTCTTTATAATTGGTTCACTGATAATATTTATCTTATTATGCACCACAGATGACTACTGATAAATTGTGGTGAGCTGGATGACGGGTGGCCAGGTGGAATGAGATTCATGGTATGGCCAGAGGGCCTCCTGATACAAATTGGATAGGGCAGACAGGCCCTCATTAAAGAGAAAAATCCTGCCTCAGGGGGTGCTCAAGGCTTCGCCTGGGGGTTCTCACTGTTCTGGTGAGGAACAGTGAGATACAGTTACATGAGGCATTTCTTATGGTTTGAAAAAGCATTTAGAGGGCTTTAATGCATGCACAGCCTTGTATAAATTGCTGGGTAGTTAAGATAAGATATATTTCTGTTCTGTACTGGTAGTTTTTTCAGTACTAATTGATTCTACCTACATGTATTGCTGTGCAATACTTTTGGTTTTTTTTGGTTCTGCTTGAGATGGTTTGACTTCCTCCTGGAGATATTGCTGGCCTGTAACTTCTGCAAAGCCTCCTGTATGTATACTATTCCTGTATTACTTCTGCACACCCTCTTGTATGTGTATTTTCTGCATGTTTGTTTTGTTCTTCTTGAGACTGGTTTGACTTCCTCCTGCCTATATTGCTTCTGTGTACTTCTGCACAGCCTCTTGTATGTGTATTTGCATGCTTGTTTGGTTCAGTTGACCAGATCTGACATTCTGCACTGCTTCCTGTATCTGTATTGCTGTATTCTGGCTGAGGTTACAGGATCTGACTGATTGCACTGCCTCTTGCATCTGTATTTCTGTATTCTGGGTGAGGTGACTTGATTTGGACTGGTTTCCCTGCCTCCTGGATCTGTATTGCTTTATTATGACTGAGGTGACAGGATTTGAATTTTTGAACTGCCTGCTGTGCCTGTATTGCTGTATTCTGGAGCAGTTGACAGGATATGACTTGCTGCACTGCCTCCTATATCTTTAATTTTGTATTCTGGATGAGGTGACTGGGTGGTGTATGGTCCTTTTTTTGAGGGTAAGCTGCCACTGGTATGTACTTGAGGGTTTTCAAGTTATTCCTTATGTCTTCCACATAGATGTGACACCTGGTTGGGTATGATTTTTCCACAGTTAAATGTTTCTTGGGATGTATCTTCTAATCCATGAGAGGTAGGGTAATACTTTGGCTGAGTGTCTATAGGTTATTTTGGATTCAGAATGTATTTCTGAAGTCTATTGGAGTGTTTGAGCTGCTTTATACTATAAAGGTGAGTCTGATGGCTATAGGACAGGTTTGGCCTACCACAGCACAACCAAAAACCTCCTCAGTTCATGGCTTTTCAGGAAATTAGACTCCTGGAATGTCTCCCGCCGCAATGCAAAGTCATTTTCAACTTTAGAACTAGCCTCATGTGAGAACCTTATGGTCATCTGGAAAAAACTAAAAGATTTTCATTTCAAGGACTCAAGTCAAAAAATTCTTAATTTAACCAAAAAATTGAACACTTTGAAACAAGTCCCCACTACCTCATCACAAAAACACCTTGAATAGTTTGAAATAAAAAAATGGAAGATTAAAAAAGCTGGAGGGATCATTGATAAAGACACTGGATTGTTCCAAAACCTGCTTCAATCTATTCATCCAAGATTCAATACAGACCAAAAATGAATCACACAATTTTTGTGGCCCCTTATGTACAATGGATTCTTTGAAGAGCTCCTTGAAAAAAATAGGTGTGATCCATTTCTGTCAAGCTCTCTTACCAACAAAGCAAAAATCTCTCAAACTAAAAACCTTTTTTCAAAGTCACAAAGGATCAATGCTTTGGACCACATCCGGCTACCTTATACCATGAAAAGAAAAAGGCCAGAACAAGGGTGTGGATAGAAAATAAAATCACTCAAGGTCTCTTGTGAGGAGATCTACCAGAGTGGTTTAAAACAAGAACCACATCAAAAGCAGGCCTGGCCAAAATACTAGAGTTTCAAACCAATTTTGAAAAACCTGAATGCTACTTTGGAAAAGCTGGAAAAAAGGAGGATAAGATTATATTTGACACGGGGGAAAACCAACATATGTTCAATAGCATCAACTATTTCAAACCAGAAACCCTGCGGAGTGACAACATACAACTTAAACTGAAATTTCCAGGGGGAGGTGTTATATTACCAATACAAGGAATCAGGAAAGCTGTAATTGGAGGCCATAACAATCACAAGATGATTTTTGAGAATTCCCCAGACATACCACAGCTATTCAAGAATCTAATTGCTGGGTGTATAATTTTACAGGACAATTTCAACTTAGTCAAATCGGGCTCTACTTTTGAATTGAAGGACCACAACAACACCATTATCTGTGGAAAATTCAGCAAAAACTTGATGGAATTCTATATATCATCTAAGTGGAGAAATATACAAGTCTTTCAGACCAACTCTGGACCCAATGCTGAAACAATCAATAACCAATTTTCCCACAAAGATACAGGCTATCAGAACCAAATGAACTTGGCTTTACTAATAAAATCCAGTCCCATAATAAAATTCTACTTTGAAACATGTAAATTGTCTAAAAATCATACAGTTTCTCACAAAAAAGGAAGAAGAGATAGCACAAATTTATTATAAAATGTTAGTCTAGAATTAAATGGAATCATACATACCAATTCCATATTTTTCTACTATGCTCTCTTCACCAACAACTTTACCTGTTATAGATCTGGTTTCCCACTGGTCTCCAAATAAAAATAAAACATTTTAGAAGCAATTAAATCCTTCAAAGATATATCAGAGTGCCAAACTGGTCATTGGGTAATTAACCTAACCATAGATGGAGGAACAGAATTCAGCAACTCAGAAGTAATGAATTACCTAGATAGTCTGGGAAGTGCCATGGGAGTGACTGCTCCTTACATGCCAGAACAAAAGGGTTTAGCTGAAAGGAGCAACCAAAAAATTGTTGAGAGGGCACAAGAATTGATCATCCACAGCGGTACTACCCCAAATTCTGTTGGAATTCAGTACAAACTGCTATCTACCTGACAAACAGAATGTTATCAAATTCCAAACCAGTCTGTAATGTGACCCTGTTTGAACTTTGGTTTAAATAAAAGCCATCAGTTGATCAAATTCCCATTTTCGGGTGCATAGCTCATTCACTAATCCAAAAGGCATTCAGGGAAAATAAATTAAGTCAATTGTCTGTAGAATGCATATTACTAGGGTTTACTAATGGAAACCAAAATTAAATTATCTATATTTGCACGCAGGAAACAAAATAAATATCCTGCAACATGAACTCTGAAGAAAACTGGTTTCTGTTTAAAAAATTAAAAACCAATGACTCAAAATTACCCAATATAGTATTCCTAATATTTCCTAAAATTCCAATTGACCATCAGCCCACGCCTCCTCTTTCCAGTGTACTGAAAAAGCCACAATGCCTTATATTAAACCTGGGACCACCACCAGTCCCACCAAACTCATTAATCTCACCAGAAAACATGAAAGTTCTATCCAACCCTTCCACCATTCCACCTGAAAACACACTGAATTTAGGCACCTCTCAGAACTGGTAAAACCGGCAAAATCTCCCTCAAAACACCTACAACCATCTCATACATCTCTCTACTGATTTCTGTGCCTATATGAAATAATTTCCTGTATTATCCAAAACCCTGATCCTACCTTTTATTACAATGACACATGCCAAAAAGATGCCCAAGGCTGGTGGAAAGCCTTTGAAAAAGAGATCAATTCCATGAAAATCTGAGGAGTTTTCATGTTAGTAGATTGAACCAGGCACAAGAAATTAATAAAAGGGAAATGGCTTTGAATGACCAAATACAACACAAATGTAAAGTTTATTGAAAATAAATCCCAGAAATTGGATATAGGATGCTCCCAAATTGAGGGAGTAGACTACCATCATACCTTCTCCACAACAGGAAAACAAACCTCCCTACAATTAATTATAGAAATAGCTGCAAAAAACAGATGGGAGATCCATCAAATGGACACGGTGAGGGTTTCCTTAAATGCAAGCATAGATGAAAAAATTTGCTGAGAACAACGGGATGGCTATTTTGAAGGAAGCAATAAGGTATGGAAAATAAACAAAGAAATATATGAACTAAAACATTCCCCCAAAATGTGGAACAAGATGTACATTTATTTCTCAGATCCAATTATTTCAACCAGTCTCCATGCAAAAAATGCCTCTATCTGCAGGTCAAGAACAACAAATACAGCCTACTATATGTTCACCTTGATGATATGGTAATCACTGGGGATGAAATGAAAAATGTGAAAAGAAAAATCAATAAGAAGTGGGAGATGGAAGACTTAGGATTAGCTCAAAGTATTTTAGGAATTAAAATCAAAAGAATGATGTCTGGATACTCAGGAAATTAACAAAAAATGACACAACAACTTCTTAAAACATTCAAACGCGACCAAGACAGAAAAAGAACTGCCTCCACCCCCCTTTCTGTCACCAGTTCCTATTTTCAAGCAACCAATGAAAATTTTAAACCATTCCACCAACTCAATCTTCCTTACTGGAGTGGTTTTTATTCACTCCCCTATCTTGCCCAACGTAAAAGACCTCTACTAAGTCACTTGGTTGGAATCCTAGCTCATTAAATGGACAGGCCATTGTTGAGGAATTGAAAAGCTCTATACCATGTGTTAAGGTACCTAAAGAGAAACCTTGACTTTGGCATTGAATACACTTGTGTCAACAACCCATTAACTGCAAATCAGAGCTACTACATTCCTCATGATCATGCCAATGCAGACTGGGCCAGGGATAAAGAAAACCAACAATCAACAACTGGATACATTTTTGAATTCATGCAAGGTCCAATAAATTTGAGACCAAAATTACAGCCTACCATATCTTTGTCCTCAACAGAAGAAAAGTATAAATACACGTCTGAGGCTGGAAAAGAGGCAGTATGGATCATTGAGTCACTTAAATTCCTACAAATACCATGTGAAACCCCTGTAAACTTGAATTGTGATAATCTAAGCGCCATTCATTTCACCTCAAAATCTATTCTTCCCGCAAGAACTAACAATATCTAAATTAATCACTATTGGATCAGAGAACTGGTTAAATAAAAAAAGGTACTGATTGACCACTATCCCACCAAACCAATGGTAGCCAATATTTCAACTAAAAATCTCAACAAGCAGATGTTCAAAAATCTATGGAATTCAATAGAAATCAAAGCATTAATTGATTTAATAAGTTGAAGGGGGATGTTAGAATTCAAGCCATGCACTGTTATGCTCAACTCAATTAAATTGATAACGGAGAATAATTCATGATGCTTAGACATATGAAATCAGTATTATTTCATGTCATTCCAGAGCACAGACCATTTTTATTAATTTGTTTTTGTTTTTTGTGTGAAAATTTTGGCCAGAAATTAGCTTAGTGGCAGGAGGAGCAGTAATTAAAGCATAAGGAATTCTGGAAACCTTGTGTCTATAAAGGCTAATGGACTCTCACAATGGGGAAATATGTTGGATAATTGATTGGATGAATTATAATGGATAATCAAAAACAGCCGGGAGAAGGGCTCCTTAAGTAAAAAAGATTGGCCCTCATGTGGGCTCATTTAACAACAAGAGAAAAGGAATCAATTCCGCCCTCAAAGGGCTCCAATGGCTCTACAACCAGCCTTGCATGGTTACATACCAAGGCAGGGGCCCAGTTGGCCCCAATTGGCCGCTTTGGCTGATAGAAACACCCCTGGTTGGACCCATACAGTTCAACAAGTGTTGCTTGGCCCTTTTGCTCCCTACTAACTCCCATTCATTGGGTAGTTGTGGCTGGGGTGGTCTCCATGAACCCCAGTCTATCCCAACAGCCCTTCCTGGGCAAGTGGGTGTGTCAATTACGCCAATTGAACCAGCAACCCATCCAGGGAGGGTGGCTTGGTGCTACTCACACACCAGGGGGGGTGGCAGTCCAACAGACATGCATGACCCCCTCTAATCTCACATTCAAGGGGGGAGGTGATGAAATCCCCCCCCATGGCGGTCTGGTACCTCCATTGCCGCCACAACCACTTTGGTCAATGGGGGGGTGTCCAGATCCCCCCCTCATCTTTGGTAACCCAAATTTACCCTGGGGAGGTGTTCAAGTCCTCCCCAGGGTTGTTGCTTCCCTCCCTTGGTAAAGGGGGGGGGGTAGATGGCCCTTTGCTTGTTGGTGGGAGGATGGTCAGGTCCCCCCCACAACTGGTTGCCTTGTTGCAACCGGCCTGGTCCATTGCTGGTGGGAGGGTGATGAAATCCCCCCACTGCCCGTTGCCTTGTTGGAACTGGCCTAGCCACCTTTTTTGCTCCCTTGCAGCAATGGGGGAAGTGGTACTTCTCCCCCCCTCCGCTGCTGCAGCCCCTTGCGTGCAGCCACAAAGACTGAATGGGGTGGAGGGACTCCAAATGAGTCCCTCCACCCCCCCAAAATGGCCCTGCACTGGCTGCCAGGCCCAAAAATGGGCCAAGCGCAAGATAAAGCGGCCCCAAGTGGACCACAACATGGGCTGTCCCAGCCCAAACACCTAAAATTACTACTTTGGCAGGCCAGCCCGGTTGGCCAAGTATGTCCAAATGAAACTTGGGCCCAATAATGCCCATGAAAACCCATTTGGCTGAGGTGGCCCATCCATCCCAACAGGCCCTTGAAGCACATGTACCGAATGAATTATTTCATGTGTTTGAAGGCCACCTTTCCCAAACCTGTGACATACATATGCTTGTTTGTCCAATGGGTTGTGGAGGCCTGTATGTGCATCCCATTTGGATTACACCTATACGTGGAACACACGTAAGTACCTACATATTTCAAAATTGTGTCCACAATTGGAGCAGTTCTTGCTGCTCTTCTTTACTTAAGGGGCCCCCTTGCAGAAAAAATGGCCCTTTCTCGCATTGCTTCTAACTCACCCTTTGGGGGAATCTGACATTGTAATTCTTCTACGTCTACCATACTATTTCAATATTTTTTCAATCATGACTCAGTTTTTTCCCCATGGTCATCTTTTCTTTGTGATTTAAAGCCAGGTTTATATTATCTAGAAGTGGTCCAATCATGAGCTAAGGTCTTCTCACCTACATTTCCTATCATCAGGTGTTGGTTCTAGGTGGCTATTTCTAGTAATTAATTGCTTCTAACTCATGCTTTGGGGAAATCTGCCATTCCAGGTGTCTATCGTCTAGAAGAGGTCCAATCATGAGCTAAGATTGTCCCGCCTACATGTCCTATCATCAGGTTTTTCTATTATCCAGAAGTGCTCCAATCTTGAGCTAGGATAATCCCTCCTATGTGTCCTATCATCAGCTGTACCACTCCACCTCTCAAAAATTTACAGAAATAAATTCTGTTTATGGATTTTAGAGGGAAAAATGATATTAGATTTTGTGTTGATAAAAAATTTTGTGAATCAGATAATCCAAAAAATAGATTTTAATTTTATAGAAACTTTCAAAGAAACCTAAGAATTATTTAAAATCCCAAAATTCAATCTTTGAAAATGTGAGAAAAGTCAAACTCCGATGTTGATATTTGTTCTTTTTTATCCAAAGAACATTCCTTATAGAATTCTCTTGGATTAAAGAATATTTCTATATAATTTTCTAGGATTTGGGTGCCATTTTTTTTATCAGCCTCAACTCTTACATTTCTTCATGAAGGAATGTTTCCCATCTTTTCAGTGATTAGTGCATCAGAGAAATCAAATTTGGATACCCAAAAATAAACTTTTAATTTTTACATTTTCCTTTTTCACCAACTTTCAATTGAATATAGGGTGATGATAAATTCACAGCTCAAATCAGCCATGTGGCACAGCTACACGGCTACAATTGAGCCATTTAGAGGTACGCATGGCTCAAGTGTGGTTGGAATGTACTTCACGGGGCCCAGGACTGCTGCGTGGTTTCTGCAAAACTACATATGAGATGTGTAGAGCTCTACACAGCTTGAATCTATTTTTTTAGCTGTGTGACACAATTAACAGCTTGAATGCAGTCGTGTAGCCGTGTGCCATGACTACACGTCTGGTGGCCCAAAAAAAAAAGTAAAAATTGACAATAAATAAAAATAAATAAATAAAAAAAAAAAAACTGAAGAAAACAAACTGGTTGCCTTCCAACTTTACAAGCCCTAAAGTAAAAGGGCCAAAATATACAAGAAGTATTTTGACAAGCCCTAAAGTAAAATTGCCAAAAAAATACAAGTCTTTTGCACAGCAAAAAATAAAAGAAGTATTTTGACTGTCCCTAAAGTAAAAGTGCCAAAAGAAATCTTTTGACTAGAACTAAAGTAAAAGCACCAAAAAAAATAAGTTCAACTTGTGTCAACTTGATCCCATCACAAGCTTAATTACAATTTAAGCTTGTGATGGGATCAGCCCAACAAAATTTGAACTTAGTTATCATTAAAATCTCATTCAAAACACTCATCATAATTATATTAACTCAAAAAACTCAACATAATGATTTTCAAAATGTGATAACCCTTTCTATTAATATAATCACAAGATCAGCATCACAACCCAACCCCAAATGATGAAATTATTCAATAAGTTAGAATACAACTCAAGTATATCTTTGAGCCAATCAAAACAGCAAGCTGCTTCTTTATAAAGCAAGGAATGGAGTTTGGAAAATATGGGCGTGATTTGAATTACATCTCCCTTGAGTACAAGCTGCGGCAAATGGTTATTGTTAGCAAAAGAAATGAACATAGGATCATATTTTTCTTTTAACCCCAGTTTGATAGGAGTAAAAGTACAAAATGAATCCAATGAAATCAAAGATATTGTTCTTTCATAAGTATCAGCTATTATTTGACCCATATCAACTTTGAAATCCATTTTGAAGATGGAATCTTTTCATTGATGTCATTGAAATCATGTCTTTTTTCTATCTTTTCAACGTCCTTACTGCCACCAAGGATCTTAGAATAGCACATCTTATTTTGCCTCAATTTTTCAACCATTTCTTTCCAAACTTTACACCATCCATCCTCATCATGCCCAAGTAATTTAGCAATGACTCTAAAACCACAATTTCCATCACCAACCAGATCACAAACCCCACCCAACAACTTATGTATGGTCTTGGGTATTTGATTGAGGTAATTCACTTTGTCAGCCTCCTGGATGCCAAGACCCTTGCAATCCTTTAGCTAACAGAGGTGATAGAATAAATAATAAATATATTATTTCATAAATGCAGCAAAAATCCGTAAAATATTTGGATTAAGCTTATTGCAAGGTTAAGTGGTTTGGTTATGGTTTATTATTTTAAATCAATATAAATGAATTGATTATTAAATATTTTTATAGAAGGGCCAAAATTATATTGGGGATCTTTAACACCTCTCTTCAGGGATTTCAGTATGAAAACACGTAGTCCTGGTTACTTTGGGATCTTTAGTTTAAGGAATATTTTACCCAAAGATAATATGTATATAAAATAAACAGTGGAGTGGCAGGGCCTTGTAGCCAAGCTACCACGAGAGATAAAGGATAATAAAACTTACTGGTATATTATCAAATCCTTTGGGTATCTGTTTGAGACGTGTACTGATGGGTCAAACCTGTATACTGGGGTTATAAGGTTTTTCAGCAGTTTCAATTGATAAAAAGAGGTTTGAGGACGGATATTACTGATCAGAAATTGCCATAAATCACTTCCTTATCTCTTATAAGTACTTGATTACCTTGGCACGGTGTCTGGATATGAATATAACTGGGTCTATGCCCATCAATATCCTCAAAAGAGCTCTTTATTTATAGCTTTTGGAGTCCCAAATTGTCCTTCTGAGGGTTGTAGGTACTCCAAGGGATGGACACTAAGGCTAGGAGGGTAACCAGGGGTAGCCTGTCATGTGTTCTTGGTTCTATAGCACGGGTAGCATCTAATTCCTAAGGGGGTGTGAATTTTTCTACTTTATAATAGATATTAGGACGTGTGGATAACACTAATCTGTCCTAGTTATGTATTATTTAATTAATCATCCTTAGTAAATGTTCCCAGTAATTTAATAACTATATAAATAGAAATTTCTACGGACATCCTGATTTCAGGTGAGTTCTCATTATGTATTATATAACTGGAGTAAAAGTCATCATATTGATTGTACTCCTTATTTTCAAGTTCCAGTTGATTTACTAAGATGTTTACTTGTAAATATATAAGTCATGTGAAGTCATGTAATATTTTTAAATCATTAGTTTTCTTGGTATGTCACAAAGATATTGATGTCTAGAAATTCTCATAAAAGTATATTAAAGTATTTTAATATATTTTTAGATGTTGTCATTGTCTTATTTTCGAAATTCTTGGTACTTTGAATTATATTAAATAAAAAATACGTATAAGGATTATTTAGGTATTTTTATATAATGTTATGTATTTTCAGACTATCTACTATGGACAGGAACATTTATTAAAAATGTAGAATGTTCCCGTGTGGGTTGTAGCATGTTAACGCAGTACCTGAGCCTCTCAGGCCGCCTGTCACTCTGTCAGCCCGTAGTCCCGCGGCTGCGTACTTTTCAGAGGCCCGGGGCTGCGTACACGACCTTGACGGAGTGACAGTGCTGTATCTCAACCACGCGCGGGGGCATTGGCTGCGGCGGCTGTGTGCAGGAATTGTGACAAAACACATTTCTTTCCGTAACTCCTGAAATATACAAAACACCTCAATTTGACTGAATTTTAGGTTTGAAACCTATACGTGACAATGTGTGTGAAATACTTAATTGACCAAAACCTCAATAGTGGAGCCGTAGTATTTTGGTCTTTCTTTCCTTAATTGTTTAAAAGTATAAGGAGTTGGATTTCAAGGGTGGGGTAAGTGAGTGACCCTACCTAATTTTGGGTGGAGAATCCATTTCTGTAATAATATTTATGGGTTTCCTACTACTTTTCAGGTAAACTGTATTATTATTATTTTTGTGTTATTTTTACTAATTTTGCAGCTTGCTCTGCAATAGTAGCAAGCTGACACACTTCCTAAAATCAAAAAGTTGTTAGCCCAAATTATAAACTTATTAAAGGATTCAACACTCACCAAAGATGACCTTCTTTTTTACTCATCAATTTCTTCTTCATCATCCTTCAACAAGGAATTGGATTTCAACGGCACCAAAACTGATGAACTTTCACTTTCTTCAACTGAACTTTGAAACTAAGATGAAGAGCCTTACTTGGACTATAAACAATTGAAAATCAGTTCTTTCAACAAGAAAAGTGAACCTTTCACAAAAGAAAAGACTTAAAATCATTTGTATTTTCTTCTTTGGTACCCTTCTACTTCTCTTTTCCTGCTTAAGTTCCTTTTCAAAATGTTCAAATTGAGAAGGATCATTCCGTGTATCTGTGAATTTTGGAGGTCCTCTGCTCAATAACAAGACTTTAGGTTCAAGTCTTGGCTTTGATTGATAATTGGCGGTCTCTTTCATCATTTGCTTCAACAGCACTCAATAATCTTTATCAGGATGATTCAAGATCATTGCATTGAGCTTCTCATGTAACTGAGAATTTGTGAGCAGTTCATCAACATTGAACTTTAAAAATTCAAAGGATCAAATATTAGTCAAGTAGGAATCATCATTTAAAAAGCATTAATCACAAATTGATTTGAACAATCCAACTTAAATCAACTTGCAGAACTAGAACTGCAAGGGTCATAATCCAACCTCCACTGAGGATGAAAATCTTCAGGCACAAAGGAGCCTCTTGACACTAGTAGGTCACATATTTAGTTGTTAACAGTAGAGGCTGTGATTTGGCAATTACTACAAGTGTTGCATGATTGACCTATCCCTCCTCCTTGGTTTTAGAGGCCCCATACTTAGCCCAAATAGACATAAAGCTTTTCCACCCTTCAATGTCATTATTGAAGTGCACTTTACAGTTTGCTTGTATATTTTTAGAGAAGTGCCATTGAAAGCACTGCCTTTTTGACTCAGGGAATATTTTTTTGGGAGCCCGGATCAAAGCTTTTTCAAGGTACATCACAAAGAAGTTGTGAAGTCCCTCAGGAAAAGAAGCCAACTCATTTAACGCATTTACAGACCAACTTTAGAACTCAAAAAGTTCTCTTGTTATAAAAACAAGAGCTTTTGTGAAAGTTTTCTGGTTGGAAGTGATTCCTACAACGTTCAATAGGGGGATGTTGTACTTATTTGTCTTATAAGTACAATACATCATAGCTATATGATAGAATTGCTTGCAAAGCTTTAATGACTCAGGGTGAGCCAATAATAGGGCCTCAAGTGAACCTCTCCACTAAATATTTTTTGATGAACCCAACCTGAGTTACCAAGTTGTTCAAAGAGGACCTCCATAACACTTTTCCCCTTTAGTTCTGCTAGCACTAACTTACGCTTAGTTTTATAGATTGTTTGGTCATCAACATATTCACCACCATCAATCTTTCTCAATTTTCTTTTGAGTTGATGTTTATTGAGCCCATCATTCAAGCCTTCTTTTAGATTTTCTAAGGCTACCCCAGATATTCTCCTCAGGTGAGGGTGCACTGAGGGGTGTGGGGATAGTTCATGTTTATGTTGATCATTCTTTTAGGAGATAGGACACAAGGGGTCCCTCCTTGTGAAACTTGAATGGATTAAAAACTTGCAACCCACCTTCCTTTTGTGTGTTTGGCTTGAATTTTTGGTGGGAAATTGCCCAAAGTACAAAGCATTTCTATCACAGGCTAAATCCACATATTGGTCCCACTTTGAATTCAAAAATATTAAAGCCTAACCATGCTTTATTGCCCATGTGTTGCAAGACATTTTTGCCTCTTCCCTAGTAAGAAAAGCTCTCATGGATGTGGGTGAAGTGGGTCTGTTATAGTTACATTGTTATATTGATGGCATGCACTCCATCAGTATCCAGTTTCAATCAAATTGAAAAAGGCAAAGACCAGTAACATGAAATTTTACTCACCACCACAGGTCATGTCCATTTCTGAAATATTTTGTTCCTCAATTGTCACCCTTGATGAGGATGAAATTTGCGCTTCTAATGATTCATTACCCGCATCCTTTTCTTTCCGCAGCTTTCTTCATTGCACTAATGTAGTCCTTGGATGCAGCCATGTTAAAAGGAGGGCTTGCCAGTGTTCCCATAATGCAAAAAAGTGCAATTCTACTTTGGTTTTCAATCCAACTTTTAATTGAACAACAGTTTGCTCACTTTCAAGTTGAGAAAGAGTTATTTTTTGAGATTTTTATTCACAGTTTTGTATAGTTTCACTTCAATTGCACTTTAATTTCACTTTTATCTCACTCTAGTGTCACTTTATGACTGCTAGATCTGGTCCAACAGTCCCACATAGTATTTGTTGATCCCAAATTTGGGTTGATGAAACACAAATGTGGTCCAGGGAAAACCAAAAAGTTTGGCAAAACCCTGGGGGGGGCTGTAAAGGGCCATACAGCTCCCGGAAACAGCTCAAGTTTGCCATGTACGGGGGGAAATGGCTTGAATACGCTTTGTACGGGTGGTATATGGCCTCCCAGGCGTTGCACATGTTTGAGACAGCCCCTTGGGCGCGTTTAGACGCGTCCAAAACGCCCGCACACGCGCTTTAGATGCGTTTATGCCCCCCCGGCGTCCATTGGGCCGTGTAGGGCTCAACACAACTCCCAGAAGGCGGGGAGTTGTTAATTTATCTTCACCCTTAAATTTATTTTTCTTAGAAATATCATAAACAGAAAATTACATCCTAGGCCAACATTTTCTATTTAATTGGAATGATGTTTTGAATCATAAAGAATTATTAACAATCTTCCAGCCTCAATTACAAAATTTCTTTTTATTCTGCAAACCAGGAGCAAAAAAGGCTAACTGAAAATGTGTGTTATTTGGATGATAATTTTCTTTGAGGAGGGTTTCAATATAATGAGTTCTTGTTCCAAATCCCCTCTTCAGATTTAGGATTAATTTATCACCTTGGAAAACTACCTCTATATAGATTCTTAAAAGAGAAGCAGGAACAGAATAAAGTTTCTATATTGAGCTAAATCTTTATTTATCATCATTAAAATTATTCAAAACGTTTTCTGAAAGATGATGAAAAAGCTGAAGGTTTAGAAATCATTCAGAAGTATTGAATCCCATATATCCTGGATTTAATAATTTAATTTAATTTTCACCAGAAAACAAAAATCCTACATCCCATCCTTATTATTACAATTAAAAAATTATAAAAAAGAGTCCCCTTCCAGGTCTTTTTTACTATATCCCAAAGAAGCAATAATTGATGCTTGAGGAATTCATTGCATAAAATTTTGACAATTTTTAATTCAATTAAGAAATTCAAAGTTTTCCTGGCCCGTAATTTTTCTGTAAAAGAAATTGGTTATAATTTTTCCCTCTGTGTTTCATATTAGTAACATAATCAAGCAAGAAAAAACAATACCTGCCTAATTCAACCTCTTTGGCATCTACTGACTATCTTCCATGGAGCTACTGATTTATAAAATTTAGACCTTTGATAAGTCTATAAATTTATCCAAATAGCTGGAGATTGCAATTGTTTTATTTCTAAGAAAGCCTTCTTTGCAAGCCATGAGTAAACTTTCATGACATTTGGTCTCTAAAATTCTCCCTCTACTTGTTAAAATTCTTTCAAAAAAGAAATCTCCAATATATTAGAGAAGTACCCTGTGTTATATGTAAATCATTAACTATTCAAATAAAAGAGAATGGAAGATAATTCAAAAAGCTTTTGGGAATTTTTGGAAGAAACTTTTACAAAATATTTACTCTCCAAAATTTCGAAGTGTGAGTTTCATAAAAGCATTCTATGTTTTTTTAATGTTATACTTTCATAGGAATTCATTTCAATGGATGAGGCAAAATACACATTTCAGCCTGGGAAGCACCAGTTACAGTTCACACTATTCAAAGTTTCTTATGTTTAATTAATTTTTATTTAAAATTCATCATTCAATATTCCAAAAAAATGTTTTGATTTTAGGGAATTTCTTGAGACAGATGTTGCATTTCTTTTAGATTTACATGCTTCTTGGGAATCCTAAGCTCTAAAGAAATAATTAACCAAATCAAATATTTTTTCTCACTTTACTGATCTAACTTCCACCATTTTTAAAACAAATGCAAGAAAAAAAACTAGTATGAGTTTCATTTGGCATTTTTTAAAATAATCCAGTCTTTTCCACACTATAGCTTTTGAATCTAGGAAGCTGAAATATAGTCTGAAATTAGTGATAAAATTAAAGACACAGGAACTCTTTAAAAATTTATACTTCTTGAATCAATTTCACTCTTATCTATGCAGTTCATGGAAAGTTTGGAGTGCTTAAATGATAATAATCCTATTGATTACTTAATGAGAAAAAAATTTCCTCAACATAGACAGGTGCTTTTTAATCAGTAACTTTCCGGATTCAACTAGGGAGACTGTCATTTTGGGATCAAATTTACCCCAGGATGATAAAAGTTCCCCCAAAAAAACCCTCAAAGTTTTTTCAAACTCTTCTCTGATTGGTCTTCCCAGCTCAGTTTGATCATTGGAAAAATTTGACACAGGGAATTCAAAATTTGAATGGCTCAGTTGAAGAATTCCCACTGTATAAAAATTTTGAACTAAGGAAACCACTCATTCAAAGGGTCTTTTGATAAAAAAATGGCAATGTAGTATAGAAAGAATTAATAGTAGTATCCAATTATCTTCAAATAAAGTGATATATCCTCAAATCACAGGAAATCTCCCTAATTTTGATTTCTATGGTCAGTATAAAGAATTAAATTTGATTTAAAAATACTTCTGTTGGCCTGATACGTCCAATTAATTCAAAACACATGTTAACAAATTCTATTATTGAAATTTTGACAATTACTTGTATGAATGGAAGTATGGAATTCTATATTCAATCCCAATAACACTTCTTTGTTGGCACCTTTTTTCTATGGATTTTACTTCTCAATAGGGCGTATCAAAGTTAAGGAAACCCACCATTTTTGAATTGCAGGCTTCAACCCAAATCTGCCATTTCAAACCTGCCATTAAAAATCCAAAAAACCCACTTATTTCACATCAGATGTGTCAAAGTTACCTCAAAATAAATGGTTTTTTTCAAATAAATTATTTAAAGGCTTTCACCGCCTCAACCACACATCATTCAAAATCATCACGCCTGGTTTCACCTCCAACCTCATTGGAGAAATTTTACCTCCACCCTCATCTGAAAAATTTGATTTTCATTGCTCTCATCACTTTATCACTCTCATCTATTTATATCCTCTTTGCTTCATCACTTTCATACCCCCATCACTTCATTGCTCTCACCTTTCTTCATCACTCTAATCAAACTCTTGCTTTCATTAAATCGATCCTCTCATTGCTTCATTCCTCTCATCACTTCATCACTTGATCCCTTCATCACTCAAATTGCTTCATCACTTTATCCCTTCATTTCTGCATTGCTTCATCACTTCATCCCCCCGTTCATCACATCCTGACTCTTGTTTTCTTCTTCATCACATTGCTTCATCCCTTCATCCCTCTAACTCTTTTTCAATGGCCCCTCAGTAAACCTCCCCCTGAAAGTCCAGTCAAAAAAAGAAAACATCCCCCAGGAACTCAACATCCGAAAATCCCCCCATCAGCTTCCAAAGGCTTCAGTCAGCTCAATAGATCCAATAACATCATCCTGGTAATCTGGCCCATAATGCAATCCAAATACAATGCTTGCTTTGGATCAGAAAATGAAACACAAGTTGGCCAGCCTCCATCCTCCAAGGTTAATGTTGATCTCCTGATGGCCAATGAACTTAAAAATAAAACCAAAGATATTTCACCCAAACAGATGCGGGAGCAATTCAAGAACTATCAAGCCAGAACAAAAAGGCCCACTCAATGTCAATCTCCACTGGCTTTGGGATCAACAACTCTGATAAAGCCAAAGAACCACCTCTGTGGTTGATAAGTTGGACTCCATTTGTCCTTTTTACGTTCAAATGGATGAAATCTTTGGACAGAGGGCCAATACCACCTCTTTAGCTGCTTTTAATGCCCAAAAATCCAATTCAGTTGACGCTGAGTACTTGGCTGTG
This sequence comes from Puccinia polysora, assembly GCA_025617555.3. Classification (NCBI taxonomy): domain Eukaryota; kingdom Fungi; phylum Basidiomycota; class Pucciniomycetes; order Pucciniales; family Pucciniaceae; genus Puccinia; species Puccinia polysora. Next base: position 13,376,826 of record CM062641.1, read on the forward strand.
GATGCTCAGCCTAGAAATGATGATCCAACCAAAAAAAATGAGTGGTTCCAATCAGATGTGGAGGAGGATATTCCAAAAAAATCTGCTCCAATCATGTCTACATCAGCATTGAAACACCCTTGCTTGGATCACTCACTTTCTTCCATTGATTTCTCTCTTCCTGGGGTGGAAAACCTCAACAAAATGGCCAATGAGGAGGATTTTATTACTTTATCACAATTGCCATCAAAAGTTTCTCAATTACCTAGCCAAGTTTCTTCTTCTTCTGTCTGGTTAATCCTGAATGATTTAGATTTTAAAAAAATAGGCTCAACTGTTCCTGAATGGCCATAAACTCAACCCATCCGGCCTCCCACATCCCCTTTGAATGAGAGTGAAACCATTCCCACACAAAACTCCTTGGCAAAGGGAAAGAAAAAGGCCTCCAATTCAATCAACATCAACCCCAATAGTCATCAAAAGAGGAGAAAAACTTCAAGTTTTTCTGCCTTTGAGGATATCATGGAGAAAGAAGATTCAACTAGGTGCATTAATTTATTCTCCTTGCTTTCAAAATCAAGCTCATTCCTATTTGCCTTCTCCAAAAAACAGTGAAATCAAAATTTGAATCCAAAAAACTTCAATTTGAAAAGGAGAAGTGGGATTGTCAACTGGCTATGGATTTTTAAAAGCAGAATTCTGAGAGTTTTTCTCAAAAAAAATTTGGATTCTGAGTGGCAAATGAAACAGGCTGAGCGGGAATTTCAAAAAGACAAAAACGAGAAGGATCAACAGCAAGAGAAACTGGAAAAGGAGAGGGAAAGGCTAGCTACAGAAAAAAGATAGGTTATACATAGCCATGGCCTGTATTGGAAGCAGGAGAACTGTGGATGAAATAAAAAAAATTAATTGATTTCTTGGCTTGTAAAATTGTTGCTTTGATAAAAATTTTAAAAATCAAAACCAAAATAATTATTTTCAAATGCAAAAATTTTTCAGCCTATTTTCAATCCCTCCATTGAAAAAATGTTTTTTGGTTTTTATTTAAATTTTTTGGTCTAGAGTATATTTTGTTATAATTATGGCCAGCAATTAGCTTAGGCAAATGAGCAGTATTTAAAGCAAAAGAAATGCTGGACACTGTGTGTCAATAATGGCTAATGGGGCTCTCACAATGGGGCAATATGTTGGATGAATTCAATTGGATGAATGAATGAATGATGGAAAACAGCAGGGAGAAGAGCTCCTTAAGTACAAAAGATTGGCCTCTTGTGAGCCCATGATACAACAAGCCAAAAGGCAAATTTTCCGCCCCAAAAGAGCTCTACAGGCTCTACAAGCCTTGTTACTTGGTTTGGACTACATCAGCCCACATGGCATCAGTCCCTGAACCCTTACGACCAGCCTATTCCGGTCCATTCTGGTGTTTCCACCGTTACGGGGCTGAACCAGCCCCTTTGCTGTTCAATCCCCTGGCTGGTTGTCTATTACAACCGGCCCTGATGGCCTTATTACCTCTGTTACAGGGCTGGTTGCCTCATGCATCCAGCCCCTGGCCCCTCAAATGGGCCAGGTGGGACCCAGGGCTCACCTGGGTCCGGTTTCAACCTCACATGGGGGGGGGTGTAGCCGGCGGACATGCCGCCCCCCCCCTCTTTCTCTCAATTCCCTGGTGGGGGCGGTCAAATCCCCTCACCAGGGGCCCTGGGGGTCGATACCCCCAGGGCGTCGTCAAGGTAAGGATGGCTGGGGGGGTGGTCAGATCCCCCCTGGCCCGTCGCTCCTCCCCCTCGGTAAAGGGGGGGGGAGAGCGCCCCTCGTCACCTCTTCGCTACAAGGTGGGAGGGTGATCAAATCCCCCCCACCGTCCGGTCGCTACACTCGCGGCCGGCGCCGCCACCTCCCTGGGCAAGGGGGTGGTCAGGTCCCCCCTGCCCTGACCGACCGCGTGATCGCGGCCGGTCGCTGGCTGGTTCAACCCAGCCAGCCTGCCCCCTCCCCCTCGCGACGGCGAGCGAGGGGAGGGGGAGCGAGCCGGGGCCGCGAGCCCCGGCTCCGCGGCGCTGGTCGCCGGTCGCGACCAGCCGGGCCCGCGCGGCATCGCACCGCGCGGGATCCCTCGGCCGCGCAACAGCCCCGCGCGGGCCGTCGGGCCCCGCGTGGGCCGTGCCGAGGAACACAGGCGGCCCCGAACGGGCCGCGACGCGAGCAGCGGCCCCGAGCGGGCCGCAACACGGGCGGCAACCCTAATGGGCCGCCCCAAGCCCGAATTATGAGAAAAGACTACTTTTGCGGGCCAGCCCGTCTGGCCAAGTATGTCCAAAATAAACCTTGGGCCCAATTATGCCCATACAAGCCCATCTGGCCGTATTTGCCCATATACCCCATCGGGCCCGTTAGGGCCCGTGTACCAATGGGTCTATTTCACGCGTTTTGAGGCCAGTTTCCCCAAATCTATAACATCCACATGGGCCCGTATGGTCCGTGTGTGTGTCCAATGGGCCTTAGAGGCCCATTTGTGCATCCCATTTGGATTACACTTATACGTAGCACCCGCGTAAGTGCGTACGTATTTTAACATATTTGAACACTTCAAGTCTTTTCAAGTTTTTGGAGTGTTATGGTTAATTTGCAAAGACATGGCCATCCTAGTTTGGGTGGCAGTGTAAACAGCAGGAAAAGTACAGTGCTTTTCCTTGTTTTCTGCCCAAACACCTTTTAAAATACCTTTTTCTTTGAAATAAATTCCAAATCCCAATTCAGGAATAACAAATTGGAAATCAGACATTTGATATTTGTCCTTGTTTTTGATAAGTCATCCATTGAATTTTTTGGTTGGAACAAAAAGTAAAAAATAATAGAATGAGACATCCCCTTTGTCAATATGGGGAGAGTTGTAGAACAAGTGGGAGGTGAAAGTTATTTGAGGGGCTCAGTAAAAATCAGTGAGCTGGGATCCACATTCCAATGAAAAGAAAGAGGGGATTTTGTTGTCCAGGATGGTTTCTCTGTTGGAATTGTGTGCCATTCTGGCTAATTTTTCAAAAATTTGGCCTAAAATTTGTGATACCTTGTTAGACCTAAGGTTCAAAAATTGAAACCCTCTGGGGGGAAGATTGAATAGTTGATATCATCAAACACCATCCAAAAAGCTCAGAAGGGTGCATCAATTTTATCCATCCAATTTCCAACATTTTCACACCCCAAGATCTTGAGGGACCAACAGTGTTGACATACTTTTTGGATTGGTGAACAAATTTTGTGACCAAATTGATGCCATTCTTTTCTGGCTCAGAGAATTTAATCAATGGGAAAAATTTGATTATAGCAATGAGAGAGTGGCAATTGGAGCAATCAAAAACAACTAATTCTCCAGAGATGAAGAAAAGGAATCTTTCAATCTTCTGTTTGGCTTGTGAAAAATCTTTGGGGGAGGGTTTTTGAGTTTTATTTTTGGAAGCAATAGCAGTGTACAGATCAAAAGATTGCAGTTTTTTTGAGAAAAAGCCACTCTTTCATTAAAACCATCTTCATTAACTTCCAAAGACATTTCAGAATCTCTCATTTGGACCTGCTTTTGCCAAAGAGCCCTCTGCTTGCCACCTCTCTTTATGTTTTTCCAACCATATCCTTCCATCTTGATCCCACCATGCACCTGCTGCGCTTGCGGTGAGGATAAAGAGGGAATTTTCTGGTAGTATAAAATTTTTAGTGCAGTTGAAGAAGCATGGGGAGTAAAGAAAAGGGGAAGGGTTTTAGAGAAAAAGGGGTCAAAACCATGTTGCATTGCATTGGATCCAAAAAACCAAAAAAAAACCAAAAAAAAATCATTAGTCAGTTAAAATCAAGGTGGATGATAAAAAAAACCCCAATACTGTTCATCAGATCACAATGAAAAAGAGAAGAAGGAAGGAGAAGGAGGAAAAAGAGGGGAGTTTTCTAAGCAATTGCTTGATCAATTACTTATTGATCAAGAAATTTATTGCAAATCAATCTAGCAACCAATTGCAAATTAATTGCAGGGGAAGGGAGAGGAGGAAGAGGAGGAACAGGAGCAGCAGGAGGGGAGGGCTTAACAGGGTGGATGAGAAATATGGTCAGGGGGGACCTAAATTTTGAATGATAAAAGGATGAGTACCCAGTGAGGGGCAGGAAGAGGAAGAGGGGGAGTGGGCTTACAAGGGTTGCCAAAAAAAGGAGGATGGTAGGCTGTGAGTGAGGTGAGATGAGGTGGTGGTGGTGGTTGGCAAGTTGGGGGTTATTGTGAGGTGGTGGTGGTTAATGAGGTGGAGGTGATGGTGAGGTGGTGGTGATGGGCAAGGTGGAGGTTGTGGGTGAGTTGGAGGTGGTGGTTGAGGATGTTTGGTGAGGAGGAGGAAGGATTGGAACGTTGAAGGTGGACCAGTGGTTTGCTGGGGTGAGGTGGGTGGATTGGAAGTTTTGGTTTTGTCTAAGTCCACCAAAAAAAAAAGGGGGGGTCAGCCTTGGATTGTTGGTTGAACAACCAAAGCCAAATGTGATATTTCACCAATGCAAAAAAAAAATGCTACTCATCCATGTCAGCAAGTGTGAGAGGTAGAATCCCCTCTTTCATGGCAAAAGATGAGACAGGAATGACTTGAGGAGGATTGGGAATATATTCTTCAAATATTTCATCCCCTTCATTTTTGGTGTTGGAAAGAAGGGTGTGAAGGATTCCACAACTGATAATCCAGTTGTGGAGGCTCTTCATGTCTTTGGAAGTTTAAAGCTGGTTTTGCATTTCCCTTAAGCTGGCCCATTTTCCTTTCAGGATTCCTATTGCATGCTCAATCCAAACTCATGATTGGGCTTGATGATAGTTGGAGTCAGTTTTGGCTTGATCATCAGATGAAACATTGTGGTATGGTGGAACCACATATTTCCCACTAGCATAAGCTAAATTGGCCAGAATGTATTGATCTTTTTCAAAGCAATTCTTGGTTTTTGGGCAATCCGCATCCAATTGAAAATATATGAATCATGACAAGAACCTGGAAGGCCACCATGGAGGGATATGAAATTCTTGTTGTTATCACAAAAAAGTTTTAGGTCCATGGATTATCTAAATAAACAGATGCAACCTATTGGGTCAGTGTGTTATCAAAAGTGTCAGTCCCTGATACCAGGAACCTTGCAGTCCTTTTGCTACAGAGAGTGATAAAAATACCTGAATTGTTGGAGTATTGGAACATAACACAATATCCATATCTTTTATACGCTTTTTCTTTTCCTTTCTTTCCTTTTTTATGGCTGATCTAAATTGTTGCATCTCACTTTTTTCCTTTACTATATTTCTCATATGTCACAAAAAAGTCTCCTCTCAATCTCTAGAATTTTAGCCTGTTCACTCTCAGTTCCTCATTTCCTCATCATGTCACCTCATGTGTGACATCTCAACTCCTGGTGTCTACCTGAGGGCAGAGCAAAAGCAAGTAGAAAGTTTCTCATCTCCCATCCTTCTATTTTTTCTCCCACTCTGTTATTCCTCAGGTAAGTCTATGTTTTTTTGTCTTTTTCCTTTTTCTTCATTCTCTTTCTCCTTCACTCACAAAATTCATCCTTCTATTTTTTTCTTGCACTTTGTTGTCCCTCAGAGCAACAGGTAATGAGCCCAGAGACGCAACCCAAGAACCAACAACTCCATTGGATCAAACCCTCTAGAAGGATCCAGCACCTAGAATGATGTTACTCTGCTTCATCTATGGACAACATTCAATCTCACCCAGTGTGAAAAAATCCTTCAATTAATCCTATAAGCTCCCCAGGATCAGAATCCAATTATCTGGACCAGGCAATGATCTTACTAATCTGCTTCTGCACCTCCAGCGTTGGATACCTACTCAATACAATTAATCAAAAACCAAACCAAGATAAATGGTCAAGAGACAATCTGGCAGTATGCTCAGTCATATCAAGATTGATAAGTTCTTGAAAATTCCAATTCATAAGAAAGCACAAAGAGAGCGCCATTGGAATGTGGAACTCACTTTGCAATTCCTATCTGGAAAAATCCTCAGGTGGATGAATTTACTTGCTTTGAAAACTTCTCCTCAATTGACTGAAAAAAAAGGAAATGACCACACACCTCTCAAAAAAAGTATTTTATGGCAAGAAACTCTTGTCTTTGATTACTCCCAAGAATGCCCTCCCCACCAACAACCTCCAATCAAATGCCATCCTCCTTTCCCTCCTGGATGACTGGCTTGGATGTGTCTCCAGCATTATGAATGAAGAGTCTGTACCTTCATCCAAACTAATCAATGCACTCAAGCAAGAAAACCCACAACTCCAAACCAGAAATGAGGATTCACTCATATTCAACTCTGCTAAGTCTCAATTCAACGCTAGAATTCAAAACAAACCTGAATGGGACAGATCAAGCTAAGCAAGAACCTACTACTGAAATGTCAGGGATTTAACCTCTATTGCTATACCTAGCCGTGGTTAAACCTGCAAAAGAATAAAGACAAACCAATATTTAAATTAGTTTTGACTTATATATTCCAAAGAGCAACTTTAAAAGTTTACAGACTCGAATAATACCAAGGTATTATGAGTAAATAGCCACACCTTAAATCTTTATAATAGGTAAGGGGCCTTAGTCTTAAAGGAGTAAGACCAAAAGGAGATTTGCTTATAAATAAGCTCACACCCTTTAAAGAGTAACACACAGGGGTTACTTATTCAAGTGAGAACTTCCACTCGAAATTGGTGTTGCCAGATAGGTTATTGATTGAATTTAATACCGAAGTTTATAGCCCCAGTCAATCTTCTTCTTGAGATTAAGGTTAATGGGCTTGTTAACTCTTGCTTGTATTCTTGTTCAAATAATAATATATAATGGATGATGAAAGGGCTATAGGGTAAAGAACCTGCTCTTTTAAGGTAAAAGGAGCCCTCAGGGGACTCTAGTAATCACCAGGGGAGAGTCGGGCTCTCCTTGGGTTCGTCCTCAAAGGCCCAAGACATCATTACATCATTCGCAATGGGTAATAAAGAACTATACCCATTGGGAAGGATTTTCAAGGTAAAGTTTTCATTTTACTTATCAAAAGGTTACTTACTGGGTCTTAGGACTTATACACCACTCAGATGGACGGTATAGAAGCCTTAGAATCCATCATAATGATTATTTATATTTATTTAATGTAGCTTAATACCTTGGCAAATAGTTTAATTTTAATTATAAGTATCTTAACTCATACTATACACATAGAGTATGTATACTCTTTGCAATGTTTATTTAAAGGTTTAAAGCCTACAGATGGACTCTGAGCCCTCTGAGTGGACGCACTCGAGGCTCAGTGAAGTATATTAAAGCATTATTACATCTAAAAGGGGATAGTATTAAATAAGTAATTAATTTATAATTATACTATACCTACAAGGGGTATATACTCTTGGCAGTGCTACTAGAAGGTTCATAGCTTACAATTAAGTTCTAAAGCCTCTGAGTGAACGCTCTCAAGGCTCAGTAAGGTGTATTAAGTGTACAGAGGGATTATTACTTATAATTACATCCCAAAGAGGGATAAGGTAAAAATTATGCAATTTAATTGTACAGAGTAGAGAGTATGGGTTAATATGATTACCATGGCTCCCAACTAAACCCTGAGCCTTCTGAGTGGACGCACTCAGGGCTCAGATTAGTATATTAAGGTATTAATGTATCCCAAAAGGGATAATATTAAATATTTAATTAATTTATACAGTATAGAGAGTATGGGTTAATATGATTACTGTAACTCCTTCCCAAAGAGAGGAAACACTTTGGGAACTTCTATATCAATAATTGGGACGCATCTGAGTCCTCATAACTTAATTTAAAGTTATATTGGGTCCCGTTCTTGATAATATAAATTATCAAGGTTTTAATTCCATAATCCATACTCATAAAAACATACTTATACAACATTATATAATATTATTAAGATTTAATATATAATTACAAAACTACTCAACATTTTCATTATTGTCTCAATTGTGGTTTGAACCAGTGACCTTGATATCAGATACTGGGAAGTGAGCCTAGTACTTAGCCACTATACCAGCAGGACATATGAGTTTCCAGACATTTGGACAAGTCTAACTGTCTCGTGGCTGACACTCCCTACCACCAAAAGAAAATTACTCTTCAGAGGAATTTTTAGCTCTCTTAGATGCTCTATATCTCCTCAATACAATATCAGAGTTTTTAATGTCTTTAGCTTCCAACAATAAGTCACTATCAGCTAATTTATTCTTAAACCTTACTAGATAAACTCTTACATCTTTACTGTCCTTTCTAATAATCTTATGGTTCAATATCTTGTGAGGTAATCCATCTTCAACATCCTGTAGAGGTGGGACCACAACCACAGGTACCTTCCTTAGTGGGAACTTTGCAGTGGGTTCTAAGAACTTCTTAACCAGACTGATTGGGAAAGTTGGATGTTTCCTGTCAAACTCCTTGCTCAGAATCACTTCTACTGCATTCTTACCATGTAAGGCTTTTACCACAAATGGCCCAACAAATGAGTCTTTGAGTTTTCTATGCCCTGCTATATTAGAAAAATTCACTGTCAAAACTAAAACCATGTCTCCAACTTTGATGTCATGATCCTTGTTTTTTCTATCCCATCTACCCTTATTGTACTCTACTGCTTCTTGAACACATTTGCTAGCAAAATTTTTGGCTTTAACCATCATATCTCTAAAGCAATCTGCAGTGGGATGCAGTACAATACTTTTGCTGAGGAGCATATCCTTGGGCATGCGCGGGATCCAACCTCTCTCTAATTCAAAAGGTGACATGTTAGTGGTGGAATGCTTACTAGAGTTGTAGGCAAATTCTTAGGCAGTTAACAATGATACCCAATCATGAGTATAACCATCATTGTCTTTGAAATCAATCCCATATGCACAATACCTTCTTATCATGTCTTCCAAAGTCTGTATCATTCTTTCTGCCAATCCATCAGTCTGTGGGTTATAGGCTGTGGAGAAAGATAATTTGGTTCCTAACAAATCAAACAAACTCTTCCAAAATTCAGAAGTAAATTTAGGGTCTCTATCACTAATTATGTTTTGTGGGCAACCTACATCACTCACAATACTATTCCAAAACAATAATGCTACATCTATGGCAGAGCTATCCTTATAGCATGGCAGGAACCTAGCTCTTTTGGAGAACCTATCAACTATTACTAGTAAACAATTGTGGTTATCCTTTCCTCCCGGTGGTAATCCAGATACAAAGTCCATATTAATAGTGGACCATCTATCCTTAGGTTCTTCTATTGACTGAAGCAAACCATATTTCTTTCCTGTGGATCTGTTAGCTTTCTGGCATCTCTCAAACGAATCACATTAGTCTGAGACAGTGTTTCTCCAACCAGGCCTTCCCTGTGGACTATAGTCATAGAGCCTCTCCACTCCTGGATAGCAATCTGCCATCTCAACATATGCCTATTGGGTGTCTTCATGTTCAGAAGAGACTTCAAGGCTGTACAGTCAGTAATGACTTCAAACTGACAACCATCCAAATAGTAATACAATTTCTCTAAGGCCCACACCAAGCACAAGCATTCTAATTGTGAGGCACCATATCTCTTCTCACTATCCTTCAATTGTCTGGATATGAAGCAAATTGGCCCCTCAACTGTTTTATCATTCACAATCTGTATTTGGTGTAATGCAGCTCCAAGACCTTCCATACATGCATCCACATACAGTTTGAATGGTTTTTTAGGGTCTGGGTGAAATAGCAAGGGTGCACTTGTTAACTTTTCCTTAAGTACCTCATAGGCCTTCAACCTTTCTGTAGTCATTTCAAATGAAACATTTGGACTACATATCTTATACAGGCTAGAAGCTATTATTCCAAAATCCCTAATATGTAGCCTGTAATATCCTGCAAAACCTAGAAAACTCTGCATTTCTTTAATGTTACTAGGCGTGGGCTTCAGCAATACAGCTGCTACTCTTGCCTGATCTATCCCAAGTGACAGACCACTCACAACATGACCCAAAGCCATCAATTCATTGAATCCAAATGAACACTTTGTCAAAGATATTTTCATATTCATCCTGATCACCTTCTTGAGTACAATGGAAATCCTTTCCTTATGTTCATCCCATGTTTCTGAAAATACAATTATGTCATCTATGTAGACTATCAACCAGTTTTGCATCAATTCCTCATGAAATTCTGAGTCCATCATCCTCTGAAAATGGGATGTGGCATTCTTGATACCAAAAGGCATTCTCAAATACTCAAACACTCCTAGGTGGCATACTATCCTCAGGAATTTCCTGCTGTCATGGTCTACAACATTCTGATGAAAACCTTTCAGAACATCCATACAAGAAATATACTTAGCCTGGTGCAATTTGCTCAAAGACTCAACAATCTTCGGCATAGGATACCTATCAGGGGTTGTGTACGAATTCAGTGCTCTAAAATCCCCAACCATTCTGGACTTCCCATTATGCCAAGCTATGATTACAGGTGTAGTGATTTCCACGTCCTCATTAGCTCCTACTTTTTTGATCACATTCAACCTCAATAATGTATCTATATGCTCTTTCAATGCCTCCTTGCTTCTAGGGCTAGCAGGGAAAGGATGTTTCCTCAAAGCTGGGGGATATGGCCTGTCTATTGTTAAAGTAATCTTGACCTCATGACCCCTGATTGACCCAAAAGGCTGATCTACTGTTGCAAAAGCTGCTTGATGCCTAAACAACAAGGAAAATAGTTCTTCCTTTTCCTCTGCTTTCAAGGAAGAACTGATTTTTGAGTCTCTAAAGAGCTCTTGGCCAAAATCTTTTTCTGAAACATTGTTCACCATATCCATGCCAAAATTATTGAAGTAAAACCTTTCACTGTTTCCAATGGTAAAGGATGAAGAACTTTGCCCATGGAATAAACTAAAACAATACTTTTTCATATAGTCACTTCCAATGATGAAGTATTCAACCATTGTATTATCAATTATTACAAACTTGATCACCAGAGCCAAATCTTTCAGGAACAATCTGATCTTTACCATTCCTAAAGGTTCCAGTGCACCAGAACAGCTTTGTAAATTTAACTTGGGTGATTCTAATAAGTTTTCTTTCCATTGGGGATAGAACTTCTCCAGGTATCCCCTTCCTACTATGGACTTGCAAGCACCTGAGTCCAGAAGCACCTTGCAAGGCTTTCTGCACAATGACATTTGTACCAAGTCATTTGCTGAGTCTATTGAATTTATGCATCCTATGATTAAGTGGTTATCATCCTCTTCCTATGGTCATCACAAGAATCATAAGAAATCTCCACTTGTTCTTCTTTGTTAGTTTCTATGTTATTTACTTTGCTTGCCTTCTGAGGACAAGTCCTAGAAGTATGTCCTGCCTTCCCAAATGTATAACAAGAGACTTCTGTGCCCTGCAGGTTCAATTTTGGCTGAGTTTTGCCTTTGGATTTCTCCATAGGAACTTCTTTGGGAGGATATGATTTCCTCCTACCTAGAGATGTGTCTTCTACTATGTCTTCCAGTATATTAATCAAGTTTGAGCAATCATCCGTAGTTTTCATAATAGTTTTTACTGCAAATGAAACTTCACCATCCATCAAGGATAGTAACTTGAAATTAATACTATCTTGATCCAGGTATGGATCACAGGCTCTAAGCCTCTTCCTCTGTCTGGTTACCCATGTTGCTGGTGGTGTAACACCTGGTAGGAATCTTTCTTTGTTAAAAGCATTCAAACAATTCCTCTTCCAATTTGCTGTACCAAATTTTGAACTTATTTCTTTTTTCCAAAATTCCCAGTCTTGCACACCTACTGAATTCCTTCTGTCTCTATACCAGTCTGAGGCTATACCTTTAAACAAGATAATTAACCTGCTAGTGATCAAAGTATCAGGTAATCCTGTGTCCTCTTTCAATGTGTCAATCCATGAAATGAATTCAGTGTGGTCATATTCACCTTCTCCGGAGAAATCAGGCCATTCACTGATCTTGGGCAATCCCTGCAGTATCTGTTTGAAAACTTCATTCTTACTAGAATCTTGTACTGGATCAATTTTTTCCGCTATCTTCCTATCCATCCTATGACCTCTGTCATGGTTGGTGGTTTCCATGGAATGACTGAGGTTGCTTGGGGACAAGGAGAGCAATCTACTGACAAGCTTGTCATGGTTGTGCTCTAATTGTTTATGTACCTTATCAATCTTTGTACTCAAACTTTCTAAACCTTGTTCTGACACAACCTGATATTTCAATATCTCTTCTCTGACAGAATTCATATTTTGGTCAAATTTGTGTTCCAGCAGCTCCAAGGAGTGACTTATTTGTAACATCATGGATGTCAATGAATGGACATCCTTCCTCACTGCTACAAATTCTTCTGCAGAATCTTTCAATGATTCACTAATACTTGTCACTTTGTCATCTAAATTACTTAAATCACTATTCTGGACCTTGATCAGGTCCAGTTCAATGGTCTTATTAGTCAAATATTCTATATCTTTTGCAGAATTCTCTAAAATAGATTTAAGGGCAATGCTATCAGATACTATACAACTGTACTTTTTGTCCATGGCTGCAAAGCCTTCAACACAATATTGGTTTGTGTGTACTACTGCCTTCTTAATGTGAAGGTTCTCTTTAAATACAACATCACGAAATTTTTCTAACAAAATTTCTGATTCAAGGGATAATCTTAACCCCTCTTTGCCCTCTTGGCTCTTTCCTCCTCTAAATATTGAAATCCCCCTTGGAGAGATCTCGCCATCCTCATCATCTCTCCATAAATTGAATTCCTGTGATCTCTTCTTTTCCTCATCCTTCCTCCCTGGTTGTGAGGAGGAGAGGGATCTCTGTTCCTCAAAGGAACCTGGGAACCAGAGGCTACTGGTTGTGGGGTTATCCCCCCTGATGGTTTCCTCTTTGCCTTTGGTTTGGGAGCCACTGGCTTCTTGATCTGGGTTGGGTCCCAACTCTCCGTCTCTTTCATGAGCCTCTCCCTCCCTCATATCTTGATCAAGGCCCTGTGCGTCGCCAGGGCTTGGGTCAGGAACATTGCCTGGTTTTGTGTGTTGCTGGTTGCCACAGCCTCCAGATAATTGATCTTGTTTTGGCTGTGGCAGGTCAGCAGATTGGCTGATCCTGGCGGTAGGTCGCCGTTTTTGTTGTTCAAAATTGCCGGGGGGCACAAGCTGAGTCCCCTTGCTTCTGGTGTTCATCGCCATTAACGTACGCAGTTAGAAACAATAAGCAATAGGCACTTTAATACGTTTGTACGCCAGTAAAAGGACAACGGAAGACTCACGGTGAGTCACGATATCCGTTGTTGGCAATCTCACCCTTTCCGTAGGTTCGACGCTACGGATACTTGGTCCCCTTGCTTCGCTTTGCGGGACTGAGCTAGTTTCCGATACAAAGCTTGGAAACCTTCCTCAGTTAGACGGAAGGAAGGAAGCAATGGATAATTGTCTCGACACTATGTTGTGTCAAGAAGTAACTTAGATACGCTGATACTATGTTTTTTTTTTTTTTTTTTTTTTTTTTTTTTAAAAAAAAATATACTGACTTTGTCTTCTAACCAATAACGGGACTAATAACAACGATCTATCCTTTGTCAGGCGGCAGTAGGTCACTGGCACCGTTCAATTGACAAATGCCGCTGTCCTCTGCCTCGGCGCGAAATTACGCGGAGCTACCGTTAGCCGGAATTACGCGGCAATCGTCTTTGTCGAACACCGAGTTGACAGAGAGCAAGATTTTCGAACACACACCCTCGGACAATAGACAACGATTCTTTTGAGGATGCTGTGAAAAAAAAAACTTGGTTTTTTTTTTTTTCTTTTTTTTTTGACGGTTTCTCCTAATCAAATCTTGTTTTTTTTTTTTTTTTTTTATATTTAAAACAAAAAAACAAAACCGGGTCAAAACCAAGCACACTAGATTAAGATTGCTTAATCTCAGTGGAATAATATCTGTAAAAAGGCTAACTGTTTTAAAAGCAGTTTTCGAAAATTTCTCCTTTTTTTTTCTATTTTCTATAATTTTCCTATATGGAATGAAAAAAATCAATAATCAGAAAAAAACTTTGTCCAAAATTGGTCAAAAGTGCGCACAAAATATGCTTCAACACTTAAAACAGAAGGACTTTAAAGCTCAAAGCTAAAAAATCCCAGAATTTTCGAAAATTTGCTGTTTTTTTTTTTTTTATATATTTACTGATTTTTATCAGAAAATTTATAAATCAGCAAAAACTTTTGCCTAAAATATCACAAAATAGCGTACTTTAGGGAAACAAAACAATCTCAAAGGTACTGAAATCAGATGAGGCCCCCAATTGTCAGGGATTTAACCTCTATTGCTATACCTAGCCGTGGTTAAACCTGCAAAAGAATAAAGACAAACCAATATTTAAATTAGTTTTGACTTATATATTCCAAACAGAAACTTTAAAAGTTTACAGACTCGAATAATACCAAGGTATTATGAGTAAATAGCCACACCTTAAACCTTTATAATAGGTAAGGGGCCTTAGTCTTAAAGGAGTAAGACCAAAAGGAGATTTGCTGATAAATAAGCTCACACCCTTTAAAGAGTAACACACAGGGGTTACTTATTCAAGTGAGACCTTCCACTCGAAATTGGTGTTTCCAGATAGTTTATTTATTGAATTTAATACCAAAGTTTATAGCCCCAGTCAATCTTCTTCTTGAGATTAAGGTTAATGGGCTTGTTAACTCTTGCTTGTATTCTTGTTCAAATAATAATATATAATGGATGATGAAAGGGCTATAGGGTAAAGAACCTGCTCTTTTAAGGTAAAAGGAGCCCTCAGGGGACTCTAGTAATCACCAGGGGAGTGTCGGGCTCTCCTTGGGTTCGTCCTCAAAGGCCCAAGACATCATTACATCATTCGCAATGGGTAATAAAGAACTATACCCATTGGGAAGGATTTTCAAGGTAAAGTTTTCATTTTACTTACTAAAAGGTTACTTACTGGGTCTTAGGACTTATACACCACTCAGATAGACGGTATAGAAGCCTTAGAATTCATCATAATGATTATTTATATTTATTTAATGTAGCTTAATACCTTGGCAAATAGTTTAATTTTAATTATAAGTATCTTAACTCATACTATACCTATAGAGTAGATATACTCTTTGCAATGTTTATTAAAAGGTTTAAAGCCTACAGATGAACTCTGAGCCCTCTGAGTGGACGCACTCAAGGCTAAGTGAAGTATATTAAAGCATTATTACATCCAAAAGGGGATAGTATTAAATAAGTAATTAATTTATAATTATACTATACCTACAAGGGGTATATACTCTTGGCAGTGCTACTAGAAGGTTCATAGCTTACAATTAAGTTCTAAAGCCTCTGAGTGAACGCTCTCAAGGCTCAGTAAGGTTTATTAAGTGTACAGAGGGAGTATTACTTATAATTACATCCCAAAGAGGGATAAGGTAAAAATTATGCAATTTAATTGTACAGAGTAGAGAGTATGGGTTAATATGATTACCATGGCTCCCAACTAAACCCTGAGCCTTCTGAGTGGACGCACTCAGGGCTCAGATTAGTATATTAAGGTATTAATGTATCCCAAAAGGGATAATATTAAATATTTAATTAATTTATACAGTATAGAGAGTATGGGTTAATATGATTACTGTAACTCCTTCCCAAAGAGAGGAAACACTTTGGGAACTTCTATATCAATAATTGGGACGCATCTGAGTCCTCATAACTTAATTTAAAGTTATATTGGGTCCCGTTCTTGATAATATAAATTATCAAGGTTTTAATTCCATAATCCATACTCATAAAAACATACTTATACAACATTATATAATATTATTAAGATTTAATATATAATTACAAAACTACTCAACATTTTCATTATTGTCTCAATTGTGGTTTGAACCAGTGACCTTGGTATCAGATACTGGGAAGTGAGCCTAGTACTTAGCCACTATACCAGCAGGACATATGAGTTTCCAGACATTTGGACAAGTCTAACTGTCTCGTGGCTGACATTAACCAACTGCAAGATTGAAGGACATTCATTTTCAAGGGGGCCTGAGGTGCATGAAGCTCTCAAACTATCAAAAAGAAGCAATAAAGTTCAAAGGACTCTTCAAAACTTATCAAATAAAAATAAATAAAATGCTGTTCTGGAAAGGGAAGATAACAAAGATGAATTATCCAAATCTGAAGTGATTATCCACGCAGGTTATGCAACATGAAACCTGACCAGGTCAAATACATCAAACAACAGCAATTGTAATATGGAATCAGAATGCACCCTGTTGATGACTCCCCTAGACTGGCAGTTAGAAAACCAAAAACCTAACAACACGCCTTTACGTTTGGCCAATGGAACATATATCTCAGCTAACATGGAAGGAAGGCTCAAATTTCCCTTTGAAAACATCAAAAGGCTCTATTTTTTCCAAATCTCCAAAAACCTCTACTCTTCATCTTGAGCCTGTGTGATTCCGGATGCACAGTTTTTTTCAAAACCAATGGATGCAAAATCTACAAAGGACCAACCATCACCAGTAATGCAACAACGGTAATCACAGGATATCAAAAATAAAATCTATACTATATTTCCAGAAAGAAAGTAAGCCAAGAAGAATCAGTTTTTTCAAGGGTGTCAAGCCTGTCTGATAACACCCTTTTTAGCTATCTCTGCAGATTTTCTCACCTAAACCTGCAGTCACTAAGAAAACTTTTGAGGTTGTTCAGTATTTTCCCTCTTTCCAATAACAAACACAAAGTGCAACAGTGCACCACTTGTATTCAATGAAAGATGTCCAGAACCACTTTCCACTTTTGTCTTAGCTACTGATCCAACCATTTTGGTCAAATCATACACTTGTACCTGTGAAGCTTTGAAACAACCTCTACAGAAGGATATCAATATTTTGTCACTTTCATTGACAAATGCTCAGAATTCCTATTTTCCCACCATGTGCAAAGAAATTCCAACATGTTCAGATGAACCAAACTCTTTTTCACCTTCTTTGAAAATAAATTCTGCTTCTCAATTTACTCCCTGAGAACTTGACAACGCAGGAAGATGTCAATGAGAATATGAAGGATTTTCTATGACTCAGAGGTGTAGTTCACAAGACTGGGCCACCCCACTCCCCACAGGTGAATGGAATTGCCAAAAAATCAAATAAAACAATCCTAAAACTCATTTTCTGGTCTATGATGTCCTCTCATCTTGCCAAGTCCTACTTGGCTGATGCTCTCCACCACTCTATCTTCTTTTTCAACTCCTTCCCATGCAAGAAAACCCAAAGATTTACCTCCCTCAACTCCATCCTAGAACAGGACAACGTTCCTTCCACCTAACTTCATCCATTTGGGTGCCTTTCCTGGTAAAAGGTACCCAAGCACGACAGGAAGAAGCTCTCACCCAAAGCTTGTCCCTCCATCCTCTTGTCTTATCTCCACCAAGGAAACAGGTATTGTCTGCTGGACCTCAGCAAAAATAAGGTTTTAAAGTCAATGGATTTCATCTTCAACAACACCCTCTTTCCCTATGGATCTGCTACCCAGGAAGCAAGTAAATAACATTTCCCGTCTGCTCTGAACTTCCCTGGCCTTACTTTTCCTCTCCCCCCCTTCCCCCCCTGTTCCTTCTGTCCTCTCACCCCCCCCTCATCCCATTTCCAATGCGGTGTTCCAAAATCTAATCTATAGCCATCTGACTCAAATTTATGATATAAGGAAAGCTCCAATAATCAAACAGACCTCAAAAATAGATTCTAAACCAACAATAAACTCAGACATTCAGCCAAAGTACCCCTCTATCTCTCATGGTTTAGAACATACAGCCCAAATCAACCTTGGCCTACCCATACCCCTACCAGGTGTCACAGACCAGTGAAAGTTCATAAAAATACCCTGGAATCCTTCAGGTACATACCACATAAAGTAAAACCATACCAAACTAAACAAATAGGGAGCAGTATACTAATTAATATATGCAACAACCTGCATGCAGCACCAAACAAACCTGCAGAGGTATAAATGATTAATATATGCAAGGCCCTGCATGCAGAACCAAAAAAACCTGCAGCATTATACACAATTAATATATGAAAGAACTTGCATGCAGAAAATAACAAACTTGCAGCAGTATACCTAATTAATATATGCAAGACCTGTATGCAGCATCAAAAAAACCTGTGGCAGTATACAGAAGAAATATATGCAGGGCACTGCATGCAGCACCAAACAAGCACCTGTATACAGAAGATATATATGCAAGCAACTGCATTAAGAACCAAAAAAAATGACCAACCACCACTATAAAGAAGTAATTTATGCAGGGGGCACCTGTATCAATGCAGAACGGCAATGCATACAAGGGTGTACATGCATGTATATCCTGCACAGCCTCCTCCTCTGACCATCCAAAACACCTCATGAACTGTATTCACTGTACCAGGGAGACCCTCAGGGGCAGCCCTGAGGGAAGTATTTTCTATAAATAGAGGGCCGCTCTCTCCCATCCAGGTTCCATGAAGATCCTCCCATCCTTCCCTCCAGGGATCACCATGCCTCCTAGGAACCCTTAACCAATACTTTTACCATCCTCAACCATTATCTCATAAAACATACTTTGACCATCACCAATCCCATATCCCATACCATCACCATCACCACTATCATCATCATCATCATCAACCACCACCATTACCCTGGAACATCAATCATCATAAACACATACTTTTGACCATGACCCAACCCAATAACCCATACTTTTGACAACTTACCACTACCATTATTTACCCAATACCACATACCTTTGAACATCAACACCATGTCCCCATAGCTTGAAAATCATCATCATCCACCACCACCAACTCTCATCATCATCCATCATCATCACCATCCATCCATCATCATCATCCATCATCATCACTTACCTTGACCATCATTAATCATCATCATCATCCATCTTCATCATCACCATCCATCATCATCATCACCAACCATTCATTCTATCATCATCCACCTCCATCCCCATCAGTAATCAACTATAAGATCAACCATTTTAACTTTATTCAATCTTCACCTTTATCATAAAAGGAGTATCAATCAGCAACCAATAAAATAAATAGAAAAAAACATATATAAAGGATTCTTCCCTTAATTAGCTTCATTCCTCCAGGTCATCTATCTGTTCCACCCTTTTGTCCTTATCAAGCTTGAACATATTTATCCTGATAGAGACTACTATAGTAGCAACTCTATTTGAAAATCAGCCACCAATCTCTTTTATTTTATTGTTGTGAGACTACTATAGTACTTAGAGGGGCAGGAAATTTAAGACCATCCTTAGTATTCCTCTATCTTTTTAGTAGTTGCATTACTAAATTCCCCGTCAAGTGACTTCCAGCAAGCTTTTTCCTAAACTTTACCCAATCCCACAGGAGTCTCCACACCAATAATCTTCCTCCCTCATTTTTTTTACCCCCCATCTCAACCCTTTCTTCTCCAACCCCTCCTGACACCCAATCCGTTCCCTCCACTGACCCCTTTGAAATTTCTCCGCCCTGCCCCTCCAGGCCAGTTAACCCCCCCAGCTCTGCAGCCTTCCCCCTCAATCATGGTCAAGCTCCCCCTCACCACCACGCCATTAGCCCCTGCTAATCCAATGGATCCGTTTCCCCCCCCTTGTCTCTTCCCTCTCCTCCTCTTGTTCCCATCTCCCCGCCTGCTTCACCTCTCTTCCCCCCATCTCCCTTGTTTCCCCACACGTTGCACCCGTACTCTGTCCTGTTTTGGGCACTTTCCCGGCTCTGCGTCCATCAAGGAAAATATTACCGCACCCAAGACCTGGAAACAGTTGATGAAGCCTCCTCATTAACATTGGTGGATTTCCTCCATGCAAGAAGAAATTTCATTCCTCCACGGCATGAAGACCTGGGTCCTGGTACCCCCTCCTCAAGGCTGCAAAGTCATCTGCTGCAAGTGGTTTTTTAAAGTCAAGAAAAAAGCGGATGGGTTGGTGATTCAACTCAAGGCTTTTATGGTTGCAATGGGGTTTTCTCAGGTCTGCGGTCTGGATTTCTCCAAGTTATTTGCCCCCACCCTCTGCCTAGAAACTCTATTTCTCCTTCTGAGTCTGCTGGGAAAAAAGGGCTGGATTTGTTGCCAGGTTGATTTCAAAACCGCCTTTCTGAACGGGCATCTGGATGAACCGGTTTACATGTCTTAACCCTGTGGTTTTGAGGATCCAGATTGACCAGACTGGGTCTGTAAGGATTTGAGGGCCATCTATGGACTGAAGGAATCACTGTGTCAGTGGAACATTGATCTAAACTCCACCCTCCTCTCCTGTGGGCTTTCCCAGTAGTCTTAAGACCCCTCTATCTACTTCAAGCTATCCAGAAGGCTCTCTTGTTGGTGTCATTACTGCCCATTTCAACAATCTGGCTTTTGTTGGGACCTCTTATTTGGTAACCTCCTTCATCTCTAACATCATAAATTTCTTCTCAGTTGTTCCTGAAAAAAACCTTTCCCTCTTTCTGTCAATTTCCATCCACCACAACTTGGCTGCTGGCACCATCTCAATTGGTCAGGATCACTACATTTCTTTTGTCCTCTCCTCCTTTTTTACCTCAACTCCCACCAGTGTCTCCTGCCTAAAAAAACACAGTTCAAACTACTATCCAAGCGCATCTTGGGAATTCATGAGTCTCCTCCCAAGTACAGTTGACTCTTTGGCTCTTTGCTCTGGATTTCTCAGTGTACTTGTCCAGAAATGGGTTTCAATGTGAAAAAAATTTCCCAATTCCTGCAAGACACACCCATAGATCATTGAAATGCAGCTCTTTGTGTTCTCTGCTACCTTCAAAAAACAAAGAGCCTTTGCCTTACTCTTGGAAGCAATGATCTCACCCTGGTTGGCTACTCCAACTCTTACTGGGCCCCAGATAGCAGCGACCAGCATTCTATCTATGGCTACACGTTTTGTCTTTTCTCTGGTGATATCTCTTGGAGGTCAAGGAAGTAGCCAACGGTCTCCCTCTCCAGCGACAAAGCGGAGTACAAGGCCCTGTTGGACTCCTGCAAAGGAGGCCTGTGGCTGCGGAATATTATTTTTGAACTCTGCCTGCGCAAAAAATCACTGTTCTCTCTTTTTTTCAACAAAAAAGGTGACAAAGCCCTTTCAAAGAACCCCAAACATCACTCCCAGACAAAACACATTGGCACACATTGCTACTTCATTCATTAGTGTGTGGCCAAAAATGAATTTGATGTTCAACACATTGGAACAAAGGGTGTTATTGTGGATGTGATGACCAAACCACTGTCCTTTTTTCTTCTAAACACTCATCAAGGACTTTTTGGCCTCATTGACAGTGGTTAGAAAGGGGTGGTGTTTGATTAATGGTCCATACCACAATATCCAAATCTTTTCTACCCTTTTTCTTTTCCTTTCTTTTTTCCTTTGTTTACTTTTTTCTGGCGGCTCTAAATTGTCTCATCTGTCTCCTGTCACATCCTATCTTTCTAATATGTCACACCCTGAACATGTCTCAAATAAGTCTCCTCTCAATCTCTAGAATTGCGGCTTGTTCACTCCCACTTCCTCATTTCCTCATCAAGTCACATCATGTGTGAAATCTCAACTTCTGGTGTCTACCTGAGGGCAGAGAAGAAGAAAGTAGAAGGTTTCTCTTCTCTTATCCTTCTATTTTTTCTCCCACTCTATTATCACTCAGCGCAACATGAACAATAATAATAATAATATTAAAAAGATAAACACTTAAAAAGCTTAAATAAAAAATACTTCTACAAGCTGGTGCAACGTTTAATTGGTTTGGTTAAAATGGTTTTAAATTTGTTATAAAAAGAGGTGCCACATTATTATACTACTGGGTACATTTAAAAACAGACAACCTCTCATCAAGGGGCCTCCTTTGGCAGTTTAAGAACCTTGGAATGAATAATGGGTGCCTTATAAGGACTTATCCAGTGATATGACTGGGAAAAACAGCTCAATGACCAAGGCATAAAGGGAAACACTCACTCTGAGTCAATAATCCACAGAAAAGCCTGAAAAGATTCAGTTAAAGGGTTTCAGCATAGATGGGCTTTATTGCCAGACTAAACTTCAATGAATCAGGTTGATTGATTTTGGGAAGTAATAATAATACTTCAGACTAGGTAATAAATCACTTCCTTACCTATTTATAATCTCTTTAATAACAATGAAAAGGGGTCTGATTGATAACAATAAATTCCTGGTAAAACTGATGGGGAATAATGTATTCAAAGAGGTCTGTATAAATACCTTTTGGGGTGAAAATTAGCTTCTCAGGGAACATAGAGAAGGTTCTGCTCATGGGCTGAAGCTGGAAAGCCATTCAGGAAAATTTTAGCACGTCCACTTGGTGCTTTAAATCATCTGTCCTCAGATCTGCTGGATTCCTGTACTATTTAAGCCACAGGATCTGTTAATCTGTTAATGGTGTAATTCTGATCATTCTTCACTTATCCTTCATTTTTACTACTGATATTGGTTGAAAGTACACAGATTTGAATAGTTATACATTTTTTATCTTTTTCTGAGCACAACTGTAATTTTTGATAATTTTTATGACCACTCCTTGTAGTTTTTTGTGGTCTTAAAAGTTTATTAGCTGTCTGTTTTTTGGTAACCTTCAATATTTGATTTATTATTAAAAACACTTTAAAATCAATTATAAAATGTTTTTATTTAGTTCTTAATGTTTTTAGATCATTTTTAGTGCATATGTCACATTATTACATATTCCAGGTAAACCCTACTAGGTTTTAGCTCCTGTGAGTTGTACCTGCTGTTGGATTTGTCACGACTGATCCTGATGCAGGGATCAGTCCATTCAGGTGCGCACGGGGTAGGATCCGCTGTGTTTGTGGCAAAATTGGCTGCAAAAAGGACTTCTGTACGTGAGAATGTGATGATACAGGTACGTAGGGGTTGTGTAGGGACGCAGGACTGCGCGCAAGAATTGTGACATAACACATTTTGGTGTGTCACTCCTAAAATATACACAAAACCTCAATTCAGATTGAATTTTAGGTGTGAAGCCAATACCTGAACAAATGTGTGAAACATTAAATTGGCCAAAAGGTGTCATATTGGTGCTGTGACCTTTTAATGAATTCTTATTTAATTATTTAAAATATGAAGGAGTTATATTTCAAGGGTGGTTTCAGAGAGTGACCCTACCTCATTTTGGCTGGGGAATCCATTCCTGCAGTAATATTTAATGACTTCTGACTCCTTCTTGATATTTCCATTTATTTATTTTTATTTTGTATTTTGCTACTCGGACAGGTTGCTCTGTACATAGTAGCAAGCTGACAATCCCCCACTCCAAGATATGTCTAAATCTGAAAAAGAATTTGGTTCTAATGTCTCCTTCTGGCTCTGTAATTTCTCAGGTGTATAAGTCCATCTGGGATATTGTGTTCAGGCAACCATTCATCCTTAACAGCTGACCCTGTTTTTTAACTGAACAGTTAAAGTCTAACATCTTCTCCGTTGATCATCTCTTTCTTATCCTTGATTATCTTTCTTAGTTTCCCTTTTTCCTTTTCCAGATCATCTGAAACAAGTATTTCTGGTCAAGGAGTATTTTCTACTTCTCTAGGATGGTATTGTTTGATTAGACTCACTGGGAAGATAGGGTGTTTCCTCAAAATTTAATCACTGAGGATTACTTCTACAGAATTCCTACCATGTAGCTTTTTTATGATAAAAGGCACAAAAAAAGCAAGTCTTAGCATCATATGTCCAGCTAGTTTAGTAAAATTGGTGGTAGAAACTAAGACTTGATCACCAATTTTGAAATCAGGTTCTTTGTGAGTTTTTTCCCATGTATGTTGGTTGTAGTCAAAAGCATCTTGAAAAAACTTAGCAGACTGTTTGTTGGCTACATCTATCATGTTCATGAAAGCAAGTGATGTTGGATGAATACTTGTTAGCTTCTGTTTGAGTTTATCCTTTGTTAACTTAGGAATCCATTCTCTTTCCAGTTTATAGGGTGCTTCCTTAGAAGTAGAGTGTTTGCTACTATTATAAGCCATTTATAATGCTGGTAGAAGGCTAAACAAATCATAGTAGTAACCATAAGTATTCCTGTATTCTAGACCAAAGAAACAGAACCTTCTAAGCATATCTTTTAAGTTCTGGATCATTCTTTCAGCTAGTCAATCTGTCTGGGGATGATACTCTTTAGAGGAGGCTAAGGTATTTCTTAACATGTCATAGAGATTTCTCCAAATCTCAGATTTAAAATTGGGGTTTGTCACATATAATGATCTTAGGAACTCCTATGTCATCTATGAGTCTATTTCATAATAGCAATTCTAATTCCATGGCAGTATCCTCCTTATGGTTAGTTAAAAACTTTGATTTCTTGGAACACCTATCTACTATGACTACAAATGAGTTATAAGAATAAGCTCCTCCAGGGGGAAATCTGGTTGCATAGTCCATGTTGATAATCTACCACCTTTTCTTGGGTTCAGTGATTTTTTGAAGGAGACAAAACCTTTTTCAATTAGTCCTATCAGACTTCTGGAAACTTTCACAACTAGAGAAATAGTGGATTGTGGAGTCTCCCCAAATGATCCACCAAGAAGTTTTTCTGACTTTATCCAGGGTTCTATCAGTAGATAAATGACTGGATGAACAGTTTTCATGAAACTCATCTGTGATATGTTTGATATGCTCTTCCTTTGTAAGGACTATAACCCTTGAATTTTGATGCCTGTGGTATACCAGACCATCCCATATGGTGACTTGGCCAGCTTTGTAAGGCTTTAGGAGAGGTTTGGGTAAACTGTTAACCAGTGTAGATGGTGCTGCTGTAATTTCCATAATGTTGATTAGAGCCTTCATGTCAGAGCTGTAAGCCTCTTTGATTGAGTTGAACAAGGATTCATCCAGTTCAACAATGTGGATTCCTACTATGGGAGCTTCAATATCAAGCAAATCAATGTTTATTACAGGAAATATGTAATTGTCCTCTGGATCATGAGCAGGATTGCTTTGATCATTGGTTAGAGCATTCCTGCTTAAGCTATCATCATTCTGATTTTTAGCTCCAGCTTGGTAAACTATGGTTATCTGGCCTCTTTACTTTTGTATGGCTATCTGCTACCTTAGCATGTGCCTTCTAGGAGTATTCATATTCATTAGAGTCCTGAAAGCATTGCATTCAGTAATTTTTGTAAAATTTGTTCCTTCCAAGTGATAATAGAGTTTCTCCAGGGTCCAAACTAAAGCAATACACTCCAGTTTGCTTGCAAAATACCTTTTCTCAGAATCCTTAACTTGTCTGGATATGAAGAGTATAGGTTTCTCCACTGGTTTGTCATCTTAAATTACTTCTTGGTTTAAATCAGCTCCTAGTCCTTCCATACTAGAATCTATATGGAGCTTTAAAGCTTGAGAGTAATCAGTTTGGATCAACACTGGAGCTTTAGTAATAGCTATCTTGAGTTCCTCAGAATTGTTCAGCCTTTCAGGAGTCATCTCAAACAAGGTGTTTTTGTTGCAGATTTCATACAAACACTTGGTGAAATTGGAAAACTTACGTATGTACTTCCTATGGTAGCTGGAAAAACTGACAAAGGATAGAAGTTCAGTTTTAGTCTGGGTAACGGGCCTATTCATAACAGCTGCTGTCTTTCTTTGGTCAGCAGTTAGAGTTAGTCCAGAAACAATATGTCCTAAGGCTATGAGATATCCATAACCAAATTTACACTTTTTCATTGATACTTTTAATCCCACAGGAGAGATATTTTTGAGGAATAGCCTTAATTTTTCCATGTGTGTATCCCAGTCATCAAAATAAATTTAAACCTCATCAATGTATACCATCATCCATCCTTGTCTGATAAATAGTACTAAAACTGTGTCCATCATCCTTTGGAAGTGAGAAGGAGCATTTTTGATACCAAAAGGAATCCTTACATACTCATAAACTCCCAAATGACATATGATTCTCATAAATTTATGGCTTTCAGGGCTGATAGGTATCTGGTGAAAACCTTTCAGCATATCCATATTAGTGATAAATTTAGCTTTTGAGAGGTTATGCAAAGCATGGTCAATCCTTGGGATAGGATAGTAATCAGCTTGGCTATAGTTTTTCAGGATTCTAAAGTCTCAAACCATTCTTGATTTATCATTGTTCCAGGCTATGATTACTGGAGTAGTAATATCCACTTGTTCATTGTGTCCTACTTTCCTTAACAATTTAAAGTCAATTAACTGATGGATGTGAGCTTGTAGAGCTGCTCTAGATTTTGGAATAGAAGGGTAAGCAGGTCTCCTGAGGTTGGGGTTGTAAGGAGGTTTAATGGTAAAGGTAAGACTCATGTCATTTTCTTTGATATTACATATGGGGTGGTCCTTGATACAGAAATCCATCTTGTTTTCAAAGCAAACTTGGATAATTTTCCATTTTTGGTCTTCACTGAGCAGAGAATTCAAAGCTTCTTGAGAGAAGGAATCTTTGTTAAAACTCTCCAAGTGTTTCTCATAGGTTGAATCAGAAGTTTGATCATTGAAATGGCATATTTGGAACTTCTTGTTCCAGTATCCTCCTATAGTAAATTATCTCTCCTTACTTTGGACTACATCTATACCATACAAGAAAAGAGAATCATTTCCTAGAATGAAGTAATCACATACTACATTTTGAAGCACTACAAATTCAATTTTCAGTTCAAGTGCTCCTTTAGAGTGAGGGAGTATGATATCAGAAGAACATAATCCAATAGAAGAAGAGTTACAACTGCTAAACTTAGCTTGAGGGAAGTGTAATAAGTTAATTTTCCAATTTGGATCTTGCTTTTGCAAATAAGTTGAACTAACACATGAGGAAGAAGCCCCACTTTCTAAGAGTAAATTCACAGGCAAAGCTTGGATTTGACAAGTAGCATAGCATGTTTTTCCAGAAGTGTAAATTTGACCAGAAGGGGGTTTGAGGGTCAAGGTTTAGCTTCAGATACATGGTGAATCTTCATATTGGAATTCCATTTTTTGGTAATTTGGAATATTCATTGACAGAGTTTATGTCCGAGGAAGATTCTATACTTCCTTCAATAACATTGATGGGTTTAATGTTCATTAATTCACACTCATAGATTGATCCATCAGTGTCAGAAAGTTTTGAATCAGGATTATTATCATATTCTTCTCCTTCAATAGTATTAATTCTTTTCCTGGGTTGGGGAGAATTGGGTCTTACATGTCCTGTCTGGTTGCAATTCCAGCATACCTTTTCCTTTTTCTCTGGAGTATTCTTTAATTCCAAGCTGGTGGGATTAGGGGAAGGGGAATCTTTGGTCCTGAAAGCATATTCCTCATTACCCCTAATATTCTGTTCCCTGGGTCCATTGAATTTATTTTCAATACCATTCATATCAATGGTTTCTTCTAATACTCCTATCAAGGTAGAAAGTTCAGAGTTCATGGGAATCCTGAAACTTACACTTTGGTAAAGTTGTCCTGTAAATAAACTAAGAATTCTCTCATTAACCTCTTCTTTATCAGAACTTGGGTAAAAAAAATCCAATCTGCTTTTCTGATCAAGACACCATTTGTGAGGTTTTTCCTTGGCTGGATCACAATGGGAGGTTTCAAGAGTCTTCATTGTCTTTCTTTTTAAAATCCTGGTACCAAATTTTTCTTTGATTAATAATTTCCATGAACTCCAGGACAAAGATCCAAATTCTTCCCTCTTATTAATGAACCAATCAAGAGCTACTCCTTCAAACAATCTGGGTAATATTACGACAGCTATGTTATCAGCGAGTTCATAAGAGGCAAGAGTGTAATCAATAAACTTAATGAAAATGACATGTTAATATTCCCCTTCTCCAGAAAATTTAGGCCATTCAGGGATAGGAGGAAGTAACTTTAAAGCTTGTTCTGCTTCAGGTGTTGGACTAGGCCTAAATGATTCATTACTAGTTTTTCTGGACCTAGAGGGGATAGTATGAGTACTGGTGAGTCTAGTGGTTCTAGGTTCTTCCAAGTCAGTAACTGGAGGGTTATTAAAATTTTCCTTAAGATCTCTGAGATCATTCTTGATCATACCTAGTTCCAAGTCAAGTTTATTACTCAAAAAATCAATTTCATTGATTACCTGAGTCAAAGGATTATGAATTATTCTCTTAACTTCTTCTTGATGTAATTCATTGAGACAAGAATTTCTTCTTTTATAGTGTATTGGAAACTGCAAATATGTTTCATTAGATCCATTTCAATTAATCTTATAGTGTCCTTTTTTTTCTACTTCTAGCTCATAAATCTTGCTTAGGGTGGTTTGAGTTTGTATTACTTTTTAAAGGTTCAGATTTGACTTATCCAATTGCTCATATACTTCATCAAAGCACTAGCTAATAATAGTGAAATTGTAAGACACATTCACAGAAAAGATTTTAAGAGCTTCTACATCTTATTGTGGTACACTTTCTTCCACTTCTGAGCTAAGGATATCATATTTTCCAAATATTTGGGGTTCCTTAACTTCTGATAGTCTTGGGATCTCTTATTTTTGGGTCCTTTCCCTTTAAGGAAGCAAGCTGGTCCCAAGGGTTCCAACTCCGCACATAAACTTCTACTTCTCTCCTTGGGATCAGCTTTTGAAAACATAACTGGGACCTATTTCCCAGAGAGATAGCTTCTTTCATACCTTGCTGATCCTCCTGGGTCTCAGGCAGTTTTAATTGTTCCCAGTAGCTCACTTTCTCTTTCACCAACACTTTGACCTTTTCCTCCTTGGTTGAGATCAGCTGGGATGGCATAGCAGGACCAGTATCTTCCTGGGATAACACCTTGGGTGAGTCATGACTCTCCAACATTGAATTGGTTGAGTTGACTGCCATGGTTTTTGCCTTTTTCATCCCGCGTAACACTATGGTCATGGGTTTGATCCCCTCATTGCATTTTCAACTGGAGTCCTTGCGCACGCAGGTTCCTCAGGGCAGAGGTCCATATTATGGTGCTCTATCAGTTGGGTGGGTGTTTTGCCTGTTTTGGTACATAGCACAAGAAAAATGTATAAGTCTTGGTCAAAACTTTTTCAAAAAATTATAAAATTATAAAAACCATATTTTTTGAGTATTGTTTTATTTTTTTTTAATAATTTTTAACTTACTTATAGTTAAATTCAATGGTACCAACACTTGGGTGGGGTCAATTTTTGGTATTCAAAAACATGCCCGAGTCATTTCCTTACCTTCTTTATTCCATTTTATTACTTTCCTTATCTTCCTGCTTCCATTTGTTCTTTTCTATGTGTCTCCTAATTCTTATGTGTCTCCAGTCCGTCCTTTTCGATGCTTCTCACACTGCTGTCACTACGCCTGTGAACCCCCTGTCATCTCATTCATTTGTGCGCTCATCCTTCAAAACAAACCACCGCCAATACTTCAATCCCAAAGTCCCGCTCATCCACTCCCCCACCTTTTCACCAAGATCCTGAAAGACAGCCTTATCAACTAATCAACAAAAAGCTCCCATCAACCATCAACTTCAACTACCAGCTACAGCTACCACTCCAGATCACTCACCAGCTACCGCTACAACGCAAGCTCACTCCACCACCTTACCAAGAACAAGCTACCGCTACAACTCAAGCTCATTCCACCACCTTACCAAGAACACCACGCCAGATCAATTTTCCTTCCTTCCACTCTTCATCTCTTCTCAGTACTATTTTTGTCTAGTCAACTCACTATCTGGTCCTTTTTAAGGTGTTTCTTCAGTCTTGTTTCTTCTCTTTGACTGCTCCCAGCTGAAATCAAATCCTTTTTAAGTCCGTGAAATTTTCATATTTACAGTCCCAGGCTTGCTCACTGGACCAGATAGGCTCTATGTCTGATTCAGAAGAACAACCCAACTTGTCCAAAATCAACATCCCCCTCCTAAATGACTCAAACTTCCCATCCTGGAGTCTCAGGATAAACAGTTACCTTTGCAGGAAAGGACTTCTCAAACTTAATGTTGAGCCTGCTCCATCGCCATTGACTGGACCTAAGAAGAAGAAGATATATGAAGCCGCGGACATTATCATCCAACATCTTGGTGGATCTGCTTTTGAATCCATTTTCAACAACTTCAACAATGGAGATACCTACGCCATTTGGCAGGCAATTCTCAAACAATATGCCTTGCAATCTTCAAACAATTGTTGCCATATCTGGCTTACTTTCATCTGCTATATCTTCAAGGGTGATCTGACAACCTACATCAAGGAATGCCAAAAACTCATGAATGAACTCACAGTTGTGAGACTTGAAGTTCCCCCTGATAACCTCAGCTATACCATTCTTGCCAAACTTCCCAGCTCATTCTACCACATTTTCAACTCTCTAATCCTCAACAATGATCTTCTCCAGAATCCAACCGGCATCCTGAACAAGCTTTGTGAGGTACTTCACCTTGAATCCTCTCGGTTTCCTGAAGTCAACTTGACCTTGGACATCTCTCCATCAGTCTCACTACATAAATCTACCATGAAGAAAAGGCCCAAACCCAAGCATTCATGCTCAAAAGGACACCATAACCCTCTTGCCAAGCACCCGGAAAGCAAATGCTGGTTTTTTCATCCTCATCTCAGACCTGAATGGAATAAAACTCCCTCATCCAATCTCCACTCCGTCAATAAAAGTCCAACAATCAAAGATGAAAGCAACTCCAAAGGCACCAAGATTCATTTTAAGGCTCAAATTTACCTCTCATCCAATGGAAAAGAATCCCATCTTCTGGTTCTGGATTCTGGCGCTCACCATCACATAGTCAATGATCCCCTGTTCCTTTTTGATTGCACGCCCATCCATCTTGAAGTGGGAAAAGGCTCCCCAAACAACTCTCTCATTGCTACACAATCCAGATCAGCTAAGCTTATCAATCACCTTGGCTAAGCCATTATCCTTTGAAACGTCCTTCTTATCCCCTCAATTAATTGGTGTCTCATTTCTCTCACTCAACTTAACTCCTTGAAGGAAACCTTCTCCAAAGTTGGATACTTGGAGTTTGAGGTGAAACTGGATAAGATCAGCTTTGTAGGTACCACAAACAACAAGTTAACTGAACTATGTTGAACAAAATTTCTACAATGCAGCCAATCCATGTTGCTCCTCAATGCTCCAGACATTCTCTGGCATTAATGCCTAGGTCACGCTAGCGCCCAATCCCTCAAGAATCTCAATCTGTGCTCCTACAACTCTGATGCCCAATACACCGTCTGTCAAATCTGCAAAACTTGCAAGCAAGTTTTGACCCCTTTCAACCACAAATTCAAAACAGCTACTTAACTTCTTGAAGCGGTTCATCTGGACGTTGTTTGACCCTTCTCTATCACCTCAAACTCAGGATTCTCTTACTTCCTCTCCCTGACGGATCAGTTCTCCGGATTCTGGTCTGTTGCTCTCCTCAAACAGAAAAGCAAGGCAACCTCTGCTATCAAGGACTTTGTGGCTTGGGCCAAGCATCAAACTTGTAAAACCGTGAAGCTTCTCATCTCCAACAACGGTGGCGAGTTCATCTCCTCCAACCTCCACTATTTCTTCCTCAAAAAAGGTATCAATCAACATTTCTCCCCCCCCCACACTCCTCAGCAAAACGGCCTAGCCAAGAGATTGAACCGCCTTATCTTAGAGAAGGCTTGATGCTTTCTGAATCAAAGCAATCTACTGCTAAAATTCTGGGATGAGGCTGTAAACACTGCTACCCACTCTCAACACTCTCCCTTCAAGGTCCCGCGGCAACACTGTCCCTTACAAGGTCTGGCATGGACAACCGCTCAATATTAACTTCTTACGGCCCTTTGGATGTGCCTCCTATGCTTTCATTCCCAAAGCAAATCAAACCTTCAAAATTCTCCCCACCAGAAAAAGAGCCATTCTGGTTGGGTAAGTCAATGACTTCTTGTCATTCAGGCTGTTTGATCCGGACTCCTCCAAAATTTTCATCTCTGCCAACGCTTCTTTTGACACGCTCTCCTTCCCCTCTCCATCCGGGGTCAACTCATCTCCCTGCTCTGCCGGCTCCAACCTCATGCAAACTCCATCTTCTTCTTTCCCTCCTCCCACCAACAACTCCTTGAAACCCCCTTCTGTTCCTCTCCCTTCTTCCCTGGACTCTTCCGTCCCTCCGCCTGCCTTTTCCCCCCTTGTCCCTGATTTCCCTCTTACATCCTCTTCTGTCATCAATCCTCCTTCCCCCAATCATCAACTGTCCCACAACAGGCTAACTCACAACAACATCATTCCCTATCCCCAACATCCTAACTCAAAAATAGGTCTCCCTGCCATTGATCTTATTGTCAACAATAGCTACTCCAACCCCACCTCAGTCCAGGAGGCCCTCAACTCCAAATAACAAGAAGAATGGCTTGAAGCAATGAAACACAAGGAGCTCAACCTGCTCAACTACCATGTCTGGGAAGAGGCCACCCTTCCTGAAAACAAGCTAGGGCTCAAATGCGTCTGGGTCTTATGGACAAAGCACAAAAAGCAAAATCAAATAGTCAAATTAAAAGCTTGAATTTGTGTTCAAGCTTTCAGCCAGCAGTACGGCATTGACTTTGCCTCCACCTTTTCACCCACTGGGGACAAGAAGTCCCTGCGCATGCTAATTGCTCTTTCTGCCCACTTAAGCCTGAAGTTCCACCAATTCAACGTAAAGGCGGCCTTTCTGAACGCCCTGCTGCGCAAAGAAGTCTACCTCATCCCCCCTCCCTACATCTCCGTCACCAAAGGAAAGCACCTCAAGCTGAAAAAGGCTCTATACGGTCTCAAGCAAGCACCAGTGGCCTGGTATGAAACACTCAGCTCCTGGTTGACTAACTGTGGCTTTCACAAGAGCAAGGCGGACCAGTGTGTGTTCTGGAAGGATTCCACTTACCTTTACGTCCATGTTAACAAAATTGCAATATTCAGCAACCTGTCCCACCACAAGAAGATCAGTCTCTGGGTTGTTTGCACAATGGCTTGGAAGTTTTGTAACTTGAAAGTGCAAGAAGCAACCGACCCTGTCCCTATCCACTACCAAAGCTGAATACAAGGCGCTGAGCAATGCCATCAAAGAGCTAAGCTGGGTGAAGTCGCTTATGAGCAAGTTTTGGCCGGGCGAAGCGGCCAAACCATCCATAATCCATAAGGACAAAAAAGGCTGTATCAAGCCGGCTCTCAATAAAGCTAACCACACTACTTTCCACACAAAAAACATGGAGTTTCAATTCCACTATTTATGGAGCAAAATTCTCAAGAACGCCATCAAGCTTCAAAGAGTGTCCTCCAAGAAGAAACTGGCGGACTTCCTCACCAAACCTGTAACCCAAATATCACTTTGCCGTGCCTTGGATGCCCTCAACATATCAGAATGATTTGAGCAAGGGAGGCTGTTGGTATTCAAAAAAATGCCCAAATCATTTCCTTAACTTCTTTATTCCATTTTGTTACTTCCACTCTACTGCCTTTTCACCAAGATCCTGAAAGACCGCCTTATCAACTAATCAATGACAAGCTCTCATCAACCATCAACTTCAACAACCAGCTGCAGCTACCACTCAAGATCACTCACCAGCTACTGCTACAACGCAAGCTCACTCCACCACCTTACCAAGAACAAGCTACTGCTACAACTCAAGCTCACTCCACCACCTTACCAAGAACACCAAACCAGATCCATTTTCCTTCTTTCCACTCTTCATCTCTTCTCAGTACTATTGTTTTCTAGTCAACTGACTTTCTGGTCCTTTTTAAGGTGTTTCTTCAGTCTTGTTTCTTCTCTTTGACTGCTCCTAGCTGAAATTAAATCCTTATCAAGCCCATTAAACTTTCATCAATACCATCCTTGGGGGGTATTCCCACTGGGTCTGAGTGGGTTTTAATCATATCCTTTGATAGGTCAAAGGGCAAATCCAATGGTACATTGTCTGGGATTTCCTCAAAAAGGTCCTGGTCAATGAGGTCACCAAAAACAAATTCCACTAAATTTGATTAAACACTAAAAAATATAAGTTTTATATTTTTTGGATTGATGCTCACTATTGTCATTCTACTTTTTATTTTTCACTTGGTTTTTATTTCTTTGGTAGATAGAAAGCTTTCTTAGATAAATTTTACAATCCTTGTGTTTCCTTAATAAAGAGTTTCAATTGATGAATATTTCAAGCTCAAGTTCTATGTTCTTTATAATTTGTTGTTTAAAATAAAGAAACTTTTCCTTTTGTTAGGAGTTATAATTATAGGAACAAATTTAAAGAGTTTTTATTCTTTTTTTCTGTTTAAGAAGATTCAAATAATGATTGATCAATTCCCCATTGGTCTTAAGATCCACTGGAAGAATGAAAAATCAAAAAAATAGGTGTTAGTATTTTGACTTATTTTTAAAAATGAATTGCCTGGTCCAAGGAATAAATGATTAAAAATCAATTATTTTGGGATATTTCCCAGCCAGGCCCCCAGTTGTGAGCTATCTGATACCAGGAAACCTTCAGTCCTTTACGTACAGAGAGTGATAAAAATACTTGAATAACAGTAATAATAATACTCCAAAGATAAAAACTTAAATAACTGAAAGAATAAATATGTTTAAGAGCTTCTGAAAGGTTGAATTGGTTTGTTTAAAAAGTTTTTATATTTTTTATAAAAAGAGGTTCCAAATTATTATACTACTGGGGATCTTTACGGACAGACAACCTCTCTTCAAGGGGCCTCTTTAGGCAGTTTAAGAACCTTGGAATGAATAATGGGTGCCTTACAAGGACTTCTCCACTGATATGACCAGGAAAAAAAGAAAAATGGCCAAGGAAGGATAGGAAAAACTCACTCTGATTCAATAATCCACAGAAAAACCTGCAAAGATTCATTTAAAGGATTTCAGCGCAGATTGGGTTGATTTCCAGAATAAACGTCAATGAATCAGGTTGATTTATTTTGGGAAGTAATAATAATATAGCAGACTAGTTCATAAATCACTTGCTTATCTCTGTATAAGCAATTGAAAAACAATGAAACGGGGTCTGATTGATAATAATGAATTCCTGGTAGAACTGATGGGGAATAATGGATCCAAAGAGATCTGTAAAAATACCTTTTGGGGTGACAATGAGCTTCTCAGGGCACATAGAGAGGATTCTGCTCATGTTCTGAGGCTAAAAACTCAATCAGGGAAGTTTTAGCACCTCTTATTGGTTCTTTTAAACAGTGTTCCTCTGATCTGCTGGATTTCTGTACTATTTTAGCCACAGCATCTGTTAATCTGCTGATGGAATAATACTGAAAATTCTTAATTTAAGCCTCATTTGTACTATTAATATTATTTGAAAGTAGACAGATGTGACTAGCTATGGATTTTTTATCTTTTGCTGAGCACAAATGTAGTTTTGAATAATTTTTACAGGAAATCCTGGTAGTTTTTGTTGTCTTCAAATTTTAGAATATGTTTGTTTCATGGTAACCTTCAATATTTAATTTATTATTTAAAAAACTTTAAAATAAATTTTTTAATTCTTTCAATTAGGTTGCAAGGTTTTTAGATCATTTTTAATGCATATTTCACATTATTACATATGCCAGGTAAACCCTACTAGGTTGTAGCTCCTGTGAGCAGTACCTGCTGTCAGATTTGTCACAACCAATCCTGATGTGGGGATCAGTCCATTCAGATGCGCTTTGGTTACTAAAGGAGGGACTCCCTAACTTCTCCAAAGGTTTGGAAGTTAACGCTCCTAGAATCTGTAAGGATAAGGATGCACCCTTTTAAAAGAGAGAGAGAGATTTTCCCAAAAGTACCAAAGGATGTATTCCCTTCCTTTGCCTTTCTGCGTTGTAAGACTCCAAACGGTTCTAGGCCATGGCAGTTCTGTGGAGGGGAAATTTGCTGTTTAGGCTGCCCTCCTGAGTGTTTCAAAAATATTTTGATATAACGGAGATCAAGGTCCAGATCCTGGTAAATGAGGAATCAAGGAGTAGAGGATAAAGATGATAATAGTTTGGTAGCAATGGAACAACACTATCTGAGACAAGATTATGCAGGGAAAACTTGAACAAAAGAATTTAAAGTCTCCTTAGAGTTCAAAGAACAAAAGCTGTTGTATGTAAATAACCCCCACAAGCTAATAACTCTGATTGTCAGCAGAAGATTGGGGATGATCAACTCAAACCCAACCAACCTCCATGTTCTCAATGAACCTGCCCAACTCTCCGCAATCAAGCACTTGAAGGGTACCAGATAACTGAGGGTGGCTGTACAAGACAAAGCACAATGTTTAAGAAGCTCTAAAGCAACAGTAACTTATTTGAAGCAAGGATAACCTCAACACTTCTCAAGGGACTCAAGAGTAGGCTGGCAGAATGCAACTACAAAGAAAATAAAGGGAGGTATAACACTCCAGGTCTTAAGCTTAATAAGACCTCTTCAATCAATTGTGATTAGCTCCAGAAAGATGGTCAGGGATCAGGACCAGTATGGTCAGAGAAAGTGATCAAGGAGTGGCATAAAACACTCAAAAATTCCAACAGACATAATTTTCTTCAACCAGCAAGGCTATTGGTTGGTGATAAGGATCAGGCCACAGAGAGGGAAAGACTAAGGGTCAAAAATGGATCCGGGGGCAATCAGAGATATACCCAGGATAAGGATCAGGATCTAATTTCATAATAATGGGGGGGACATAGGCACACACTCCCATGGGGTATTTTCTTTGGAAAAGGAAGGGGAGAGCCCCTCCTTTTATTTAAAAGAGTTCTGTAGACTATTTACAAGAGAGATTTACAAATAGAGCGGAAAAGAATTTTTTTTTTTGAGGATGATTGTCATGAGAAAAAAAAAGAAAACAAAGAAACAGACAAATACTCAGAAAAAAAAAGAGTTGAATCAAGACCCTGGCCCGTGCCAATGGTGGTCATGGGCAGGAGAGTAGCTATTGAGGGGCCAGCAGACATGCTGATGGGCCTGGGAGACAGTTGAGACCCAGGCGGGCAACGGACAAGCCGCGCGGGAGACCGGTGAGCTGGAGGTGGAAAGAATGAGGTAGACAGGCGCTTGAGACAACCGCATGAGGTAAATGGGCGCTTTTGACGGCCGAATGAGGTAGACGGGCGCTTGAGACGACTGGATGAGGTAGACAGGCGCTTGAGACGGCCAAGTTGGTTGTTGCAGTGGGGGTTGGGTTTTGATTGAGAAAGGGATCACGGAGATTTCGGAGTGATGAGAAGAGTTTGTTATCCCAAATCTTCAGGTTAGATCTCACAGGGCCTGGGGATCCCAAGCTTTTTTCAAGAGCGATGTGGTGGTTGATGGTCCAATGATCTGACTGAGAGCCATGGATGGGGGCACATTTGAATGGATGGGCTGATGATCAATGAAGACTGGTGGGGGTGTGGACGAGATGGACCGTTGTAGTTAGCATTCCTTCTGATAGTACTACTCAAACCACTTGATTGATTGTAGGCCAATGAGACTTGGGTTGGGTTGGATGATGATGACAGGGTGGAGGCAAGGGCGGCAGTCTTTTGGCCGCGCGCTTGGCAAAAAAAAGTTGTAAGGCAGAATAGCAGAGCGGCAGCAATTTGAACACAAGAGTGGGGATACGACCACCCAGAGATTGTCCTTGCCAACTGAGAGAATGAGCAGTTGCAAAGCTGGGAACCAAATGGAACCCTATTCCAGATCAAAGATTTTTTTTTTAATAATGATGCCTATGAATGATGATAAGGAAAGATCATAAAAAAAATAAAGTCTCCACACTGGCCAGGGTGTCCAGGATGGGGCACCACATCTCTCCCCAACTTCTAGACTTTCCCTTGTCTACTCCCAAGTTTGATGCCATAAAAAGAGAAAGGAAAGAAAGATGATTGAAACCAAGGAATGGCTATTTTTATCTTGAGAGTGATTGAAAAAGAATATGTTGATCCATCCAAAGGAAAATCCTAGAAGTGTCTGAGATAAAATGAAGAAGGCGTCCCAGGTGCTCACATGCGTGGCACAAAGTAGAGTTTCACAACAAAATGCAGCAGATGACCCTGGTGGTGCACAATTGGGAGGACTTACTTTTGGAACAAGTTGCCTCCACAAGAATGAAATTTCTTGAACTGATCAGCAGAGAAACTTCTGGCCATCTGAGTACCATCCAGTTCCTCCAAAACATATGATCCACCTCTAACTTGACGGACCACTTGATAAGGATCATTCCAGCGGTTAGAGAAACGCTTTCCCCACTGAGTTTCCAAGCAACAATTATAAGCTAAGACTAGATCCCCAGGGTTCAAGGGATCCCTGATTTGCTTCAAATGCTTTTCTTCCCAATACTGAACTGATTTTTCCCTAGAATCCATCATCCTCTGATAAGCTTCACTATGGACATCTCCACTCCTTTCCAGCTGCTTGGATCTGGCAACTAATAGATCAGTGGGGGAAGAAACCTTTTCCCAAGAAATACCTAAGAAAGGTTCCATTTCCAGATCCAGAGCAAGGACAGCCCTTTGACCAAAAATGATTTTGTAAGGTGAGTAGCCAGTGGTTTGTTTAGTTGAAATTCAATCAGAGAAGAGGAACAGGGGGAGGAATTTGCAATAATTCTTGCCACTTTCACCAGCCAGTTTGACAAGAGCAGCCTTCAAAGGAGAATGGCCTCTTTCCACCATGCCTTGGCCTTCAGGATAATAAGGAGTGGTTGCCCTATGTTCACCAGGAAGTGATCGGATCATATCAGCCAATTTACCACCAAAGTCGGAGCCGCCATCAGTCAATTAAGATTGTGCCAAGCCATAACGCATCATCCAAGTCTCATTAAGGAAAGCTGCTACTGATTCAGAGCTGAGGTTCTTAAGAAACTTTGCTTCAAACCATCCAGAAAAATCATCTCTCGCCACAATGAGGTACTTAGCTCCACCAGCCTCACTGTGAACCACATCCATAGCAATCCTCCCAAAGACAGTGGACTCTCCAGTGGGGTAACAAATTTTGGACGGGTGCCTAAGATCACGTTTCTGGAACACTCCACAACTCTTGCACCATTGAGAGACTGATTTCTTCAGAGATGGCCACCAGAATTGTTCAGATATTTGTTGATAAGTTTTGTTATCCCCACAATGACCAAGGCCTTCATGAAGACTTTCCAGGATTGAATCTTGTTTAAAATGGATAGTGACAACAATAAGGGCACAAGGATTCACTCTTTTCATAAGCCTGGTGCCTTGAACAAAGAAGTTGGAGGAATTCCTCTTGAGAGATCAAAAATATTTAGCAGAGATATCAGGAGGCCTTTGGAGGGTGGAAAGGTACTGCTCTACTTTAAGCCAGAACCCTTGTTGGAAGCCAGAATAATCTTGGGAGGAAAAGGTGAAGACAGCGCAAATTAAAGGCTCCTCCTTGTCAAAATCCACTCTAACATCTGATTCTTCATCTCCAAGAGGGTGTTGAGATAAAACATCAGGCATGGTGAAAGATTTTCCAGGCCTGTGAACAATATCAAAAAAGAACAACTGGACGAAAGCCACCCAGCAAGTCATTGGAGCATTTGGAAGACTGGGAGCATTGATCATTTCAATAATGGATTGTGCATCA
Organism: Puccinia polysora; assembly: GCA_025617555.3. Classification (NCBI taxonomy): domain Eukaryota; kingdom Fungi; phylum Basidiomycota; class Pucciniomycetes; order Pucciniales; family Pucciniaceae; genus Puccinia; species Puccinia polysora. Next base: position 13,416,438 of record CM062641.1, read on the forward strand.
ACTTGTAACTCAAAGTGTTGACCCCAAAGGACAGTCTGGAGCTTCTTCAACATTTGGGCCACACCGCAAAGTTCCAGTTTTGGCTGGGAGTACCTGGATTCCACATCTGAGAAAAGAAGAGATTCATACAGAGCAGGATGATCCAAACCATTTTCATCTTCCTGAGTAAGGAAAGCCCCAACAGATTGATAACTAGAGTCAAAAGCCAATTTTATTTTGCCAGCCCCAGGCCAATAAGAGATCTTTTTCAAAACTATGTCATTGCCAATAATAGTTTTGAGCAACTGAAATGATTGTTTGCAATCTTGGGTCCAAATCCATTCAGCTTCCTTTCTGGTTAGACAAGGCAAGGGTGCACAGATTTTGGATAGTGAGGGAATGAAGATCCTGACATAAGTTACAACACCTAGGAAACCTCTAAATTCCATTGGATTTATTGGAGTAGGCCAGGAGATGATTTTTTTGACTTTAGAGGGTGCCATCCTTCTTCCTTCCTTGCAGACTATATGGCCAACGATTTCCAAGGCAGGGACACAGGCGGCAATTTTTGGTCCAGAGACAGTAAGGCCAGATTCCTTGATTCAAAACAAAATTCTTTCCATGATAGTAGCATACTCCCAGATAAATCATTGGATTCCTGGGTGCCAAGGTAAGAGCTCATTATCATAGTCAGAAACTGGACCTTTAATCCCACCATCATCAATAAAGATACCCGCATGATCCGGGATTTCGTCCTGGAGGATCCACATCATCTGAGCCTGATAGACTTCAACCAAGTTGGTGGAACCTTGAGGCAATCGAGTCAGTTGAAATAGACCAAGGGGAGTATCAAAAGTAGTTAGGGGACAAGAAATGGGATGCAAGGATTGTTTGTCATAGCCACCCATAATGTCACCTAGACCATAGCAAGCTCTCCCAGAGAAGGATTCAAAAAATTCTTCAGTAGCAGGAGGGATACAAGAGTCTTTAATAGTAACCTTTTTTAGAGGCTGGAGATGATGAACTATTCTAAGTTTACCATTACTTTTCAGGACACAGAATAATGGGCTAGAGTAACTGGAGGTTGAATGTTTGTATAGACCGGTACGGACTTGTTTGCGGACCAACTTGATGAATTTGTTGACTTTTCCAGCAGGAATAGGGATCTTCTTCTTTTGCCAAGGATCATGTTCAACTACAGGGATGATGTAAGGGAGACCATAGGATTTTTTCCAGATACCTCTCTCTTCTTTACAGAATGCAATAGATTTTTCCCTTATAGACAAGATATTTTTGATAAAATTTAACTCATCAGGTAAAAGCCATCCATCAGGACCAAAGTTAACCGCCTTCAATTGTTCTTCAGTGACCCAACCAGAGGGAATGAATGGACCAGTGAGGGATTGGGATAGACCACAGTAAGGATTGGGGGATAGAGGAAGACGCATAAGGGGAGGATTGAGGTTGAGAGGCATTGGTTGGTTGACTGGCTGGACCTTCTTTGCAACTGGTTTGTACTTAGTAGCAAAGGAAAAGAATCCTTGCTTCCTCCAAGCATTGACCAGTGAGACCTGACTACAAAAACTGAGACCATGTCCCAACATCTTCCAAGTTTGATGTTCTGTGGCATTCTTGAAAGGTGCGTTCTTCATAAAAGAGGATCCAAAAGATAACACATTTCTCACATGTGTGGCACATGGTAGACTTTCAAAAATGACGGTAGTAGAAGCCCCTTGTGTTGCACAATTGGGAGTACTTACTTTTACACCAAATTGCCCCCACCTAAGACCATACTCCTTCATACCAAAGCCACCAAGAAAAGAATCAAGATTGAGATCTAATTTGGACCCATTGCGGAGATTCAAAATCGGAATAAAGGATGATTGATCAGGCTGAAAAGAAAAGGAAAAGAAGATACAACAGATCCAGACAGAGAAGAAATATTTTTGGATTTTTGCGATTTTTCATGTGTTTGATTTTTGATCTTATTTGGATGAGAAGGAAATGATGAGGAAAAAGAAGGATATGCCTCTGAGGTGAGAGTTGGTCCATGAGTTGAAGTCTGAGGCTGAGAAGAACTACAACTATCAGTAGGGCCAACTATGCTGCTAAAAAATGAGGATGAGAGGAATGAGAGTTTTCTTTCTGCTTTCAATTCAGGACAGATTTGGGAGGATGACCAGGGAAGTCTCTTTCTCAACAACCAGAATCCAGAGAACAAAGAGGAAATTCAATCCTTCTGCCATAAGCATCAGGGAGGAGAATTCTCTCCCCAACTTGATCAGAAAACATCAGTTTAGCACCAAAGTCCATTAAGAAAGGCCTTCCCAAGATCATGGGACCATCCAGACAAGTGATCCACAAGTGACAGGTGCCAACAATATTTTGACCAATTTGAACAGGCATATCCTCAGCAATACCAACCACCTCACAGGACTGGTTCCCTATTCCATACACAGCAGAATTGAAACTGACCCTTGGGCTAAGTTTAAGCTTGCAGGCCATGGAGTCCGAAATCAAGTTGAGCTGAGAACCCAAATCCACAAGGAGGGAAACCGTTTTAGTTGAATCACCAAGATAAAATGGGAGAAAGCCAAGAGGACAGGAATACAGGTTGGCATCTGAAGAGGGATCTGTTCCACCAGAATCCTCCATCAGAGTACCAGAGGAAACCTTTAATTTGTCCGGACCAATCTCCACACGTCAACGAGAAACCCATTTCTTCATCCCTTCAGCCCCAGATGGAGAGATCAACAGGAGTTCAGCCACAGATAGATTAGGGATTTTAAGATCAGAAATTTTCTTTAATACTCCTTCCACAGCATTAGGGTAGTCCTTGGAGATGCCCCTCTCAAATCAAACTTTGGGCTGGGTGGAGGGAGGAAGATCAGCTGAAATAGGTGCTGGAAGAGGATCTGAGGGTAGGACAGGTTGAAGAGGGGGAAGATCAGAGTTGTCCTGGAACCTTTCCATAAGTGGTTCCCTTTCTACTTCCATGTCTTCCACATCAGAGGAAGGAGGCTCAGGTGAAGATCAACATTTAACGGGTTTTCAGGATTGAGGATGGAACAGGAGGAGACTTATGAGGTTTTGGTTTCTCATGGGGTTTCCTAGCTGGATCAGATTGATAGGTGCCAGAGAAGCTGGAAGAAGTGATAGCTGGAGGATACCAAGGTTGCAGGGTTCCACAGGATGATTGAAAATCCACAGAGACAAAGGATGTCTTCTTGGGAGTTGGTGGTTGGTATGAGGCCACGACATGACGGATTGGAAGAGATGAATTGAAAGGGATCAAAGCACCATTAGGAAGAAATAAATTATTTCCCTTCTGCTCTACTAACTTCTCCTCCTTTTCCTTCTGGAGCTCAGGACATCTACCAGTACAATGGCCTTCCCTATGGCAATAATAACAGACTAGAGTAGATTTAGGAACAGAATTAGCAGGTTTAGGAGTGGCTAAAGAGGATATTTTTTGATCTATTTTATTCTCAAATGCCTGAAGCAATTTAGTGATCTCATCTATAGTAGCAGATTCCTTATTGGCCTGGGGATTCAATTTGGGTCTACGATTTGCTTCCATCTTGTTCATGATTTCATTGGATTCTTGGAAGGAGAGAGCATGGACTGGTTCAGAAATTCTGGTCTGTTCAAAATTGAGGGCAGTTTGACCTTTCATGAACTTGTCCACTGCTCCCCTCAAAACCAGAAAAGCAGGAAGTTTGAATTGATTATCCCTAGTAGTGATCATGGATCCAGATTTGACCAGTTCATCCCTAATTCTTTCCTGGACTCCTGGTGAAAAGGATTGGAAAAATCGGACTCAAATTTTTTCCACAGTGTTAATGTGATTGTTTCTGATGAGGTAAGATTGGATAGGATCCCAAGATTTTCTGAAATAATGATAATCTGAAGCTGAAGAGACACCACCATTGGAGATCCATTGAGAAACCAGGGCATCCAAGTCTTGCAAAGTAAATCTGGCTACATCTGTTTTTCCCCAATAGGCCAACATAGCCTCCTTCAAGAGCCTCCATTTATGAGTTTCAAATCCATCAAACAATTCAATAACCTCCATAACTTTGTTGGAAGAGATAAAAAATTGTAACTGATAAGCCATATCATGTTCACTGGAACCATCCACTTCAGCACCCATCTCATAGGAGTCCAGGAATTGTTTGACATTGGTCCCATTGAAGCCTAAGTTTTTGTTCTGAGGTTTGATTTTGATCATCTTGGCCCAAAAACAGATGAGGAGGATCCAGCAGATTCCATGTTGAAGGGTTCCTGAGAGATCCAAAAAAGCAGAGTTCCAAGGTGGCTCACAAGTGTGGCAAGAGTAGAGTTTCACAAAAACAACAAGGATCTTTCCCAGATGGTGCACAATTGGGAGGACTTACTTCTGGACAAAATTGCCTCCACGGATCAGATCTGAAAAAAAGAACAAACAAAAAAAAGAAAACAAATTGGATTGGATTTCAGAGTTGATTCTTCAAGTTGGGACTGTAAATCACAAGGTTGCTGGTTCCATCCCGGCCCAGGGAACCAAATGTAAGACTCCAAACAGTGCTAGGCTGTTGCAGCTCTGTGGAGGGGAATGGTGCTGTTTAGGCTTCCCTCCTGAGTGTTACAAAAATATTTAGATGTAACCAAGATCAAGGTCCAGAACCTGGTAAATGAGGAATCAAGGAGTAGAGGATAAAGATGATAATAGTTTGGTAGCAATGGAACAGCACTATCAGAGACAAGATTATGCAGGGAAAAACCTGAACAAAAGAAGCTAAAGTCTGCTTATAGTTCAAAGAACAAAAGCTGTTTTATGTAAACAACCACCACAAGCTAATTACTCTGGTTTTCAGCAGAAGATTGGGGATGATCAACTCAAACCGAACCAACCTCCAGGTTATCAATGAAACTGCACAACTCTCCGCAATCAAGCACTTGAAGGGTACCAGATAACTGAGGGTGGCTGTACAAGACAAAGCACAATGTTTAAGAAGCTCTAAAGCAAAAGTAACTGATTTGAAGCAAGGATAACCTCAACACTTCTCAAGGGACTCAAGAGTAGGCTGGCAGAATGCAACTCAAAAGAAAATAAAGGGAGGTATAACACTCCAGGTCTTAAGCTTAATAAGACCTCTTCAATCAATTGTGATTGGCTCCAGAAAGATGATCAGGGATCAGGACCAGTATGGTCAGAGAAAGGGATCAAGGAGTGGTATAACACACTCAAAACTTCCAACAGACAGAATTTTCTTCAACCAGCAAGGCTATTGGTTGGTGATAAGGATTGGCCACAGAGGGGCAATGAATAAGGTTCAAAAATGGATCAGGGGGCAATCAGAGATATACCCAGGATAAGGATCAGGATCTAATTTCACATTAATGGGGGGGACATAGGCACACACTCCCATGGAACATTTTCTTTGGAAAAGGAAGGGGAGAGCCCCTCATTTTATAGAAAAGAGGTCTGTAGACTATTTACAAGAGAGATTTTCAAATAGAGCGGAAAATAAATTATTTCTTTTTTTTTGAGGATGATTGTCATGAGAAAACAAAAGAAAAAAAATAAACTAACAAATACTCAGAAAAAAAAAGGGTTGAATCAAGACCCTGGCCCATGCCAATGCTGGGAACGGGAAGGAGAGTACCTATTGAGGGGCCCGCGGACATGCTGATGGGCCCGGGAGACAGTTGAGACCCGCGCGGGAAACAGACAAGCCGCACGGGAGACTGGTGAGCTGGAGGTGGAAAGGATGAGGTAGACAGGCGCTTGAGACGACCAGATGAGGTAGACTGGCGCTTGCGACGGCCGAATGAGGTAGACGGGCGCTTAAGACAACCAGATGAGGTAGACAGGGGCTTGAGACGGCCAAGTTGGTTGTTGCAGTGGGGGTTGGATTTTGATCAAGAAAGGGATCACCGAGATGTCGGAGTGATGAGAAGAGTTTGTTACCCAAGATCTTCAGGTTAGATCTCACAGGGCCTGGGGATCCCGAGCTTTTTTCAAGAGCAATGTTGTGGTTGATGGTCCAATGATCTGACTGAGAGCCATGGATGGGCTGATGATCAATGACGACTGGTGGGAGTGTGGAGGAGATGGACCATTGTAGTTAGCGTCCCTTCTGATATTAATACTCAAACCACTCAATTGATTGTAGGCCAATGAGAATTGGGTTGGGTTGGATGATGATGACAGGGTGGAGGGAAGCCCGGCAGTCTTTTGGCTTCGTGCTTGGCAAAAAAAAGTTGTAAGGCAGAATAGCGGAGCGGCAGGGATTTAAACAAGAGCGGGGATAGGACCACCCAGAGATTTTCCTTGCAAACTGAGAGAATGAGCTGTTGGGAAGCTGGGAACCAAATGGAACCCTATTCCAGATCAAAGATTTTTTTTTTAATAATGATGCCTATGAATGATGATAAAGAAAAATCATAAAAAAAATAAAGTCTCCGCACTGGCCAGGGTGTCCAGGATGGGGCAACACAGCGTCTGTGATTGTATATTGTGGTCCAATGATATATGACATCTCCCAACCTGGTGCCAAGAGCGCAGAATTTATGTCCTCATTTTCAACCCTAGCCTAAGTACAAGTGCAATGACAGTGAAACAAAAAAGAGAAAAGAAACCCTAGACTAACCCTAACTTGTATCCATACCATTAGGCACATCCTGTTTGTCCTCCTCCTGACAAAGCTCTTTGCCGCGCACCACTCAGAGGCCCCTGCATTGTCCATATCTGCCCAGCGCGCCATGTGATTCTGCTGTTCCCGAGTATTGCTTCATGCTTGTTTTCCATATCTTCCTGACACACCATCTTGATTTTCCCATTACCCGCAAGTTGGTTTGCGCTTGTGCGCACCTGCCCCACTTTTATAACCTCTGCAATCACCCTGCCTGTACTTCCCTAACCTAGCCAGCCTGCAAACTTTGTTGGTCCCGCTCCATTCCTAGGTCTGTAACATACAAGTGGATTGCGGCCCACCGCACCCAATTAAGCCCAACCTGCACCCGGTGTTTGAGTCCATCCTACCTAATGCTGTGCATGCAAGCCACAATTCATTTCCCAACCCAAGGATATATAATGACACCAAATCCCCTCCCAACTTTTTTTCTGTCCCCAGACGTCTTCCCATTGTTTACTTTACCATACCCTGCACCCCCATACTCACTTCCCATGCTACCCATAAAACTACCATCCCCGCTCCCCTCCTCCCAACCAAATTAGCCAAAAATTAGAGAAACAGAACCGGAAAAAAGTGAAATAGAGAATTGTTTTTTTTTGCATTGCTCCTTGTCCTGCTTCCTGTCCAGGGGGATTGTCCTTGCTTTTAAGTATCTGGCTTGCCATGCCTGGTTACCAAATAAGACCTTCCCATCCTGCGCTTGCTTCCCCCCCAGCTTGCCCACTGTCCCCTGCTGGTTGTAGCATTCACCCAGTTGCAGGTCCACACATGTTTTCAACCAATCCCACACAGGGCTTGGGTGTGAATTGTTGTTGGAACCCTCCATGGTTTGTTTCCCTCTGCCAAGGCCCTGCTGCGTTTTTTTGGAATCCAAGAAAGTCTGGGCACAATACCCAAACCAAGGCAACCTCCACAAGACAGCCCTACTGCTGTCTGCCACAAGGAAGGAAATGGTTCTCCAAACCTTCCATCCCCAATCTCCTTGAACTCCGCCATGTTCACAATACACTTCCCACTCTTCATGATTCCCACAGACTTCTCCTCCCCTCCTGAGTTTACAGGCCCCACCTCCAAAGCCAGAACAGGCATGGCTGGAACCACCCTTTCACCACTCCATCTTCCCAATGTTTCCTTCCATCCATAATTTCCGTGGCCTTCTCCCCACCTGCTGCACCACGCGCAACCAAATCCTCCCTTTTCTCCACTCCACTGGCACAAAAATCTCCACCATTAGCAGTTTCTGTAGCATTGTTCTTCCCTACGGAGATTGCTAGCTGATCTCCATCCACCGGGCGGCACGCAACCACTTCTGTCACTGGGGCCAAAGGTTTCTTCCTGTCCTTCCCATCCATCCTCCTCATCACAATCTTTTTTCCAACCACTACCACTTTAACTTCAGCCTCCATCTGCAGTTTCCCAGTTCCTGGGTATGGTCAAGATCCCAAGAAATACCTGGGAAGTTTCTGTTCAAGCCTCAAAAGGCACTTTTTTCTGCTGCAGGGGAGGCAGCAATCCAGACCCTGAGTCCACCTGGTGGCCCTTTGGAGACATATATGTTGCCCCAGGCATGCGGAAAAGCACATTTTTCCTGTTCCTAGTTGACTCCCAGCATCTATTATTCACTCCATCTGTACAAGATCAAGTTGTTGACCTACCAGGGGGTCCACTGGGACGCTGAAAACCCTTTTCCAGATGGGGCAACATTGCTTGCGGCGTTACCCTCATCCAATTGAGTAAGATCTTCAGGTTTTTGCCTACTGGTTTGTTCAATGCTACTGGCTCGGGTTTTGAGTTGGACACCAACTCTTTTGAGGCCACCAGGGGAAATCCTGCTGTATCCTTGATGAGCTCCTCCAATTCAATTTTGCTTTCCACCACATGGCGGATGATGCATAAATCATGAATGAGCGCAATGCTTCCATCAACCAATTGCCTAACCAGCCTGTGATTGTATAAGTACCTCTGCACCCTGTTGGGAGCTTTGCTGCATTTCCGCCCACAAAGGCCTGCTTCATTGCTCCCGTCTGCCCTTCAACCACCTGGTTATTCTCCAAGTGCCCATAGATCTTTTAAAATGCCAAAATCTATTCCTCCAGCTCCCTTTGCTTCCATACCGCTGTGTGCGCACTTGCTTCTGCAGCAGCCCACTAAAAATCACCTTCCCTGAACAGGGAATTGCACCTTCCCCACCTTTCCAACATTTTTCCTTTCAGCCTTTCCCAATCCCAATTCTCCTACACAACCATGTCCTCCAAATCCCAAATGGAAGCCTCATCAGTGATGAAGAGGGCAACATTGCAAACTGTATTTGCCGCCATTGTGCCTTTGGGATCCTCCATCCCTTCAAGCCTAGTGATCAACGGCCACACATCCGCAGTGTCAAACAAAAGATAAGGAAAGTACAGCAGCCTAAGGCATAGCTGCTAAGGAGCCTTTCCATTGGATCCAGGAGTATTCATTGGCAAAATTGCACCTGTTACCTTTGAGAGACTTGGAAAAAAGATTATTTCCCAGTCAGACCCTCAGATGTGGAAACTAAAGCAAGGACTCCCCAAGTTGTCCCAAGTTTTGGAGGTTAATGGTCCTAGCATCTGTAAGGATAAGGATGCTCCCTTTTAAAATAGAGAGGGAGATATTTTACCAAGAGTAAAAAAAGATGTGTTCCCTTCCTTTGCCTTTCTGCTTCTGTGATTGTATACTGTGGTCCAATGATATGTGAAATCTCCCAACTTGGTTCCAAGAGTGCAGCCTTCATGTCCTAATTCTCAACCCTAGCCTAAGTACAAGTGCAATGACAGTCCAGCAACAAATATAAAAGAACCCCTAGCAACCCTAACCTGTATCCATACCATTACACACATCCAGTTTTTCCTTCTCATTACACAGCCCTTTGCCGTGCCCTACTTGAAGCCCCCCCAGTTGTCTGTATCCACCCAGTGAGCCGTTTGATTCTTCTGTTCCCACAGATTGGTCCGCACTTTTGCCCATCCTCCCCGCTTGTTGTACATATCTGCCCAACGCGCCATCTTGATTTTCGTGGGACCCGCAGTTTTGTCCATGATTGCGCCTGCACACCCTTCTTTTATAACATCTGCAACAGCCCTGCCTAGAATTCCCTAAACTAGCCAGTGTAAGACTCCAAAAGGTGCTAGGCCATGGCAGTTCTGTGGAGGTTAAAGTTCAAAGACAAAGCTGTTGCATGTAAACAACACCCACAAGCTAATAAATCTGGTTGTCAGCAGAAGATTGGGGATGATCAACTCAAACCCAACCAACCTCCAGGTTCTCAATGAACCTGCCCAACTCTCTGCAATCAAGCGCTTGAAGGGTAGCAGATAACTGAGGGTGGCTGTACAAGACAAAGCACTATGTTTAAGAAGCTCTAAAAGCAAACAGTAATTGATTTGAAGCAAGGATAACATCAACACTTCTCAAGGAACTCAAGAGTAGGCTGGCAGAATGCAACTCCAAAAAAAAATAATGGAGGTATAACACTCCAGGCCTTAAGCTTAATAAGACCTCTTCAATAAATTTTGATTGGCTCCAGAAAGATGATCAAGGAGGGATCAAGACCAGTATGGTCAGAGAAAGGGATCAAGGAGTGGTATAACACACTCAAAACTTCCAACAGACAGAATTCTCTTCAACCAGAAAGGCTATTGGTTGGTGATAAGGGTAAGGCCACAGAGGGGCAAAGACTAAGGATCAATGGATCAGGGGGCAATCATAGATATACCTAGGATGAGGATGAGGATCAGATTTCAATGATAACGGAGGGGGACATATGCACACACTCCCATCAATTTTTGGAAAAGGCAGGGGAGAACCCCTCCTTTTATAGACCATGGGTCCCTGTAGACTATTCACAAGAGATACTACAAATAGAGCACAATTTTTTTTTTCATATATTGTCATGAGAAAACAAAAAGGAAAAAAAAAAGAAACAACAAAAACTCAAAAAAAACAGAAGAACTGAATCAAAACCCCTGCCCGTGCCAATGATGGGCATGGAAAAGAGAGTAGCTAGTGAGATGCCTGTGGACATGCTGACGGTCCCGGGTAACAGTTGAGACCCATGCGGGCAACAGACAAGCTTCGCGGGAGACCGGTGAGGTGGAGGTGGATCAAGGTGGTGGTGCAAAGGTTCCAACAACCGCAAGCAACGCTTGCAATCATCAGCCAATGGATTGGGATTGAAGATTGGGGCAAGGAAGGATGGGAGGACCAATAAAGGCTTGAAGAAGGCAAATGGGGTACAATGAGTGAATCATTGATGCTTTTTTGAAGTTTTGTCAGGCCTGAGCTAATCAGAGCAAACGCTACATCATCTTGTCTTCACCTAGTCAACCAATGTGGTATTCCAAACCTTTCCTACAGCCATCAGACTCACTTTTCTAGTGAAACAAAAGCTCAAACCAGTAAGATAACCTCAGAAATGGATTTTACATCACAAATAACCCATATTAACTCAGTCAAAGTACCCCTCTATCTCTCATGGATTAGAAGATACAGCCCAAGAAACCTTCAACTGTGGCAGACTCATACCCAACCAGGTGTCACATCTCTGTGGAATACATAAGTCATACCTAGTAAACCCTCAAGTACATACCAGTGGCAGCTTATCCTCAAGACCAGGACCACACAACAACCAGTCTTGATAAGAATACAGCAATACAGATCCAGGAGGCAGTGCAATCAGTCAGATCCAGTTACCTCATCAAATACAGAAATACAGAGTCAGGAGGCAGTGCAACCAGTACAGATCCTATCACATCATAACAATACAGCAATACAGATCCAGGAGGCAGTGCGACCAGTCTAGATCCAGTCACAACATCACCATACAGCAATACAGATCCAGGAGGCAGTGCAAGAAGACCAGATCCAGTCACCCAATCAGCAAATACACAAACCAGAGGCTCTGCAGAGGTATACAGGATCACTATATGCAAGAGGCTATGCAAGAATACATACAGGAGGCTGTGCAGCGGCATACAGGAACAATATATGCAGGAGGAGGTCAAACCAGTCTCAACCAAAACCAAACAAACATGAAAGCATACATACACAAGGCTGTGCAGGAGCAGATAAAAGACCAAGAAATACAGGAGGCTGTGCAGGAGCAGATACAAGACAAATAAATACAGGAGGCTGTGCGGAAGCAAATACAAGAGCAATAAATACAGGAGGCTGTGCAGCAGTTTACAAGAGCAATATATGGAGGAGGAAGTGGGACCAGACTTAAGAAGAACCAAACAAGGCACCAGTATTGCACAGCAAAACATGTAGGTAGAATCAAGTAGCACTGAACAAACTACCAGTACAGCACAGCAATACATCTTATCAGTACTACACAGCAATTTATGCAAGGCTGTGCATGCAGGAGACCCCTGTATGAGTTTTTCCAACCAGCAGAAATGCCTCATGTATCTTTACAACATATTTCCAACAAGCAGAAATGCCTCATGTAACTGTATCTCACTGTTCCTCACCAGAACAGGGAGATCCCTCAGGGGAAGCCTTGAGCACCCCCTGAGGTAGGATCTGTCTATTTACGGAGGGCCTCTCTGCCCTATCCAAGTTGTATCATCATGCCATCTGGCCTAGTTATCACCCATCCCTACTCACCCCATCAAACCATCTATCTGTGGTACCTACCCAGATAAAATATTAGTAGTGAATCAGTTATAAAACAAAAACAAGAAATCAGAAACCAAGTTATTACCCATCTTTAACCAATTAAACCACCAATCAGGTGCTTGAATAAGGGTTCTTCTGTGACCTAAATATTCAGAACCATATTAAAGAAACCCCACCCATTAGTTAATAAATAAACCTTACAAAGAAAGAGAGAAAAACAAAAGGAAACTACCAACCTTTCCTCTGCCCAGCCCCCTGTGGGTAAACCCATCCTTGGGTCCTCTCCTGAACCAGCCCTATGATAAACCCTTGAACCCTTTAATATTGGGCTATTGGTTAAGATCAAACATATCTGATCAATAAATTAACCAATAGTCCAATACATCTGGTCTATTCCTCAACAAATCCTACCAATATCACAGTTAATAATTAATCTAGGTCTGATCTGAGGCCTATATTAAGTCTCAAAGAAACCAGCCATTAATTTAAATAAATTATTGTGCAGACTTAATATAGTACTGGAAGGGCAGGCAATTCAAAACCACTCTTAGTATATACTAATACTGCAAAGGAGTAGGCGTAATACTAATTTCCCCTTCAAGGACTGCCAGCAAGCTATTTGCTACTTTTATTTATATAATCGCACAGGAGTCTCTAAACCAAGAGATCTCCTCTAGAGTGATCTCAATCATCATCAAAGAGGAGGACAAATGTTGAGCTCTAGGGTTAGTAGGACTCAAGCCCAAGTTGGAGAGATCTATGAACAGTTCATATTTTGATGCTAGGTGGAGGAGGTCTAAAGAGAGTTCTAAAGAATCTGACCAAGACAAAATTCCAAAAGCTCAGATAACCCTTGGGGCCTAATTTGGATAATGGCCTTTCAGGAGTGCCTAGGTACAAGTTGGTATAATTCACCGAGGCCAGACAATTCTCATCAACCTCAGCTTTGAATCAATCCAATTAATAACTAAATTCAATCAAGAGAGTTCCATATCCTTTTTTTTAGGGTGATAAGCCAAAAATACAGGCTAGATTGTAGCCATCATATCTGATCTTTTCCTTTTAAAAATACCCAAAGATGTCTTTCCTATGTGCCCTCTTATCCTTGATTGTCAGGACGTAAAATTTGAAGCCTTTTACGTCAAAGAATATGTACTTGTGATTGATAAACAGTTTACCAAACAGGCATAAACATTGAAAGTAGAGCTTTGCGTTTGATTCTTCCACCTCTTGGATGATGAGGTCTCAACTCTGATAAACTTAACAACCAGGTGGATGGGTGATGCAAAGCAAGGGCTAATTGAACATAGGAACGGGCGCTAGGCACCCAAGAGATGATCCTAGACAACTAGGAGTGTGGGAGCTGGAAGTCTGGGAACTGGATATGGGAATAATTCTGGTCCAAAAAGTTTTTTTTTTTTGTATCTAAATGGAGGCTATAGAAAAGTTCATAAAAAATTTTGCTTTTTCCATACTGGTCCAGAGGTGTCCCAGATTGGGCACCACATCTCTCCCTAACTTACAGACTGTCCTTATTCTGCATCTGAGTATCTTTGATGATATATATAAAATAAGAAACTGAGGAATTGAGACAGAAAAAAGCCCATTTGATCTTGAGGGCAATTGAAAAAGGAGCTTGATCCATCCCAAAAAAAAGGTCCTGGAAGTGGCTGAGATAAAAGAATGAAGAAAGCTTCCCAGGTGCTTGCATATGTGGCATAGAGTAGAGTTTCACAACAAAATGCAGCAGATGACCCCTGGTGGTGCACAATTGGGAGGACTTACTTCCAGAACAAGTTGCCTCCATGACAATGAAATTTCTTGACTTTATCAGCAGAGAATCTTCTGGCCATCTGAGTACCATCCAGCCCCTCCAAAACATATGATCCACCTCTGACTTGATGGACCACTTGACAAGGACCATTTCAGCGGTTAGAGAAAAGCTTTCCCAACTGAGTTCCCTGGGCCCTAAGATCACGTTTCTGACATACTTCACAACTCTTGCACCATTGAGAGACTGATTTCTTCAAGGATGGCCACCAGAATTGTTTGGATATTCAAAAATAAGTTTTGGTTTCCACAAAATGACCAAGGCCTTCATGGAGAATTTCAAGGATTGAATCTTGTTTAGAAGGGATGGTGACAACAATAAGAGCACAAGGGTTGCCTCTTTTCATAAGCCTAGTACCTTGGACAAAGAAATTGGAGGACTTACTTTTGAGTGATAAAAAATCTTTAGTAGAGAGATCAGGAGGCCTTTGGAGAGTGGAGAGATACTGCTCTAATTTAAGCCAGAATCCTTGTTGGAAGCCAGAATAATCTTGAGAGAAAAAGGTGAAGAAATGAAAAATTAAGGGTTCCTCCTTGTCAAAATTCAATCCAACATCCAATTCTTCATCTCCAAGAGGGCGTCAAGATAAACCATCAGGCATGGTGAAAGATTGTACAGGCCTATGAACAAATATCAAAAGAGAACAACTGGATGAAAGCCACCCAACAAATCATTGGATTGTTTGGAAGACTGGGGGAATTGATCATTTCAATAATTGATTGTGCATTGACTTGTAACTCAAAGTTTTGACCCCAGAGAACATTTTGGAGCTTCTTCAACATTTGGGCCACACCACAAAGTTCCAGTTTTGGCTTGGAATACCTGGATTCCACCTCTGAAAAAAGATAAGATTCATACAGAGCAGGATAATCAAAACCATTTTCATCTTCCTGAGTAAGGACAGCCCCAACAGATTGATAACTAGAGTCCACAGCCAGCTTGATCTTGCCAGCCCTAGGTGCATAAGTGATCTTCTTCAAGACAATGTCTTTTACAAAAATTTTTTTGAGCATCTGAAATGTTTGTTCACAAGCTTGGGTCCAAAACCATCCAGCATCCTTCCTGGTTAAGCAATGAAAGGGAATGCAAATTTTGTATAGAGAAGGGATAAAGATCCAAACATAGATTACAACACCTAAGAAACCTCTGACTTCAGTTGGATTGATGGGAGTAGGCCAAGAGAGAATTTTGTTGACTTTGGATGGAGCCATCCTTCTTCCTTTCATGCAGACCACATTACCAACAATTTCCAAAGCAGAGACAAGGGCAGCCAATTTGCATCCAGAGACATTGAGACTAGAATCCTCAATTCAAAACAGGATCTTTTCAAGAGTGGTTGCATATTCCCAGAGACATCAACGGATTACTGAATGCCAGGGTAAGAGCTCTTTGTTATAATCAGAAACTGGACCTTTAATACTGCCATTGTCAATAAAGATACCAGAATGATCAGGGATTTCATCCTGGAGGATCCATACCATCTGAGCCTGATAGACTGCAACCAAATTGGTGGCATCTTGAGGTAATCAAGTAAGTTGGAAACAACCAAGAGGAGTATTGAAATTAGTGAGAGGAAAAGAAATTGGATGTAAGGATTGTTTGTCATAGCCACCCATAATTTCACCTAGACCATAGCAAGCTCTCCCAGAGAAGGATTTGAAAAATTCTTCAGTAGCAGGGGGAATACCAGAGTCTTTAATAGTAACCTTATTTAGAGGCTGGAGATCATGAACTTTTCTAAGTTTACCATTAATCTTGAGAAAAAAGAAAACAGGACTGGAATAGCTAGAATTTGATTGTTCATATAAATGGGTTTGGACTTGTTTGCGGACCAACATGAAGAATTTTTCAACTTTAGCAGCAGGAATTGGGAGCTTCTTCTTTTGCCAGGGATCATGTTCTACTACAGAGATAATTTAAGGGAGGCCATAGGATTCTTTCAAGAGACCTCTCTCTTCTTCACAGAAAGAAATAGATTTTTCCCTAAGGGCTAAGACATTTTTGATCAAATTCAACTCATCAGGAAGAAGCCATCCATCTGCACCAAAGTTGAACTCTTTCAGACGTTTTTTAGTGACACAACCAGAGGGGATGAATGGACCAGTAAGAGATTGAGTTCAAACAAAGTAAGGATTGCAAGATAGAGGGGGGCGCATAAGAGAAGGGTTGAGGTTGAGAGGCATTGGTTGGTTGACTGGTTGAAAATTTTTTGTAAATTGTTTATACTTGGTGGCAAAAGAGAGGAATCCTTTCTTCCTCCAAGCATTGACCAGTGAGACCTGACTACAAAAACTGAGGCCAAGTTCCAACATCTTCCAAGTTTGATGTTCCACCTTGTCCTTGAAAGGTGCCTTCTCCATAAAAGAGGATCCAAAATCTAACACCTTGCTCACATGTGTGGCACAGGGTAGAGTTTTGAAAATGACAGTAGCAGAGGCCCCTGATGGTGCACATTGGGGGAGGACTTACTTCTACCCCACATTGCCTCCACTTGAGACCATACTCCTTGATACCAAAACCACCAAGAAAAGAATTGAGATTGGGATCTAGTTTAGACTCATTGCAGAGATTCAAAACCAGAGTAGAGAATAATTTATCAGGCTGAAGGGAAAAAGGAAAAGAAGATACAAAGTACCCAGAGAGAAAAGACATATTTTTGGAATTTTTGGATTTTTTATATATTTGAATTTTGATCTTATTTGGATGAAGAAGAGATGATGAGGAAAACAAACAATATGCCTCTGAGGTTGAAGTTGATCCATAAGTTGAAGTCTGAGGCTGAGAGGAACTACAACTATCAGTAGGATCACCTAATCCAATAAAAAATGAGGCTGAGAGGAATGAGATTTGTCCTTCTGCTTTCCCTTTAGATTTCTTTTGGAAGAATGACCAGGAAAATCTTGTTCCCAACAACCAGAATCCAAGGAAAAAAGCGGAACTTCAATTTTTCTGCAATCAGCATCAGAGAGA
This sequence comes from Puccinia polysora, assembly GCA_025617555.3. Classification (NCBI taxonomy): domain Eukaryota; kingdom Fungi; phylum Basidiomycota; class Pucciniomycetes; order Pucciniales; family Pucciniaceae; genus Puccinia; species Puccinia polysora. The sequence continues at coordinate 13,433,538 of CM062641.1, forward strand.
AGGATTCCCTCCCCAACTTGATCAGAAAAAATCAGGGTAGCACTAAAATTCATTAAGAACAGTCTTCCCAAGATCATAGGACCTTCCAGAAGAGTGATCCAGAAGTGAAAAGCTCCAACAATATTTTGACCAATTCAAACAGGAAAATCCTCAGCAATACCAACCAGTTCACATGACTGATTCCCTATACCATAAAACGCAGAATTAAAGCTGACCCTTGGGCTAAGCTTGAGTTTTCAGGCCATAGAATCTGAGATTAAGTTGAGCTGAGAACCCAAATCCACAAGAAGAGAGACTTTTTTAGCCAATTCACCAAGATAGCAGGGAAGAAATCCAAGAGGTCAGGAATACAGATTGGCATCTGAAGGGGGATCTGTTCCACCAGAGTCCTTCATCAAAGTGTCATAAGAGACCTTCAATTTGTCCAGGCCAACTTCCACACATCCACAAGAAACCCATTTCTTCATGCCTTCAGCCACAGATGGAGAGATAGACAGAAGTTCAGCCACAGACAGATCAGGGATTTTGAGATCAAAAACTTTCTTTAATACTCCTTCTAAAGCATTAGGGTAGTCCTTGGAAATGCACCTCTCAAACCAAAATTTGGGCTGGGTGGAGGGAGGAAGATCAGGTGAGACAAGTACTGGAAGACAATCAGAGGATTGAGGGGGGTGACCAGATTGAAGAGGAGGAGAAGGATCAGAGTGGTCCTTGAACCTTTCCATGAGTGGTTCCCTTTCTACTTCCATGTTTTGCACATGGAGCAAGGAGGCTCAGGCAAAGATCAACATTTGACAGGTTTTCAATGTATAGAAGATGAAACAGGAGGAGACTTGTGAGGTTTGGGTTCCTCATGGCATTTCCTAGCTGGATTGGAGGGATAAGCACCAGAGAAGCTGGAAGTAGTGATAGCTGGAGGATACCAAGGTTGAAGAATGCCACAGGATGATGGAAAATCAAAGGAGACCAGAGATGCCTTCTTGGGAGTTGGTGGTTGGTAAGAAGCCACTACATGAGGGATTGGAAAAGATGAGTCAAAAGGGATCAAAGCACCATTAGGAAGAAAGAAATTATTTCCCTTCTGCTCTACTAATTTCTCCTCCTTTTCCTTCTGGAGTCCAGGACATCTACCAGTATCATGGCCTTCTCTATGACAGTAATAGCAGACTAAGGTGGATTTAGGAACAGAATTAGCAGGTTTAGGGGTAGCTAAAGAGGATATTTTATGATCTTTTTTATTCTGAAAGGCCTGAAGTAGCTTAGTAATCTCATCTATGGTAGCAGTATTGTTATTGGCCTGAGGGCTTGATTTAGGTCTGCGATTTGCATCCATCTTGTTCATGATTTCATTGGATTTTTGGAAGGAAGGAGCATGGAATGGTTCAGTGATCCTGGGCTTTTCAAAAGTTAAAGCAGTTTGACCTTTCATGACTTTGTCCACCACATTCTTAAGGACCAGAAAGACAGGGAGTTTGAATCAATTATGCCTAGTAGTGATCATGAATCCAAACTTGACCAATTATTCCCTAATCCTTTCCTGCACTCCTGGAAAAAAAGATTGGAAAAATTGAACTCAAATTTTGTCCACGGTGTCAATGAGATTGTTCCTGAGAAGATAAGACTGAATACAATCCCAAGAATTTCTGAAAGACTGATAATCAGAGGCTGAAGAGACACCACCATTTGAGATCCATTGAGAAACCAAAGGATCCAAGTCCTGTAAGGTAAACCTACCCACATCTATTTTTCCCCAATAAGCCAACATAGCCTTCTTCAAGAGCCCCCAGTTATGAGTTTCAAATCCATCAAACAATTCAATCACTTCCATAAGTTCATCAGAGGAGATAAAAAATTGTAACTGATAGGCCATATCATGTTCACTTGCACCATCCACTTCAGAAGCCATTTCATAGGAGTCCAAAAATTGTTCCGCGTTTGTTCCATTGAAGCCTAGGTTCTTGTTCTGGGGCTTGATCTTGACCATCTTGGCTCAATCAATGGTGGAGGGAACAGATTCTGTTTTGAAGACGGAGTTCCTGAGGGGATCCAAAAAGCAGAGTTCCAAGGTGGCCCACAAGCGTGGCAAGGGTAGAGTTTCACAAAAAAAAACAAGAATCCTGCCTAGAAGGAGCATAATTGGGAGGACTTACTTTTGAAAAAAGTTGTCTCCACAGATCAGATCTGGATGATGACAGAAAAAAGAAAAAAAAAGAAAAGGATCAGATTGGATTTCAGGGTTAATTCTTCAAGTTGGAACTGTAAATCCCAAGGTTGCTGGTTTGATCCTGGCCCGGGGGACCAAATGTAAGACTCCGAACGGTTCTAGGCCGTGGCAGTTCTGTTGAGGGGACAGGTGCTGTTTTTTTTGCCCTCCTGAGTATTAAAAAATATTTAAATTTAACCAAGATCAATGTCCAGAACCTGGTAAATGAGGAATCAAATAATAAAGGATAAAGATGATAGTAGTTTGTTAGCAATGGAACAGCACTTTCTGGGCCAAGATTATGTGGGAAAACTTGAAAAACAGAAGCTAAAGTTTGTTTCAAGTTCAAAGACAAAGCTGTTGCATGTAAACAAACCCCACAAGCTAATAACTCTGGTCATCAGCAGAAGATTGGAGATGATCAACTCAAACCCAACCAACCTCCAGGTTCTCAATGAACCTGCACAACTCTCTGCAATCAAGCCCTTGAAGGGTACCAGATAACTGAGGGTGGCTGTTAAAGACAAAGCAATATTTTTAAGAAGCTCTAAAAGCAAACAGTAACTGATTTGAAGCAAAGACAACCTCAACACTTCTCAAGGAACTCAAGAGTAGGCTGGCAGATTGAAACTCCAAAAAAAAAATAAGGGAGGTATAACACTCAAGGCCTTAAGCTCAATAAGACCTCCTCAATCAATTGTGATTGGCTCCCAAAAGATGATCAAGGAGGGATCAAGACCAGTATGGTCAGAGAGAGGGATGAAGGAGTGGTATAACACACTCAAGAATTCCAACAGACAGAATTCTCTTCAACCTTCAAGGCTATTGGTTGGTTATAAGGATCAGGCCACAGAGGGGCAAAGACTAAGGATCAATGGATCAGGGGGCAAGCATAGATATACCCAGGATGAGGATGAGGATCATATTTCAATGATAACGGGGGACATATGCAAACACTCCCATGGATTATTGGAAAAGGCAGGGGAGAGCCCCTCCTTTTATAGACCATGGGTCCCTGTAGAATATTTACAAGAGATACCACAAATAGAGCGGAAAAAAAGTTTTTTTTTTTCATAGATTGTCATGAGAAAACAAAAAGGGAAAAAAAAGAAAAAACAAACACTCAAAAAAAAAGAAGAACTGAATAAAAACCCCAGCCCGGGCCAATGATGGGCACGGGCAAGAGAGAACCTGATGAGACGCCCGCAGACATGCTGAAGGGCCCGGGCAACAGTTGAGACCCATGCCGGCAATGGACAAGCTGGGCTGGAGACCAGTGAGCTGGAGGTGGATCAAGGGGGTGGTGCAAAGGTTCCAACATCCGCAAGCAATGCTTGTGGTCATTGGCCAATGGATTGGGATTGGGGATTGGGGCGAGGAAGGATGGGAGGACCAATAAAGGCTTGAAGAAGGCAAATGGGGTACAATGGGTGAATCATTGATGCTTTTTTGAAGTTTGGTCAGGCCTGAGGTAATCAGAGCAAATGCTACATCATCTGGTCTTCACATAGTCAACCAAGAGATCTCCTCTAGAGTAATCTCAATCATCATCAAAGAGGAGGACAAATGTTGAGCTCTAGGGTTAGTAGGACTCAAGCCCAAGTTGGAGTGATCTTTGAACAGTTAATCTTTGATCCTAGGTGGAGGAGGTCTAAAGAGAGTTCTAAAGAATCTGACCAAGACCAAAGTCCAACAGCTCAGATAACCCTTGGCGCCTAATTTGGATAATGGCCTTTTGGGTGTGCCTAGGTACAAGTTGGTATACTTCCCCAAAGCCAGACAATTCTCATCAACCTCAGCTATGAATCAATCCAATTCATAACTAAATTCAATCAAGAGAGTTCCAAATCCTTTTTTTTAGGGTGATAAGCCAAAAATACAGGCTAGATTGTAGCCATCATATCTGATTTTTTCCTTTTAAAAATACCCAAAGATGTCTTCCCTATGTGCCCTCTTATCCTTGATTGTCAGGACGTAAAATTTTAAGCCTTTTACGTCAAAGAATATGTACTTGTGATTGATAAACAGTTTACCAAACAGGCATTAACATTGACATTAGAGCTTTGTGTTTGATCCGTCCACCTCTTGGATTATGAGGTCATGACTCTGATAAAATTTATGACTGGGTGGATAGGTGACGCAAAGCAACGGCAAATTGAATATAGGACCGGGGGCTAGGCATCCCAGAGATGATCCTAGACAACTAGGAGAGTGGGAGATGTAAGTTTGGGAACTGGATATGGGAATCATTCCGGATCAAAAAGTTTTTTTTTTTTTGGATCTAAATGGAGGCTATAGAAAATTTTCTAAAAAATTTTACTTTTTCGTACTGGTGCAGAGGTGTCCCAGATCGGGCACCACACTGGCAAGTGAACTTATTTGGGCCGGAACCATTCCTATTTTTGTTAAATCTGAGGGGATCCTGGCCCGCTGAAACAAATTAAGCACAACTGGAACCCGGTGAGCTGAGTCTGTCCTACCTAATGCTGAGAGCACAAGCCAAATTGCGGTTCTCAACCCAAGGCTATATAATGACACCACAGAGCGCGGCGTAGGATCAACTTTGTGGGTGGCAAAATTGGCTGCGCACAGGACTTCTGTATGCAAGAATGTGATGCTACAGGTACTTAGGGGTTGTGTAGGGATGCAGGACTGCGCAAAGTTTGGTGACCAATCTTGCACACCTCAGGAGTAATACAGAAAATTTTCAAAAAAATAATTGATTTTTTATTATCCTTCATCCTAAAAAAAAATTCTTTTATTTGAATGGGTTCTTTACAATCTTCCATCCATCCAGCTTCCTCTTCTCTTAGCAGTCTAGGAGGGTCCCTTGGGGTTTCTAAATCCCAAGGTTTTCTTTTCATCTCCCTCTCATTGTGCCTACAACAGATACTTATTTTTGGCCAGGCACACGCTTTGAAGACCAGCCTCTCAGCTTGGGTCCCTAACTTGCGGGAACTGGCAGATCCTCATCCTCCTGTGATTATTGGCACCAATTGAAGTCCACTCAGCAGGTAAATTGATTGGCATCTCCTCTTGCAAGTGACCAGTAATCAGCTTTTGACCATTTTTGACAACTGCCATGGTGAGCACCCCCAAGGTCAGCACCACCAATCATTGTTGTCATTTTTGACAAATTTTTTTGGTTTTTGTTCTTTTCAAACCAATCACCAACCCATCTCTGATGCTCAACTCCTTGGCGCCAATGTTGGTGTGGCTCTACCATCATTGCTATCTTTGCTTTGATTGCCTGTAAACAATCATATTGGCCCACCCCTGGAATCCTTCCAACAACCCTGATCCAATTTCCCTCATCATCCATTGGCCGGTTTGTTGAAGACAAGCCAACCATCTGTGACCAACCCTTGCATCAATTATCAGAATTGACCATTTTCATTGATGTTGACAAAAATTCTGTGTTTTATCTTTATGATTGATCCTCCTCATCTCCCAGCTGCGCCTCCCTTGGTGGCTTCTTTGAAGACAATCTGATCCACCCATCCAAGTCCAATCTACAGACCAATTGGTTGCCTCAATCCTCCAAGCTCATCTAGCAAAACAACCATCATTGAAATGTTTGCCTTGCTCCATCTCCTCCTCTTACAAAGCAACCATCATTATGATGGTCACCTTGCATGTTTTTCAAGACACCACCAACCCTTCATTGCGCGCCCCATCATCCTCAGACCTCTGACAACCTGCCCGGCCATCTTTTTTCCAAGACGGTCCCCGTTTGTTTTCCCTGCAGTTGTTGCCTGGGCAACTAATCTGCCTGTCTGCGGGGCTTAGCTGCAATTCATTACCTGGCCATCCTTGAACCTGGGCTAGCCTCTTTTTCCCACCTGTTTCTTTTTTTTCTCATATGTGTAATTTCCACTGTCCTCAATTTTTTTTCATCATTTTTTTTTTCTTATTTCATCATTTGAAAATAAAATTTATTGCTTTTTTTTCCACGCTCATCTGTGTTATCACTTGCAAGAAGTCTACAGGGACCCATTGCCTATGAAAGGAGGGGCTCTCCCCTACCTTTTCCAAATCATTCATGGGAGTGTGTGCATAGGCCACCTTGGTTATCATTAGCATTTGATCCTCATCCTTATCCTGGTTATATCTATGATTTCCCCCTGATCCATCAATTATTTTACCCTTCCCCGCTGTTGCCTGATCCTTCTCACCAACCATAGCTTTGCCTTTTGAAGTGAATTCTGCCTGTGGAATTCTTGAGTCTTTTAAAACACTCTTTAATGCCTTTATTTGACCATACTGGTGTTGAACATTCTTTGATCATCTTTCTGGAGCCATTCACGTTTGAATGAAGATATTTTATTAAGCTTAAAACCTGGAGTGTTATACCTCCTTTTATTTCTTCAAGTTGCATTTTTCCAGCCTATTCTTGAGTTCCTTGAGAAATTTTGAGGCTATCCCTGTTCAAATCAGTTACTGCTTGCTTCTAGAGCTTCTTAAAAAATTGTGCCTTGCCTTGTACAGCCACCCTCAGTTATCTGGTACCCTTCAAGCGCTTGATTGCGGAGATTTAGGCAGGTTCATTGATAACCTTGAGGTTGGTTGGGTTTTAGTTGATCATCTCCAATCTTCTGCTGACAACCAGAGTTATCAGCTTCTGGGTGTTGCTTACAAAGATCAAATTTGTTCTTTTTGAAATCTGAAGAAAATTAACTTCTTTTTTTCAAGTTTTTCCTACATAATCTTGCCTCAGATAGTGTTTTTCCTTTGCTACCAATTATTATCAACTTTATCCTTTACTCTTTGATTCCTCATTTAAAAGTTTTGGGAAATTGATTCCGGTTACACTTAATTATTTTTGTATTACTCAGGAGGGAAAAATAAACCGCACCTTTCCCCTCCACAGCAATTCCTGAGGCCTAGCACCATTAGGAGTCTTACAACGGGAATGGTGACATAACACATTTCCATGGGTAACTCCTAAAATATACACAACACCTTGATTCTGACTGAATTTAAGGTGTGAGACCTATATGTGAACAAATGTGTGAAATATTAAATTTGCCAAAAGGTGTTATATTGGTGCTGTGACCTTTTGGTCAATTCTTATTTTATTATTTGAAATATGAAGGGTTTATATTTCAAGGGTGGGGTGAGTGAGTGACCCTACCTTATTTAGGTTGGGAAATCCATTTCTGCAATAATATTTATGGATTTCTGAATCCTGCTTGATATTTTAATTTATTTATTTTTATTTTTGATTTTTTTTAATTTTACAGGTTGCTCTGTAAATAGGAGGAAGATGACCAATATTTTTATCAAAGTCATTGGAAAAAAAATGAATCAATGGCCTTTTTTTCAATCAAAATAGTAGTTGCCATCTAGCTTGGGTTTTTGAATCAAGGGGATGGTGGTTCCATAAAAAAAACCAATGCAACCAGGAAAGCCTTCCATCTCCATTGCTTGATATATCTCCTTGAATTATTCTTTGGTGGTCCAAGAAAGAACCAAGCAACAGAAAGATAGGATAGCAATCATGAGTCTTTTGGTGTATAAGTCAATGGTTCCATAACCTACTGAGAAGTGATTTTCCATTTGATGGATTGCTGCTACATTTCCATTTGATCCAAATCTAAAAAGAGCAACATCCAGTCTGATATCTGGATTGACATGATGGTTCTGAGAATTTTTATGGAATATTTAGTGGTCTCAAATCATTTCCAAGAGTTTGGTGAATGAAGGCAAAAGCGAATTTGGAACAGTTGCTGGAAGCTTAAGTCAGGGAGGAGATGAAGCTTTTCCCTTTCATAAATAGGTTTGTGAAGAGTGTGTCTTCTTGGAATCATTTATTGTTTTCCAGTAGAGAATTCAAAGCTAACCAAGTTCATTCCAAATCAGAGTCTGAATTGGAGTCTGAATCAGAGTCAAATAATTAAAAATGTTAAGTCAGCTTTTTTGCATTTTAAAGTTGCTGCCTGGAAGTTTGATAGGATATGTTGTGGAAGATGATGATTTGATGTGTGTGATGTGAGTGAAGCAATGGAGATGTGAAGCAATGGAGATTAGATGTGTGTGGTGCAATGGAGATGGATCTGGTGGGGATTTTCTGGGGTGGAGGTCTGGATGGGTGATGAGATGATGATGGCATGTGTGTGATTTCATTGAAGTGATAGAGGTTTGAAGCAATGGAGATGAGATGTTGGTGATGCAATGGAGATGGAATTTGTATGAATTTGCTGAGGTAGGGGTGTGGATGGTTTTTTTGCATGTGATGGATGGTGGATGGATGATAATGGCGGGTTTGATGTTTGAAACACACCATTTCCATTAAACAAACCATTTTTCAATACACATGTTGGGGGGTATGTTTATTTCATAAACCTGTCATTGAAAATGGCAGGTTTTGCAAAAAAAAATGGCCGGTTTCTCAAGGCGGGTGTGGTCAACTTTGACACACCCTCCTAGTCTTATTCAGGTGGAAATGATTATATTTTGGAAAATGTAGATTTTTTCTGAAAGATGTATCTATTTCTTCAAAGAAATATCACTAACTGTTCTAATTTATTTTTCAATATATTCATAGAACATGAATTCTAAAGGAATTCCATCCCTGATAAAATTGTCATTATTTGAGGTAGCTTTTTTGTTTAAAGATTCTGGAACTCACTACTCCAACAATAAAAAGGTAACTTGAAATTTATAAATAAATTAAAACATGAAATTGAATGTTCAAATCAGAAATCAAATCAAATAATCAGGAAATTAATTCAAATTAATGTCATTTAAAAAAAGGAAAACTGGTCAAATGGGCTACAACTGACCAAAGTTGAATAGAAAAAAACATTCATTCTTTCAAGCAGCTTCATTTTAAAACTATTTATGGAAGGAATTCCAAATTTTGAATATATTCAAATAAAACCTTCTCAAAAAGTTAAAAAAAATATCAAACTCGTTTGATCACTTAAAAATAAAATTTAAACCAAAATCCAAGAATCAAAATTGTTTTATAAGTGAAAGGACAAAAAAATGTGCACATTGGCACTAAAACTTGAAATAGGATAATTGGTATGGCTCAATGATTGAAAAGGTTTCAAAACTAAAGCTACCTTCAAACTTTCCAAAAAGCAACTTGTTCCATGCAAAATAATTTTTTTTTAAAAAGAAAGAGAAAAAAACCTCTAAACTCAACTCAAACTTGAGATGGAAATCCATCCACCTGGTCTTTCATGTTTTTCTCATAGATCTAGCTTTCCTTATTTTCCTGGGAAAGATTAATCACACTCCTGAACACAATAATAGCTGAGATGAATTAGGGTGGGAAATAATTATGTCCTTGATTAGAACGTATAAAAAGGAAATTTAAAATTACTGTCTAAATTGACTGGATACCATTCTGAAATGGATTGAACCTCTTCCAAAAAGTCCTTCCATGTTTTAGAATATCCTAAAATGGTTATATATTTTCATTCAAGATGCCCCCAAAAATGTTTTCAATCTCAATGAAATATTTTCCATCCTAGTTTTCAATTCTTACTTTTATCTCTATTAAATTTGTATCCATTTAATAAAATTTAAAATATTTAATCAAGAAAAAAAATTTCTAATAGCATATAGAAATAAAAAATCAAGAAGATATTTCTATCTTAAGTATCTTGAAGGCCATTTTTTTTATCTTCTAAGATATGTCCTCATTTTTTGATAATAATTTTTATTCTTATATTTTCTGTTTTTATTTAAAAATATTTTTTTTTCAGTATTTTTGCTTCTCTTTCAAAATATTCCCAAAATATTCATTTAGAATTCAAATTTCAATTCCTCTTCCCATTTGGAATCCATTCCTTTCCTCCCATTTTTTCTTTGTAAGAACTTTTTCTTCCATAATGGTCTGAAAAGTCTTTTACCAAATTTCTGAAAAATAATCTCTCTTCCTTGCAGTAGTTCAAAATCCTTTGAATTGGACTGGTATTCCTCTAATTGACTTTCATCCAGTCCATTCTCTCTAATTTATTCTAGTTTTCTTGCCTCCCTTTCTCCTTCAGACAGAACCTAAGCTTTAAGCTTCATTCTAAATTCCTTGTTCTCCAATTGCACCTACTTTTCAAAATTATGACTTATCATGGGATTGAGAATGATTTTGATGTATGGTGGTGGTGGTGGTGGTGGAGGATTATTTATTAATATCATCAAAGCCTTGGGAAAAAAAATATCTTTTTCCATTAGTTTCTTTCATTTCTTGATTTCTTCTTTACTTTCTACTCATCAATCCATGGAATATTTTTCAATTTTGATTTTAATTTTTGGAGCTGTCAGTGATTGATAATTAACTCTTGGAATACCCCTAAAACAAAAAAATTCAATTTTTTATTCCAGTTGATTAGATTGTTCTTCTTGAATTTTTTATTGGGTATAAGCTCAAAAACCAAAAGTGCTTGAAAATTTCCCTATTTGACTAAGATTCAGTACTAGGAAATCTGATGAGATTTCAGATTTGAAGTAGAGGACTAGAATCAACAGACTGAGTATCAAAGTTATAAACAATGCAGAGGCTTGAGGAGATGGGAAGGAAGGAACACAAGAGGAGAAGAATACAAACAACTAGTGGAAATAGAATGAACAGGTGAGGTTAAACAGGCAGATCAAGATGAGGAGTTTCAGGACTGAGATGAGGTAGCAGAAGTGATCCGGTGTCAGGTTACTTGAGGCGATGAAATAAAGAAATTCAAAGAACAGCGAGTCGTCTTACCAGGCACAATTTGAGATATGAGGCAGAGTCAAGGGATGACATTTGAGATATTTTCCGGAGTTGAGTGTTTAAAGTGACAGAGATAAGAGCAGAAAAAAGAATAGAAAGAAGACCTGAAAGAAATAACTTAAAGAAGAGGAAAAGATAATAAAACAAACAAACAAGGTGAAGAGGATCAGAAAGAAGAGATCCGCATCACAGGGAACACATTCAGTCTTAGCAAAATGAGATTTGGAGTGTGCTTCAGTTGGAGCATCCTCACCCCTTCCGGAAGCTTGGGCGGAGAAGGATCTTGACACCCCTTGTGACTGGTTAGAAGGCAAGAAGAGTTTGGTTGTGTTTCACAAGGGACAAAGATAGAATTTTGAAGAAGAATCAGAGAGTTTTGGCTAGAGGCCTTAGTCAGAGAGTCCACAATCATTAGGTCTGTGGAGATCAGGGTTAGGTCAAATCTGGAATTTTTGCAGTCTTCTCGTAAGCCCTTGGTCTTGATGTCAATGTTTTGCAATTTAGAATACAAACCAAATTTGTTGATCTTGTTTTCCAGCCCCTTTTTTTTAATGAATATGATTGGCTTGGCCCTGGAAGATCAACAAATTTCACTCACCAAGTGAGTGATCCATTTGAGTTCAAGGGATCATTCAAGAAGAGCATTGAGCTGTGATTCAGTAGAAGTTTAGGTGACATATTGCTGCGTAGAGGAGTTCCAGACGATGGGACTACCATAGTGGAACACAGTGAAGAACATCTGACATCTCCTAGAGGCTGGGTGGTTGCCCCACATGGCGTTGCTATAGCCAGAAATGATTTTGTCTCCAGGATTATAATTAAGAATGAGTTTGTAATCTCTGGTTTTCTTGAGGTACTTCCAGACCTTGCATGCTTCTCTCCAGTGGCTCATACCAGGCTTGACGTCAAACCTTGCCAGATTTGAGACAGCAAAAGTAATTTCTGGGCCAGTATATTGAGCAAGTTGATTGAGCAATCCAGTGATGGATTGGAAGTTGACATTTAGTTGAGAAAACTCTGTGTGGTCTTCATTGGTTGCAGGTTCAAGGTAAAGATTCTGAGTGAGGGGTGAGTGAATGTCTCTACAATCTGAAAGACTGAGTTTATCCAAGCCAAAATCAATATGATTTGGGAGGCTGAGGAGAATCTGACCATCTTTCACCTCCATCAGAATGCCAAGGATGGTGTTTGGGGAGTGACAGGAGGAATTTTTGAACCTTTTTAGAAAATTTGATTTGAAGGTTTTGTCCCTTCCAACATGGATAAGGTCTTCCACATGGAAGTAAAGGATGTCCTTCAAGTTAGGGTTGATGTATAGGCAGGGTTTTCTGGTGGATTCTTGAAAAACTTGGGATTTGATCCAGAGGGTAAGTGTTTTTTACCAATTTCTTGGTGATTGTTTTAGGCCGTACAAAGACTTCCTCAATTCGAGATATGGAGAACTTCTGTGAAAGCCTTCAGGAGTTTTTATGATAACAGTTTAATTCAGAGGGGAATGGATAAATGTACCCTTGAAATCAAACTGCAGGAAGATCTTTTTTTCTTTTAGACCGTATAAGAGAGAAATGTGGAGAGAGCCAAGTTTGCCGGTAGGTGCCCAGGTTTTGTCATATTCAACCCCAAAGACTTGATTGAACCCTTGAACACATATCCTAGCCTTTTACTTCACTGGTTCCCTGTGGAAATTTTCTTTTACGTTGAATACCCATGTCATGTTTAGGATTTTATTGGGAGTTCTGTAGTTCTCCTCCCATACTTCTTGCAATTCAATCAAATCTAGTTCTTCCTCAGAAGCTTTCTTCCATTAGGGCTATTTGGGGGATTTTTGTGCGGCCTTATAGAATGGGGGTTTTTAATAGTGATGGAATCTGCAGTGTTGAGGTTTTCTGGTTTCTCCTTCATGTTGTTGGTGATTTGCCTGAGTAGTTGGTGTTAGAGAGTGGATTCAAGTAGGTTCTGGTTGGGAAGAGTCTGAAGACTCTGAATTGAGAGAAGAGGAATTGTTGCAATTCAAATCAGATTCTGGTGAGTTTCTATTGTGGTCCCTGGCCACAAATTGCTTTTCTGTTGAGGAGAAGGCAGATTCATTTCTAACTTGATGATTTGATCAGAAAATTTCCATCATAGGGGATTCCAGCCTTGGGAAATTGGTTCATGAGTCTTAAAGAAGGTAAAATAGAACCAAGTGAGTTAAGGACTAAGTAAGATTGAAAGGCGGGATTGAACCCAACTAATATTCCTTCATATCCATTTTTGTCAAAATTCTGTCCTTTCTGGAGGTTATTTTCCAGGTAGACCAGAGGAGTCCCTACAGGTCTCAGATAGTTAGCAGGGTGTTTCTTACCAAACCTGAGTTCCCAAGGATAAAGGCAATTAACTTCTTTAGGGATTTGGTTGATCATGAAGAAAAAACTCCTCATGACAAAATGCCAATACTTCATTGGTTGTTGGGAGGAAGAGAAGGTAGCTCAAGCTGATTCCACAATGGTTTGATTTGCTTTTTTGGCACGGCCATTATGTTAGAGTGATATGGTTTGGAGGTGAGAAGTTTGATTTGTTTTGTCTTGGAAAAGTCTTTGAGCGTGACATTGGTGAACTCTGTGCCTTTGTCCAAATAGATCTACAAGGGATAGTACTTTAGCCTCTTGAATTGGACTTTGAGTATGTTGATGATTGTCTCCGGGGTTTCATGCTTGGAGTGAAGAGGAAAGGCTGCAAGATAGCCAGAGTAATTGTTGACCAAAGTCAACATATAGCAATGGCCAGCTTTTGATTGTGGGGTTATGGGTTCAACTAGGTCCAGGTGGATATTTTGAGAGGCTTACTGGCGGGAGTAGAGATGGATGGGAAGGAGGAACGGGTGATTTTGCTTTGGGCACAAGCTTCACATTTGAATTGCATTAATTTTTCTTTTAGAAAAAGATCTTTTAGAATGGGTTGGAGGGCAGAGATCAAAGTGTGGCTGTACATTTTGTGGATTTCTGAAAGGGATTGGGTAGAGTTAGAAGAATTATGGGGAGACTTTTTGATGTGGTTAACTACATTGTCTTAGCTTATTGTCCAAGGCTTCTCAATTACAAATAGTTTTTCACATATCAATCCATTGAGGGCAGTCCACCATCCTTGGTGACTAGGAATCTGTCTTGGTTTTGAGTTAAGCCGGATGCTTTCTTAGCCAGGAGACCAGGACTGATGAGGTTGACCACAAAATCACGAATCAAGACGCAGTCTTCCACTGTTATGACCAAATGGTTCCATTCAAGTCAAACCATGCCGGTTCCAAGGATTTTGAGGTTAGCCTTTAGTTTGCCTGTCTTGACTACTTCATGTTCCTCTTGCATCTTTATGTTCAAGAAGTATTTGAGGTTGTTGAAAATGTGCAAGTTTGCACCAGAATCCAGAATGAGCTGGGATTGTTTTCTGTGTTGATCCAGAGGGTCAGTAGATCATGATAGTTGATGGTATGTTGTTGTTTCTTATTTCTGTTCTTCCATTCCTTTTGTTGTTTGATCCACCAGCTAGGGGCCGTTTGAGGGTGTAGATGGAAGCATGGGGATTCTGAGTGTGGGGCATTGGGGTCATGGCACTCTTCTCAAAATTGCATTTCACCTTTTTATCATCTTTCTCTTCCTGTATCTTTTTTGTTACCAACAAGGCTTTGGAAGCGGTTTTGGACACCTTCTGTTGAGCTTTACATTTGTTATGGTATTGAACTAGGTGTTTGAAGACTACATCTAATTTTATGAGCTTCTCCACGTGCATGATTTTTTGCTTGAGATTCTCAAGGACAGGTGTTAATTTGAAGAGAACTAGATAGGCAAGGATGTTTTTGGGAAGTTCTATACCCACATTGTTCATTCTGGTGAGGGCTTTCTTGTTGTCTGTTACAAAACTTTCTATTGCATGTTTGTGAAAGGTGATGTGAAGGAAATGGTTGAAGATTCTGGCGCAGTTAGAGGTCTCACATGAGGCAAGGTGTTGGGTTATCTTGGCCCAGAACAGATTCAATGAGTTGAAATTTGTTGAGCTGACAACATTGGCATGTGTTTTACTTTCTAACTTTGACAGCAGGACCGCTCTGATTTCTTGGTCCTGTTTGACATATAATTGTCCAGCATTCCTTGTAATTGCATCCTTGATATCTTTAAGGTCAAAGAGTATTAGCATTTTGTCTTGGCATATTGAGTAGTTCTTGTCTTTGAGTAGGGGGATGGCATCTACAGTGGCCTTCAAGGCAACTTGATGAAAATAATCCATAGTTCCTGTTGGTTTGTTCACATTGAGATTTTGAGTCTTTGGTGAGGATTTTGGCTTTTAACCATGATGAGATTTCAGATTTGAAGTATAGGACTAGAACCAACAGACTGAGGATCAAAGATAGAAACAACGCAGAGGCTTGAGGAGATGAGAAGGAAGGAATACAAGAGGAGAAGAATACCAAAAACTAGTGGAAATAGAATGAACAGGTGAGGTTAGACAGGCAGAGCAATATGAGGAGTTTCAGGAATGAGAGTAGGTAGCAGAAGTGATCTGGTGTCAGGTTACTCCAGGCAATGAGATCAAGAAAGGCAAAGGACAGAAAGTTGTCTTACCAGTCAAGAATTGAGATATGAGTTAGAGTCAAGGGATGACATTTGAGAGATTTTCCAGATTTGAGTGTTTAGAGTGACAGAGATAAGAGCAGAAAAAAGAATAGAAAGAAGACCAGAAAGAAATAACTGAAAGAATAATAAAAGAGAATAAAACAAAAAAAGAAGGTAAAGAGGATCAGAAAGAAGAGATCCGCATCACAAGGAACACATTCAGTCTTAGCACAACCAAATTTTGAGTGTGCTTCCTTTGGAGCATCCTCACCCCCACGGGAAGCTTGGGCGGAGCGTGATCTCAACAAGATTAAAAAAAATTATTAATATGGTTATTTCATTCAAATTTCAAATATGAAATGATAATTTTGAGTAAATTACAACTAATCAAATGGTATATAGAATACCAGGTACTAATTGTGTATTATCATTGGTTATTTTGGATAAATGATAATGTCTTCTCAAGGTTTCAGTAGCTTGTGGTTTGATTCTAAAAGCCTTTCCTTTATTCATCCAACATAATTTATTTGATGTAAAAATGAGGAAATTTATATGAAAGACATGGCCTCAAAATATTCCTCAGAAACCTCCAAGAAATTGATTTCTCCCTAGTTTAAGAACACAGGACATACAATGATATATTCATTCTATATTCTATTATCTCTGGTTGCTAGAAGGTACCAAGGAACTTGGCATCTAGGAGGCTGAAACCTACAAATTATCCTGGTTTGGATTTTTCTTTTTGCCTTCTGATATTTCACTCAAATCAAACAAAACCTCTTGCAAAGAAATTTTGATGGTGGTCAACGCAAGCAGAAGATGGTTCAAGAATAAACCATTTCAATTGCATGAGGAAAAGCAGGATTTTTGAAGTTTTGCTGCATGAACCTTGTGGAAAAAGCTTCACATTAGTGTGGGCAGTTGACTTGGCAGGAGCACGAATGGAGGATGGTGGGAAGCCATGGGATAAAAGCCTTGGGGCTAGAAATTGGTGGTTGTTGGTATTGCAAATGGAAAAAATGCTAGAGAAAGTTATTCCTTCCACATATGCATCAGAATTGGGGGCTAGCACAATCTCATAAACTTTCGCAACATTGTTTACCAACCCAAAATCTGTTTCAAGTTGCATCCTGAGTACTGCATAAAGAAAGGGGGCTCCAACCTTGGAACAAGTGTGGTTCTGCAAAGTAAATTATAAAAGAACAGAAAATAAGATTGGAAAATGGAACACACAAATTCCTCAAGAGTTTAACCAAGAATTTTGGAAAATTGAGTTGAGTTTGAATCTTTACCAGACACAACTTACCCTTTTCCCCCCAAGTTTCAATCCAATGGGGAGGATTGTGTAGGCCTGGATTTTGGAACTCAATTATGGACCAAAGGGGCGGTTATTGATGAGGAGTAAGAGACCTTGAGAGCAGTGGTGGTTTTTCCAAGGAAGTCATTTTTTTAGGGCCAGAAGGGCAGGGACTAACATAACCTGAAATTGGAGACCCATACCAAATTTCAAAGGTAGAGAATAATCTATTGAAGCTCAAGCAAACCCCCATCCAAGGGTCATTATGTGATTAGCTCACAGAATTAGTAAATTATAAATTAACAACAGGGTTCTACAAAATATCTTCCTCAATTCAATCAAGCCCCATTTTTTTTTGAAGCAGGAAAAATCAAGTTTGCAGATTGTAAATTATCTTCATCAGTTGAACTTGTTCACTATTTTATGTGCGGGTTTCCCTCCAAATATGGAGGAATTTGTGGAAATCATGACAGTGAGTTTGTATTATTTTTTGGTAGAATTAATGAGAGGAAAAAACAATGGGGACTCCATCTTTATTTTAGGCCAATAAATTCATTCAAGACAAGATTGGTTTGCCTAAACGTAACAAACTTCCACAGGAAGCAAACAACTCAGTAGCCCTGTACCAGGCTTAGATTCATTGTATCCTACACGACAATATTCCGCAGAAAGCACAGATCTTGATTGAAAATGTGGGAATCAAGGGGCCCACAATTGATATTGAAGGAGAGTTAACAGAGAACCCAGAGATAAAATGGTTTGTGTGGGAGTGAATTTTGTCTTTGGAACAGATTCTCATTTGGAATTGAAGAAGATTTCTGAAATTCTTGGGGATTAATGTTGTGGTATGTGTTCTGGCGCTAGAGATAATTTGACACAATTTGTAATCTGGGGGCAATAAATCACAAGTTCTAAAGAAAAAATTCTTTTGGAGTGGCTGGTGCTGTGTAATAATTCCCATTTATCTTGGTTTTTGGGCTTGTGCAGGTTTCTAAAGATTTTTAGCAAGAGGTTTGCATAGAAGGAAAGTTTGCTAAAGCAAGTTAAAAGGAAGAAAGCAGAATTTCTCTGGGAAGACAAATGAAATGGGGAATTCAATGATTTCAAGGAAATTGTGGGATGGGGGATTCTTTTGAAGGGGTTAGATAATTTGAAGGGAGGAATAAAAATTTCAGTGGATTCCAGCAAATTTGAGGAAGGGCAGTTTTGAATCAGGAAGATGAGTTGAATCATATGCCAGCTCTTTATGAGTTGGTGAAATTCTTAGACATTTGGTAAATTTTTTGAGAGTTGGTAAAATTATTAGAGTTTTTCAGATTCTTAGAGGTAGAGTTTCTCTGTTTCCAATAAAAGTTAGAACTTTGGAGGTTAACCAAGATAGTTAAGTGGCTTCAGAAAATTTTGTGGGGGGTGTAGTTTAAGTTTCTTGTGGAAAAATAGGCCTTGGAATTAATTATCAATTCTTTAACTAAAAAAAACGCATCACTGTCTAGATGGGTAGCTTAACTGCAAGTTCTATGTTTTAAAGTAGGGTATTTCCCAGGAAAAATTTTCACAATTACCAAATCTTTGAAAATTTATCCACTGTGGTGCTCCAAACCTGAATTTAGTCATCAGACTGAATTATTTTATAATAAAATTTTTTTAAAACCGCTGAGTGACTCCAGGAGAGGATTCTAAACCTCTTAAAACCAACCCAGTAACTCAAACCAACCTGAAAAGTTCAAATTAGTCAGAAAATATCTCTCTCCAAAAATTTAAAAAACCTATTATGAAAATTTCAGCAACTTTCAGAAGATTTTATATTTCACAGATCAAATTACATAATATTCAAAACAGATGGTACATACTAAGCTCTGAAAACATTATAAATAAAACAAACACATACCATGAGAACATACTCCATATCAGCAGTACACTGCAGGACTAACAGCACATCAGTACAATGTTACACTTCAACCACTAATATTAAACCAAGTTTCAGTACCTTCCTGGATCAGCCAGTGCAATAAGAGGCCTCTGAAACCTCCTCTGATGCACGCTGATACTCCTTTTGCCACCATTCAAACCATAAAACACTCATACATGTTCCAACAGAAGCAGGGGCTTGCATACCCAAGCACGCCTCATGTGTCTTTCTGCAAATATTCACCCAAAAATTCATGCAGGTAGACCCTTCAGCATAATATAAAAGATAAAGGCTCAGAAGCGTACTCAGAAACACTCAGAAAAGGTATTTTTCACCAGGTTTATTCATACAAGTTGTACAATCTTAGTTTAAAAAGAGGGCTTTCAGCTTTCAAGCTTTTCTCATGATTTTCCCAACCAGAAAAATCAAACAAAGATTCAAGGAACTTCTGCAAAATTTTATACAAGATACAAACCCAGAAGCGTCCATAACTCATCAATGTAAGCCTCTTCCTCATGTTTTTTCCTCTTTATAAAATTTATACTGAAAATTACATTTTTCCTTGGCTTTTTTCACATGTTTTCTAACAATTGTTATTTCCTCATGTAACTGTAACCTCCTGGGCTTCAACAGTGCCAAGATAGTTTCATAGCCAGCAAAAATTCTACCATAAAATTGGGGGGCATCTTCCCTATCCCAAGAAGTACCATACTGATTGAGTGGATTTCATGCTATTTGCTTTCCCTATGATATTATTCTAAACATTTTTAAATGTTTCTTCCCATTTTATTATTAACTAAATAGGAATTATAAGTCTTTGAATCAGTTTTTCATGAAGCACTTTAAAGTAAAATATAAATTTTCTCAAGGAAATATAAGGATGGTATAACATAAACAATTTTTCTCCAAATTATTACCCCTTGTCACAAGGGCTGCTGAAATGCAAGCAAGATTTGGCACAAGCGGAATCTTAGATCAGTAGGCTTGGGGGCAAGGTTACTGGAAGATGCTAAAAAGGAGCAGAGTAGGGATTGATTGAAGATAAGGTGCTCATGACACTTGCTGGGATAAATTCCTAGTAAAAAGTGGTAAAATTACTTTTTGGGGTACAATAAGAAAAGAGTAAGAGGATTCCATGTTTAAATAGACAAGAGCTGGAGCTACAACAGAGGTACAGTTGGTTGGAGCTCAGACTACATATGTAATGAGAAGGGAGTAGTCTAGGTAATAGAGAGGGCTGATCTGGTATGCTACTACATTGGGATAGGCTGCTTCTACATTCAGTTAAGGTCACAGGTATGAGCTTTAGAAGTTGGGAGAGTACATTTGGAGGATTTACAGTGTACATGAAGTTCATTACACTATTTACTAATTAGAGAGTGCATAGGATACAATCTGGTAGATTAAGTATGTGCAAGCCTATGGAGTCTATCTGCATGTTGTATTAGTTTAGACTATATTTAGATATGTACTGCATGAAGATCCTGAGGATATATAGTTACTGGAGATATATTGCTATAAGTCTCCTGAGCCCTGAGGTTTAATTTCCTTGGAAATTAGATTAGGCCTGAAGGTTAGACTGATTTTTCTGAGGTTAGAATATGTTAGGTGTCAGTATGACAGTACCCCCTGGTGAAAAAGGAGGGCATCACCTGATGACCATAGAAAGAGAAGGTTGAAGAGGCCATCCAGTCTTGTTTCCTTCAGATATCTCTGATTTAAGATTTCCTTATCCATTTCCACAAGCATCACCACCATCCACCCCATTACCATCTTTATCTTCCTTCAACAGATCACATAAATCAACCTAAACCATGGAGAAGACTAATAACTACTATCCATTCCAACAATAATTCCCTAGCTGTGATAGATGTATCAAAATAAAAAGGATCTTCACTACCAGCATTAAGCATAACTACACCAAATGTGAAAGTTTTAGGCAGTATGGAAGCGCTTGTAAAATTGAAAAGCAGGGTAGGAAGGCCATTGGGCCAACCTTGTGAATCCCAGAGAAGAGCCATCCCTTTTAGGTGAAGGAGGCCCCAGAAAGTGATGCCATGAAATTGGCCTGTTCTTCTTTATTGACTGCAGAGTAAGGTTACTCTGTCTTTTTTGAAGTTTTCAGGAGGTTCAGGGTGCTCATGTTTGATTTTTTAGTTGACCTGATGCATGAAATATTGAGGAGGATCCAGGCCAAGAGGGAAAATTTTTTTCAAACCATTTGACTGGCGCTAGATGGACCTTCAAGGTTGTTTGATCAGGAGCAAGGTGAAACATTCATGAGTGGGGAACTTCCCATGTTGATTGAGATGAGGAGGTAATCAAGGTTCCCTTGAAAAGAGTAAAAATAGAAATATTCTTGAGTCTGTCAAAGCCATCAAAGAGGTTTTCCAACTTGTTGAAGCTGCCAGTCAAAGACTCAAAGCTCCCAGTAAAAGTGTTGAAGATGGTTGTCAAAGTGCCCATTTGGCCCCACATTTTAAGCTAAGAGACTCTTGGATGTCCAACCAATGATGATATTAGAATTAGACTGCACCATAGCAAAGCCAAATAAGGATGAGTAAGGCAAAACCAGTTTCTATGACTGAAGTCTTGCAGTAGTGGAGTGTGAATATTAAGCCTACAAGGGCTTTAATGGTTAGTAATAGGAGGAAATTTATATCTCAATGGAATACCTCAAGAAAGCTACAACCCGGATTACCAGGAGGGACCCAGCCACCATAGGTGACTCTTACTTTGAGAGACATACTGGATGTTGAAATTGCAAGGTCCTGGGAAAGGCCAATTTAAATAGACAACTAGAGAGCCCTTTACATGGGGCCTACAACTAGAGAGCCCTTTACATGGGGCCTACAACTAGAGAGCCCTTTACAGGGGGCCTAAGTAAATAATAAAAATAGTGGAGGACAGTGAAGGATAATCAACCATGGCAGAAACTGTATGAGTAAGTGATAGGTTAGGTGACATGTAATAATAAAGTGAGGCCACAGGTGTGCACTCATAGAATATTCCTAATGAAAGTGTTGATTACACCAAGCTTTAGGTTTATATCAAGATGAGAAAGGAGCAAGATTGCAAGATGAGAAGCAAGCCAAGTTGCAAGAAAAGCGCGGCAAGAGCAGCCAAGATTGCAAGGTTGATAGAGGGACAGAATCCAAAAGACAGGAAGGGGTAGGATTGATACTTGATTCATCAACCAAAAGGTGATGGAAACGACGCAGCAAGGTGAGAAAAAGTAGCAATCAAAGTATTGATGATGAGATTGTAGTTGGGATAGCACCGTAGCTAGGATGATGAAAAGGGTGCAAGCACTGTTGCAATTGATGTTGGGAAAAAGTTAAAAGGGAGCAATGCTTGTTGAACATTCATTGATAGGGGCGGATGGGAGTCATTGGGACCAGCTGGGATGGCTTTAGTCCAATGATGAATTTCTTTCTGGGACACAATGATTGGATACAGCAAGTAAGGATATAATCAATATGGTGTTGGAACTGTTGAATGGTTGTTGATTGTGTATTATCACTTGTAACTGTTGAGTGACCAAAATGAAGAGTATCCAACATGAAGAGGGGGCTAGGTGGTTTTAAAGTATTGAGAGTAGTAGTAACTGTAGTAATATCATGATCAATATTCAGATGGCAATGAGGAATAGTAGTGATTGCAGTAGCAATTGTAGCTGATGGATGGTTTACTGATTGGAAGGCTACTATATGCTTGTGGTCCTACTTAGCACACCTAGCAGTGGGAGGTGGTACAGGATAATATGGCCGCTGTTAGTTGGTCTAATATTGATGTATCCCTATATTCCTCCCTTGCCGAAAGAATTGGAAGCAGATATAATGAAGGAGAGGATTATTTTGGTGGACAAAAAACATATAGCTTGAAGAGATATAGAATGCAAATCTGTTAAGCTAAGAGACTCTTGGATTTCCAACCAATGAGAATATTAGAATTGGACTGCACTGTAGCAAAGCCAAATAAGGATTAGATAAGGCAAAAACAGTTTCAAGACTGAAGTAATTCAGTAGCAGAGAGTTGTGAGTAAGCCTACAAAGGGATTGAGTAAATGGTAATAGGAGGAAATTTACATCTCAATGGAATACCTCAATAAAGCTACAACCCGGATTACCAGCAAGGACACAGCCACTATAGGTGGCTCTTACTATGAGAGAATCATTCTGGATGGTGAAATTGCAAGGTCCTTGAAAATACCCATTTAAATAGACAACTAGAGAGCCCCTTACAGGGGGCCTAAAATTAGAGAGCCCCTTACAGGGGCCTAAGGCAATAATAAAAATAGTGGAGGAAAGTGAAGGATAATCAACCATGGCAGAAACTGTATGAGTAAGTGACAGGTTAGGTTACATGTAATAATAAGTGAGGTCGCAGGTATGCACTCATAGAATAGTCCTGATGACAGTGTTGATTAAACCAAGCTGTAGGTTTATAGAAAGATGAAGAAAGGAAATATAATGAAGTAGGAGAAGGAGGCAATGAGCAGAAAACCAAAATACAACACCACAAGCCATCAATATTCAATTGAAACTTGTCAAAGCATTGGATTGAGCTTTTGAAGAATCAAGGAAATCCATCAAAGCGTCAAACCCATTGGTCAAAGCTATGAAGGCATGGGTTGAAGTGTCAATAGTTGAAGCATCAAATCGGATGTTGATGCAGATGGGATTTTGGAAATTCAATTTATTAAAGCAGAGGAAATTAGAGAAGAGAAACATAAGAAAAATTAGAAAAGAGAGATCATTGTTGAAGAGGGGGGAAGATCATATCACACTTTGAAATTTAAATACCTTGAGAAGAAGATGAAGTCTGTTGAAGATAGAAGGAATATGAAAAAAGCAATTGGAAGAATAGATGAAGGAAGCAGGTCTGGTAGAAAAAAAATTTCAGAATAATGGTTTTAAGATTCAGAAAATGGAGAAATATTATTGGATATGATGGAAGGTGGGGTAACAGCAGGTAGAATTAGAGAAGATTCAGTTCTAAATGAAGATGAAGAAAATCATTCTTTTGAGATTTATAGTAAAAATTATAAATCTTTCAATTCTAAATTGCAGGAAGGTTTGAAGAAAGGATGGTGTTTGGAAATGAGGGAGGAAAAATTGAAATATTTGTGGCTAGAAAAAACAGAAGTATGGAGATAAAGAAAAGATTTTCTGAATTCTTTGCTTTGGCTGTTGTTACTTATGAATTGGTTACTTTTTTCAGGGGTCCTAATTCTTATAAATCTAAAAATTTAAAACTAGTTCATAATTTGATTTCTAGATTGAAAGAGTTTGAAGAAATTATTTTTGAAACTATTTAGGATATTTTTATTTTATTTTTATTCTTTTTTTTTTTTTTGATAAAGGAGTTTGATAATACGCAGAATATGTTGACTTCAAAGACTAAGAGAAGAGCTATACATTTTTTTTTTCTTTTTTACTTCATGTTTTTTTTGTTTTTTGTTTTTTGAATAGAGAAGAAACAAGGAGAAAATAAATAAATTCAATATATTGTTTTAATTTTATATTTTTGAAATCAGGGGTTTTTTCTTTTAAGTATTCTTTTGTTTTAAATGATAGATTTTGTGGAAATCTTGAAGGAATTCAGGGCAGTTGGTGAGATTCAAAAAAGTTTCCACAGTAGTGCTTTCCTTCTTTTATTGGAAGCCATTCCACACAACCAGGTACATTAATTTCCCCCTCTTTATCATGGAATGCAATATCTGAGACACTTCCCATTCTTCTTCTCCATCTATTTTGAATGTTTTAGTTGGTGGTTGGTGTATGGAAGATAAAGAGTTTTCCTAGTAAGGTTTGAGAAGGGAGGAATGGAACACTAGGTTAATAGTTGACTGTTGGGGAGGGATTCAAAGCTTTAAATTTTTTTTTTACAATTTTTTCTGTAGTCAAAAAAGGCACTAACCGTTGCTCTAAGAGCTTATTTTTCGGATTGTTAGTTTTGATATTGTTAGAAGAAAGAAAAAATTTTTTTCCGACAGCAAATGAGTCAGGAAAATCACTTATTTTAAGGTGACCATAACTCTTATAGGTTTTAATTGACTTTTCAAATTCAAATCCTAGTTGTTTCTGGTTTTGGTGAATCTGATTGATATAGTGACTGAAAGTTTTATTTTAAACTACATGTTGGCTTTAAAAATTGGGTTGTTGTCCATACATGTTGAAGAAAGGAGATTGCTTAGTAGAAGTGTGAGTGGAGTTGTAGGCAGATTCAGCAAGAGGGTTCCAGTTATCCCAGTGTTAAAATGCAGATGCACTCAGGTAATGTGCATAGGAGTGTGTAATCCAAATGGGATGCAAAAATGGGCCTCCACGTCCCATTGGACATCACGTGGGCCACGTGGGCCTATGTGGGTGTTATTGGTTTTGGGCATTTGGGAGCCAAAACACCTTTTTATGGTCTTTTGGGACACGGAACCTCACAGGCCCGCTAGGGTGGATGGGCCACCCAAGCCATATGGGCTTATTTTGGCATAAAAGGGCCCAAGCTTTATTATGGACATACTTGCCCAGACGGGCTGACCCGCCAAAGTATGTAATTCTCACTATTCGGGATTGTGGCGGCCCATTGGGGCCGCTGCCTTTGTTGCGGCCCTTTGGGGCTGCCTGTGTTCATTGGTAAAGCCCACGTGGAGCCCAATGGCCCGCGCAGGGCTGTCGCGCGGGCCTGGCTGGTTGCGCCCAGCGACCAGTGCCATGGAGGCGGGGCTCACGGCCCCAGCTTGCTCCCCCTTCCCTCGCTTGCCGTTGCGAGGGGGATGGGGGCAAGCTGGCTGGGTTGAACCAGCCAGCAACCGACTGCAAGAGTTCTGTTGGTCAGGGCAGGGGGGACCTGACCACCCCCTTGCCCAAGGAGGTGGCGGCGCCGGTTGCAAGCTTAGCAACCGGCAAGTGGGGGGGAATTCATCACCCCTCCACCATTGAGCGGTTGAGGCAACCAAGCAAAGGGGCGCTCTCCCCCCCCCCTTTACCAAGGGGGAGGAGCAATGGGCCTGGGGGGACCTGATCACCTCCCAGGCCAACCTTCTTGACAACGCCCTGTGGGTATTGACCCCCAGGGCCCCTGGTGAGGGGATTTGACCGCCCCCACCAGGTATTCGAGAGAAAGAGGGGGGGACAGCATGTCCGCTGGTCACACCCCCCCCCATTGTGAGAGCCCCATTAGACAATATTGACACCAAGTGTCCAGAATTTCTTTTTCTTTAAATACTGCTCATTTGCCTAAGCTAATTGCTGGCCATAATTCTAACACATTATCAGTACCACCATCATCATTATTTCCAAGCAAGATAGACCCTTATACCTTACTTTGGAAAACCTCAAGGACCTCAAGTTTTCCAAGAAGATGTCTTATATCCCAGAGTCCAGCTCCACCAAGATATTTTTGAATATTCAGAACTATAATGCTTGGGCTGTCCTTATGGACAGTTAGTTGGATAACATCTGTTGTGGGGATATTATGAGAGGAGATGATACTTTGATAAGTTCAGAGGTGGAGAAGAAGGCCTATCATCTTTTTCTTAGACACTTGGATGAAAATTGGATGAGCATCATGTAACATGGGGTGCTAATACTCTGTTGAAGGAACAGAAGAGAAAGGGGAGTTTTTTATGGAAAATGCTCAAGTCAAAGTATTCTGGTGACTCTGTTCATCAAAAGGGGATTTCTTTCAATAGATTGTTTACTTTTAAATTTGGAAACTGTAAACAATTTGTGGGGGAAGCTAGATCTAGTATTGCTAAGTTCAAGTCATCTGGGCTGAACATGGATCCTAAGTGTTTGTCACTCTTAATTATTCAAAAGATTCCAAAAGAACATGAGTCCTTGGTCAGGATCATATCTCAGTTGGATCCCCTTCCAGGAGAAGAGGATGTGCTTAGAAGGATTGAAAAGGATGATCTTTAATTCAAGATGAAGGAGAGCACAGGAACTGCTCTGGTGGGCAAGACAGGAAAATCTGGGAAGAAGGCAAAGTCCAAAAAGTATTTATCAAAGGTCTTGTGTTATAATTTTCAGAAGAAGGGGCACTATGCAAAGTATTTCAAGGATGCCAAGAAGAGGAAGAAATCAGAGGAAAGAGAAAAAGAAGACAAAGAGGTCAACCTTGCCATGGAAAATGTTGCTATGGTGGCAGTGGATGTTTCAATGAAACAAGCTGTTGTGGAATGAGTCCCCAACAAGAAGGCTAAAATCAAAGAGCATCAAGAGATGGACTTGATTTATTATAGATTATGTAATCTTAACCTTGAAAATGAGAACTTATCAGTGGCTGATAATTCTTCATTCCTTACAGGAGGATTGTTGAAGGAGGATGTTCTTGTTTTGATTGATTCTGGTTGTACAGACCACATGTTTTTTGAGCCAAGTTTGTTTTCAAATATTAGAGATTTTGATTGTGTTGTAAATATTTGCCAAAAAGGAAGAAAAATCCAGATTAAGGGGATTGGAAATTTTATTCTTGCAAATCACATGGTTTTCAAAATAATTTTTGAGAAAGTGTTCTATGTACCAGATTTGCCTTATAACCTTGTGTCTCTTGGAGTGCTCTGGAAAAAGGGTTTCCAGATTTGTTATCTTAAAGAAGATAAGTTTTTTATTGATTTGAATGGGAGAACTATCCTGAGTGGACAAGTTCCAAATAAGTTGATCTGTGCTGACTTGTTCAAGATTTCAGCTCTGAGCACTGTTGCTCACAATAGAAGTCGCCATAAGGTAAAGGACAGCAAATATGAGAGTTGTACCTTAGGGGCCAAGACCAGGAATGTTTTCTCAAAGAGAAGAGACCACACAGACGTTCCTAGAGAGGAATTCTCAATTGATTTGGCAGGGCCATTTTCACCAGTGTCTCTTGGAGGGGAAAGATACTTCATCAATTTGGTTGATACAGCAACTAATTTTGTTTGGGTAAAACCAATAAGATCAAAGGATCAAACCACCAAGGAGGTTTCAGTAATCTTCAAAGTCTGGAAACAGAAACGTTTGATGAGGGAGATCAAGAGGGTTATTACTGATGGAGGGGGTGATTTTGTGAGTAAAGATTTTGAGAAACTATTGAATGATTATGTTATCACTCATATAGTTACTACTTCTAGTACTCCACAAAACAATGGAATAGTTGAGAGGATGAATAGGAATTTATTGGACAAATTCAGAACTATTATTGCTCAATCTGGTCTACCAAAGTTTTTATGGGCTGAGTTGGTGTGCACAGTGTGTCTGTTGCACAATATTGTAAGTGTTAATGGGAAGTGTCCTCATTATCAGTTTTGGAAGTTGTACCCCAAAACATCACACCTAAGAACAATTGGTTGCTTGGTGTATTATAGTGTCCACAATAATGAGATGGTTGGAAAGTTAGATCCTAGAGCCAGAACAAGGGCGCTTGTGGGCTATGACTTAATAAGTAAGTCATACAGGATTTATTGTCCAGGGAAAAGAAAGGTTATCCGTAGTAGGGATGTAAAATTTGAAGAACGTACCTTTCCACTCAAAAGGGGTGAACCAATTGCTGTTCAGGAATCACAGCAGTAAATAGCATTGGAGCCTATTTCCCCAGCAGAAGCTGGAGAGAATATCATTAGTGATGATATTGAGGTGGCAGATGTGCCACAGGAGGGTTCAGTACCCACTTCAGGGGAGTCTGTGGAATCAGAACCTGATGAGCCTCCACCTCCAGTTAGAAGGAGTGGCAGGATGAGAATGCCTGTTGATAGGTATGGGGAATGGAAGTCCCATTATGCTTCTGCGGAATATGAGGAAGATACACTTCAGGAACAGTTTATGCTTACTGAGATTCTACAGTTGAGTTCAGAAATGGGTAATAGAGTTAACCCAAATAGCTTTGGCCAAGCTATGAATTCTGATGAGAGAGCCAATTGGAAGACAGCTATTTCTGAGGAATTCAATTCTCTAGAGAATAATAGTGTGTTTGAAGTGGTCAAGCGGGATTCAGTTCCAAAAGGAAAGACCATTGTTGGCTCTAGATTAGTGTTAACAAATAATTTTGATACTAATGGAGTTTTGAAGAGGTTCAAGGCTAGATTTGTTGCACAGGGCTTCAAACAGAGAGAGGGTATTGATTACCAGGAGATTTTCTTGCCAACTGGGAGGCTGTCCACCTTCAGTTACATCATTGCTTTGGCAGTGGAGTTGGGTGAAGAAATCAGACAGGCTGATTTCGTGACTGCATACTTGAATGCAAAACTTGGAGATGAAGAGACTGTTTATATGTCAATTCCTGATGGTTTCAAGGAATGGCTGGTCGAGACCAAGCCAGAAACTATGCAGAAAATCTGTGTGAGAAGTTTGCTCTCAGCAGATAAAGGGGAGTATGTCCTCAAGCTGTGTAGATACCTGTATGGATTGAAGCAAGCAGCTAGTTCATGGTATAATACTATGAGAATGAAACTGATAGAGATTGGTTTCAAAAAAAGTTTGGCTGACCCTTGTCCCTTTGTGAAAAAGGATGCAATTTTGTTTGTATGGGTCAATGACATTATCCTTATTGGGAATGGTAAGGAGAGAGTCATGGAGACACTCAAAAAGGAGTTCAAGATAAAAGATCTTGGTCTGGCGCAGCAGGTTCTGGGAATGAAAGTTAGTAAGAGAAAGAATGGGATCAGGTTGCATCAGAACCATTATGTGTCAGCTCTACTTAAGCAGTATGGTTTAAAAGATGAAAAGGAATTTGGTACACCAATGCAGTCTAAAATTCAGTTAGAAAAGTCTACAGATGAAGAGCATCTAGAGTTTGTTCAATCCGGGAATGATTATAGATCAACTATTGAATCTTTGAGCTATTTGGGGCAGTGTACAAGGCCAGATATTATTTATGCGATTGGGATTTTGTCGAGAAACCAGGCATGAGGCATTGGTCAGCGTTTAAGAGAGTTATGAGGTATCTTAAAGGAACAAGCAGTCTGGGACTGCAGTTTTCAAAGTAATCAAACTTTGACTTGGTTGGTTTTTCTGATGCAAGTTGGGCAGATGGTAACACTAGGGAATCAACAAGTTGTTTTTTATTCTTTTTAGGAAAGAATCTAGTTTCTTGGATTTCTAAAAAGGTGTCAGCAATAAGTCTTTTGTCAACAGAAGCAGAGTACAGAGCGTACTTTTCAGCTTCACAGGAAGCAAAATGGTTGAGAAAGGTCTTAGAGGATACTCATAAACCACAAGGGTTTGCTTTGTTGTATTCTGATAACCAGAGTGCCATTGAGTTGGCAGAAAATCCAGTGTTCCATTCTAGAACAAAACATATTGATGTTCATTATAACTATATACGGGATGCAGTTAACTGCAAAGAGATAGTGTTACAGTACATGCCTACTGGGGCAATGATTGCGGATATCTTAACTAAGGTGTTAGATAGGAACAAATATGAAGCTTTTGTGTCTATTATGCGTATGGAATCCCTTTTGGATTAAGGGGGTTTTTGAAAATGCGGATGCACTCAGGTAATGTGCATAGGAGTGTGTAATCCAAATGGGATGCAAAAATGGGCCTCCACGTCCCATTGGACATCACGTGGGCCACGTGGGCCTGTGTGGGTGTTATTGGTTTTGGGCATTTGGGCGCTAAAACATGTTTTTATGGTCTTTTGAGAAACAGGCCCTCATGGGCCCCCCAAGGTAGATGGGCTTATTTGGGCATAAAAGGGCCCAAGCTTTATAATGGACATTCTTGCCCAGATGGGCTGGCCCGCCAAAGTATGTAATTCTCACAATTTGGGCTTGTGGCGGCCCATTGGGGCCGCCTGTGTTCCTTGGTACGGCCCACGTGGGGCCCAATGGCCCGCCCACGCGGTGGGATGCTGCGCGGGCCCGGCTGGTCGCGCCCGGCAACCAGGGCCATGGAGCCAGGGCTCCCGGCCCCGGCTCACTCCCCCTCCCCTTGCTTGCCATTGCAAGGGGGATGGGGGCGAGCTGGCTGGGTTGAACCAGCCAGAGACTGACTGCAACAGTGCTGTTGGTCAGGGCAGGGGGGACCTGACCAGCCCCTTGCCCAACAAGGTGGCGGCGCCGGTTGCAAGCTTAGCAACCAGCAGGTGGGGGGGAATTCATCACCCCTCCACCATTGAGCGGTTGAGGCAACCGAGAAAAGGGGCGCTCTCCCCCCCCCCCCTTTACCAAGGGGGAGGAGCAATGGGCCTGGGGGGACCTGATCACCTCCCAGGCCAACCTTCTTGACATTTCCCTGGGGGTATTGACCCCCAGGGCCCCTGGTGAGGGGATTTGACTGCCCCCACCAGGGATTTGAGAGAGAGAGGGGGGGACAGCATGTCCGCTGGTCACAACCCCCCCCCCCCCATTGTAAGAGCCCCATTTACCAATATTGACACCAAGTGTCCAGCATTTTGTTTGCTTGAAATACTGCTCATTTGCCTTAGCTAATTGCTGGCCATAATTCTAACACCCAGTTGTGTTGGTCATAACTGAAATACATCCTGAGCAATTTTTCTAGGATCTGATTTACCTTTTCTGTCTTGCCGTCTTTTTAAGGGTGAGAATCTGTGGATAGATTTCTTTTTATCTGTAATTTTTTCCACACATTTTTCCAAAAAGAAGAAACAATTAAAGATCCTCTGTCACTGATAATATCAGCTGGGAGTTCATGTTTAGTAAAGAAATGAGAGATTAAAATGTTGACTAAATCCACAGAGGAGATATCAGTTCTGGTTTTAATAAAGATAGACATTTTTGAAAAGCAATCAACTAACACAAGGATTGAGTCAAATCCATTGCATAGTGTCATCTTTTAAATAAATTCCATAGCCAGTGAAGTCCAGGGATCATCTGCAATTGGTAAGATTTGAAGGAGTACAAAGCTTTTGTGGTGACTGTGTTTCTTTCTGCTGCAAAGTTAAAAATAATATACATAATATTTGATAAAAGAAGTCATATTTTACGAATGGAAATCTCTCTTGAGTAGACCAATTGTGTTGTCTTTTTCCGGGTGAAAAGAGAGTGGGGAGTTTTGTTGTTTTCAAAGTATTTCAAAATGGAGCTGTTCATCTTCCTTGGGAATTGCAATTTTACTATGAAAGCTTAGAAGGCCAGTTTCTGGATATATCAAATAACTCTTTTCTTTTTACATTTTATGTAGCTTCTGAATAATCTGTTTGGTTGATTTTGTTGGAGATCTGGGATTGAATTAACCTTCTTAGTGTCCATAAAGCTGTTTTTTGGAAAGAAAGAAAACTCTATAAAGCTCAAATTAAGTCTGTTTCAAGATTTGTTTGGAACTTTCTGGGTTTTTTTCTGCATAGGGAATCCCCCTCTTGGGATAAACTTTGTCTCAAAGTGAGAAGAAATCTGGAACTATAGAGTGCTTTCCAGGTCTTGAGACTATGTTAAAGTCAAATTTAGATAAGAATTCAGCCCAATGAGCTTGTAAATGAGTTAAGACTCTAGAGGTCATAGTATATTTAGAGATAAATTATCATTATGAACTTCAAAGGTAGAGGTAAGACTGAGGAGGTAAGCTCTCCAAATCTTATTGGCCCATACAATAAATAAGATATCTTTATTGTGGATTTTTTAGTTCAGTTCAGAACGCCCCAATTTTCTTCTGTCAAAAGAAATTGGGTATTTGAATACATCAAGAGAGACTTGAGTGAGCAAAGCCCCTAGGATGTAGTCACTAGCGTCAGTCTTCATAAAGATTTTTCAATTAAAATCAAAATGTTTAGGGTACAAGCCTTGGTAGAGGCTTGTTTGAGGTCCTATAACTGCTTTGAAGCCCCTGGAGATGGAGAAAAAATCAGGTCTGAACCAGTGAGAGCAGTGAGGAGGTAATGTTTTCTGTGATATTTAATGATGAACCTGCAATAGAAATTAGAAAAACCCAAAAACTGTTGCAGAGCCTTTTTGTTTGTTGGTGCTGGCCAATCCAAGATCTTTTGGAAATTTTAGTTTTTCATTTCAATCCTATTCATAGACATTACTTAACCTAAGTAATCCACTGAGGAGGCATGAAACTAACATTGAAAAGCTTTTGCATATAAGTTGTTTGTCCAAAGTCTGTTCAAAAATTCACACACATGAGCTGTGTGTTCTTTTAAGTTCTTGGAAAAAATAAGAATTTCCTCAAGGTATACCAACACACAGATGGTAAGAAGTTCTGAAAAAATTTGAAAAATACATTGAAAAGATGCAGAAGCATTGATCAGTACAAATGGCATAACCAAATATTCAAAGATTCCACAATGGGTCCTGAATTCTGTAAGACGTTTATCCCATTCTTTGAATCAAAGGAGATTATAAGCACCCCTGAGGCCAATTTTAGAAAATATGGTAGAACCGGAAAATACTTTCAATAAGTGAGACAGGGAAGGATTATGATACCAATTATTTTGAGTAAAAGAGTTAAGTTTTCAATATTCAACACACAATTTCAAAAAACCATCCTTCTTTTTCACAAAGAGAACAGGTGAACCAGAGCTTGAAGTTCTGGGGCTAATGAAAACTTTCTCTTTATTTTCAGCTATATAGGTTTGTAGGGAATCCTTCTCATGGTCACTGAGAGAGTAGATAGGCCCAACTGGAGGAAATGGGCCTTCCAGTTTAATTTGAGGATTTTAATCTTGGTGAGGAGGGATTTTATCAGCTTCAAACTTGGAAAAAATATCTAAAACAGCATTGTAAGCTTCTATAACTCTCTCCATCACAGTTTAAATTTCTTCAGTTTCATTATTTTTGTCTAGACCTTCTGAAGAGGTCTACTTTTGGCCAGAATCAGAAGTGTAAATAATCATATGCAAAATTTGACTGGATAGATTTGACTGGATAGATCATCCTCTCTATCCTCCAAGAATTTCAGAAAATTATCAAAAAATATCTGATTCACAAAGGTAGTTGTTGAACTTGAAGGAAATTTATGTGGTTTCATAGATTCTGAAAAGGTTACAGGAGAAGTGATCTTCAGGATCACTTGTGGAAGTTAAGTAGTGGAAAAATAGAGCTCAAAAGAAGGGGAAAAATTCAAAGTTTTTTGGTGTCTTGGGGTGATTAATCCCAATTGCAAATTTACCTCAGGGTTCCAGAAATGGAGGAAGTCAATACCCAGAATAATATATTATTTGGGAGGAGTATGAACAACCATGAAAGCCCATTCTAAGTTGGGAAAGGAAGGTAAGGAGAACTTTAAGGAAACCTCATGAGTGATTTCATGAGATGGAGAGTTGGAAGGGTTCAAGTTAAATAAAAAGATAGGAGTGGTTAGACATTCAGGAGATGAGGAAAATTTAAAAAACATAGATTTGGAAATGACATGTTGGGTTCCTCCTGAGTCAACTGTTACACTCTGGGACTGATTATTGAGCCAAAAAATTTAAATTAAGTCTTTATGAGGGGATTCTGACACTTTCCCTTCCAAATTATGTACTCAAGTATTGGAGAGGTGATGGTTATGGAGTACAACATTTCCATCACCTAGTCTTTTCCCTGTTTGGGTTTGGCAGGAGTAGGCTTTTTACCAGGCTTAAAGTCTGGATTTTTTCTACAGAGGCTAAATATTTGAGCACCTCAACAATAGTTAAAAAAACAATCCTTTTCTCTTCTGGCTTTTTATTCAGCCTTAAGGTGTCCATTCTCAACTAAATTAGAATTAGGAAATTAGGTTGGAGAAGGGTTATCAGATGTAGCCTTTCTTTTCCCCCTGAATTTTTCTTGGTGGCTGGGTTTCTGAGGCCTTGGAGTAGTTGGGAAACTGGTTCCTGGTCTTGGAGTATGATGGGAGCTGAAAGACTTCTCCCTGATCCTTTTGTGTTAACAAGAGACATACTTAAGAAAAATTTCCACTAAGTCTTGAAGGTTTTCTTGGTGTCCATCATATCCAGCTAGTTGGTCCTATAATCTGTATTGAACTCCCTGTCTGAAGTGAATGAAAAAGGTTTATCACCCCCCCTACAGATGTTAGTCATGAGGGTCCTGAATTCAGTGATATAGTTAGTTGCATAAAATTTTTCTTTCATCTTGAGGAGTTTCACTCCTTTTCAGCATGTTGAATTTATAGAAAATCCTGAAAAAGGTTATGGAGCTGATGAGTGAACAAAAAACAAGATTTAAGTAAGGATTGTGTCTTGTGATTACCAATGTGAGCAAGGTAGGGTTGGATCCATTGAATAGTGTTTCCTGAAAGTTACAGGACTTTAAATAAAACTTTTTTCCTGTCATTAGAAAAAAAACCTCTGATCATTGGCAAAGATGAGTTCACAAGCTTGGAGGAAGGGTCTAAGATTGGTTGGGTTTGTCCCATAAGATGTTTCTGGGGAATTAATTGATGCATATTTTAAATGAGAAGAGGGTTGGTGGTCAGAAGGTTTGGAGAAGTGAGTCATTGCAGTGGTCATTTGCTAAAGAATGGCCAGCAGAGCATGGTCAGTAGAAGGCACCTGAGGAGTGGGCAGGAATTTAGCCGCTGGGAAGTTGATGGGATTTCTGTGGAATGATAATTTTTACTAGGATTACACTTTGGTGAGTTTTAATCCAACCCACTCAAGATCCCAGATTCAAATCCTGAGTCCTCATCCTCATCATCTTCTTCATTTTCTCCTGGGATTGAAACCAAGCTGGAATTTTAGGCAGGTGAGTCCAAGCCATGGTAATCCGTAACTGGAAACTGTCCTTTAACTCTACAAAGACTATCATTTTCAGAAGAAAGAATTGTACAAATAGAAACCTGGGTGATAGGATCCAACTATGCAGTGGCCATAGGAGTAGAAGGGGTAGCCACAGGTTCTGGAAAATTGGAAATGGTTCTATCTTTTCCCCACACTATGCAAGTGGAAGGGTCAGTAGGTTCAGTGATACCCCTTGCTCTGGAGCTAAGGGTCACAGTTGGGTTAAAATTTGAGAAAATAGTGCATTTTGTGGAGGCAATCTTATTTCTAAGAATGAGGGGTGAAACAAAAAATGTTTGTCACTTAAAAAATAATGAAATTATCAAAAAACAAAAGTTATACCAAAAGTCATTGAATATAAATCCAATCAAGACATCAAATTGAATTTTAAAAGAATCATAGTAAATGATTGAAGAGAGAGTTGAAGCCTTAAAGCATTGAAGAAAAAGTTCAAAGTGTTGAACAATCAAAGAAAAATGTCAAAGTGTCAAAGTGTCAAAGTGGGGTCTTAGAAATTGGATATTTGGAGCTTGAGGAAGGGGTTTTTTTTGGCAATATGAGGGATTGAATGAAATGGCCACAAATTTAATAGACAAATCAAGCGTGGGGATAGATAGAAAAGCAAGCAAAAATTTCCAAAAAATTAATAGAAATATTTGATGCAGTAAATAGGGTAAGGATTTTTGATGGGTGAAAGGGATATTATTGGGGAAGAAATCAGTTTAATTTCACAAAGGCTGCTGACATGCAAGCAGGGCTTGGCACAAGGTGACTTGACCTTCAGTAGGCTTGGAGGAAAGGTTACTGGAAGATGCTAAAAAGGAGAAGAGTAGGGATTGATTGAAGATAAGGTGCTGATGAAACTTACTTGGATGAATTGCTAGTAAGAAGTATTAAACTGTTTTCTTGGGGGAAAATCAGGAAGGAGGAAGAAGAGGCCATTTTAAATAGACAAGAACTGGAGCTACAACAAAGGTACAGTTGGTGGGAGGTCAGACTACATATGTAATGAGAAGGGAGTAGTCTAGGTAACAGAGAGGGCTGCTCTGGTATGCTAATACATTGGGGTAGGCTGCTTCTAAATTCAGTTAAGGTTACAGGGCTGAGCTGTTTAAGTTTGGATATTAAATTTGAAGGATGTAAGTGTACATCAAGTTCATGAAACTATGTACTAAGTAGAGAGAGTATAGGATAAAATCTGGGAAATTAAGTATGTGCAATCCTATAGAGTCTATCTGAATTTTTTATGAGGTTGGACTTTATGTAGATATGTACTGTATGAAGATCCTCAGGATATATACACCACAAAAAAAGTGACAGCACTTGCTAGCAAGTGCCATCAAGGAAGCGCTGGTTGAAGCTCTGTCCAATCACTACAGAAAGGTATTTTCATTCTCTAACACGTTTTGGGTGCACAATGCTGAGTGACTGTGCACCACGCAGACGCACTGTGCACAATGCACAGGGACTGTTCAGAATGCACAGCAACTGTGCACAATGAACAGTGACTGTGCACAATGCAAAGTGACTGTTCAGAATGCACAGTGACTGTGAACAATGTGCAGCAACTGTGCACAATGCACAGAAACTGTGCAAAATGCACAGCAACTGTGCACACTGCACAGCAAATGTGCACCATGCATAGAAACTGTGCACAAGGCACAGAAACTGCATACAATGAACAGCAACTGCGCAAAATGCACAGAAACTGTCTGCACAATGCACAGCCACTGTGCACAATGCACAGCAACCCTCCATCATCCATTCTGGAGGGGTTTTAACCCTCCATCATGAATTCTGGAGGGTTTTAACCCTCCATCATCAATTCTGGGGTATTTTGACCCTCCATCATCAATTCTGGAGGGTTTTAACCCTCCATCATCCATTGTGGAGGGGTCTTAACCCTCCATCATCAATTCTGGAGGGTTTTAACCCTCCATCATCCATTCTGGAGGTGTTTTAACCCTCCATCATCAATTCTGAAGGGTTTTAACCCTCCATCATCAATTCTGGAGGGTTTTAACCCTCCATCATCGATTCTGGAGGGTTTTAACCCTCCATAATCCATTCTGGAGGTGTTTTAACCCTCCATCATCAATTCTGGAGGGTTTTAACCCTCCATCATCGATTCTGGAGGGTTTTAACCCTCCATCATCGATTCTGGAGGGTTTTAACCCTCCATAATCCATTCTGGAGGTGTTTTAACCCTCCATCATCAATTCTGGAGGGTTTTAACCCTCCATCATCAATTCTGGAGGGTTTTAACCCTCCATCATCCATTCTGGAGGGGTTTTAACCCTCCATCATTCATGTTGGGGGGGTTTTAAGCCTCCATCATCAATTCTGGAGGGTTTTAACCCTCCATCATCCATTCTGGAGGGGTTTTAACCCTCCATCATCAATTCTGGAGGGTTTTAACCCTCCCTCATCCATTCTGGAGGGGTTTTAACCCTCCATCATCCATTCTGGAGGGGTTTTAAGCCTCCATCATCCATTCTGGAAGGGTTTTAACCCTCCATCATCCATTCTGGAGGGGTTTTAAGCCTCCATCATCCATTCTGGAGGGGTTTTAACCCTCCATCATCCATTCTGGGGGGTTTTAATCCTCCATCATCCATTCTGGAGGGGTTTTAACCCTCCATCATCCATTCTGGAGGGGTTTTAACCCTCCATCATCCATTCTGGAGGGGTTTTAAACCTCCATCATCAATTCTGGAGGGTTTGAACCCTCCATCATCAATGCTGGAGGGTTTTAACCCTCCATCATCCATTCTGGAGGGTCCATCATCCATTCTGGAGGGGTTTTAACCCTCCATCATCAATTCTGGAGGGTTTTAACCCTCCATCATCAATTCTGGAGGGTTTTAACCCTCCATCATCAATTCTGGATTTGTTTTAGCCCTCTATCATTCATTCTGGAGGGCTTTTAGCCCTCCATCATCCATTCTGGAGGGGTTTTAACCCTCCCTCATCCATTCTGGAGGGGTTTTAACCCTCTCTCATCCATTCTAGAGAGGTTTCAACCCTCCCTCATCCATTCTGGAGGGGTTTTAACCCTCCCTCATCCATTCTGGAGGGGTTTTAACCCTCCCTCATCCATTCTGGAGGGGTTTTAACCCTCCCTCATCCATTCTGGAGGGGTTTTAACCCTCCCTCATCCATTCTGGAGGGGGTTTAACCCTCCCTCATCCATTCTGGAGGGGTTTTAACCCTCCCTCATCCATTCTGGAGGGGTTTTAACCCTCCCTCATCCATTCTGGAGGGGTTTTAACCCTCCCTCATCCATTCTGGAGGGGTTTTAACGCTCCCTCATCCATTCTGGAGGGGTTTTAACCCTCCCCCATCCATTCTGGAGGGGTTTTATCCCTTCCTCATCCATTCTGGAGGGGTTTTAACCCTCCCTCATCCATTCTGGAGGGGTTTTAACCCTCCCTCATCCATTCTGGAGGGGTTTTAACCCTCCCTCATCCATTCTGGAGGGGTTTTAACCCTCCCTCATCCATTCTGGAGGGGTTTTAACCCTCCCTCATCCATTCTGGAGGGGTTTTAACCCTCCCTCATCCATTCTGGAGGGGTTTTAACCCTCCCTCATCCATTCTGGAAGGGTTTTAACCCTCCCTCATCCATTCTGGAGGGGTTTTAACCTTGCCTCATCCATTCTGGAGGGGTTTTAACCCTGCCTCATCCATTCTGGAGGGGTTTTAATCCTCCCTCATCCATTCTGGAGGGGCTTTAACCCTCCCTCATCCATTCTGGAGGGGCTTTAACCCTCCCTCATCCATTCTGGAGGGGTTTAAACCCTCCCTCATCCATTCTGGAGGGGTTCAACCCTCCCTCATCCATTCTGGAGGGGTTTTAACCCTCCCTCATCCATTCTGGAGGGGTTTTAACCCTCCCTCATCCATTCTGGAGGGGGTTTAACCCTCCCTCATCCATTCTGGAGGGGTTTTAACCCTCCCTCATCCATTCTGGAGGGGTTTTAACCCTCCCTCATCCATTCTGGAGGGGTTTTAACCCTCCCTCATCCATTCTGGAGGGGTTTTAACCCTCCCTCATCCATTCTGGAGGGGTTTTAACCCTCCCTCATCCATTCTGGAGGGGTTTTAACCCTCCCTCATCCATTCTGGAGGAGTTTTAACCCTCCCTCATCCATTCTGGAGGGGTTTTAACCCTCCCTCATCCATTCTGGAGGGGTTTTAACCCTCCCTCATCCATTCTGGAGGGGTTTTAACCCTCCCTCATCCATTCTGGAGGGGTTTTAACCCTCCCTCATCCATTCTGGAGGGGTTTTAACCCTCCCTCATCCATTCTGGAGGGGTTTTAACCCTCCCTCATCCATTCTGGAGGGGTTTAACCCTCCCTCATCCATTCTGGAGGGGTTTTAACCCTCCCTCATCCATTCTGGAGGAGTTTTAACCCTCCCTCATCCATTCTGGAGGGGTTTTAACCCTCCCTCATCCATTCTGGAGGGGTTTTAACCCTCCCTCATCCATTCTGGAGGGGTTTTAACCCTCCCTCATCCATTCTGGAGGGGTTCAACCCTCCCTCATCCATTCTGGAGGGGTTTTAACCCTCCCTCATCCATTCTGGAGGGGTTTTAACACTCCCTCATCCATTCTGGAGGGCTTTTAACCCTCCCTCATCCATTCTGGAGGGGTTTTAACCCTCCCTCATCCATTCTGGAGTGGTTTTAACCCTCCCTCATCCATTCTGGAGGGGTTTTAACCCTCCCTAATCCATTCTGGAGGGGTTTTAACCCTCCCTCATCCATTCTGGAGGGGTTTTAACCCTCCCTCATCCATTCTGGAGGGGTTTTAACCCTCCCTCATCCATTCTGGAGGGGTTTTAACCCTCCCTCATCCATTCTGGAGGGGTTTTAACCCTCCCTCATCCATTCTGGAGGGGTTTTAACCCTCCCTCATCCATTCTGGAGGGGTTCAACCCTCCCTCATCCATTCTGGAGGGGTTTTAACCCTCCCTCATCCATTCTGGAGGGCTTTTATCCCTCCCTCATCCATTCTGGAGGGGTTTTAACCCTCCCTCATCCATACTGGGGGGGTTTAACCCTCCTTCATACATTCTGGAGGGGTTTTATCCTTCCATCATACATTCTGGAGGGGCTTTATTCCTTTATCCCTCCCTCATCCATTCTGGAGGGAATTTAACCCTCATCCAATCCTCCTCTGACTTGGAAAACGACCCAATAAGGACAATTTCAACAATTTGAGAAGAGCTTTCCCCACTGAATCTCAAAGTGTCAATTATAAGCCCAAATCAGATCACCAGGAATTATGAGATCCCTGATTCACTTTTCATGCTTATCTTCCCAATACTGAACTGATTTTTCTCTTGATTCTATTATCTCCTGATAAGCTTTTTCAGGAATGTCTTCATTTGTCTCCAGTTCCTTGGATCTGGCAACTAATAGGTCAGTGGTTGAGGAAATCTGCTCCCATGAGATACCTTGGAAATATTCTATTTCAAGAT
The DNA here is from genome assembly GCA_025617555.3 of Puccinia polysora. Taxonomy (NCBI): domain Eukaryota; kingdom Fungi; phylum Basidiomycota; class Pucciniomycetes; order Pucciniales; family Pucciniaceae; genus Puccinia; species Puccinia polysora. Next base: position 13,474,368 of record CM062641.1, read on the forward strand.
CAACAAGAAGGACATCCCTTTGGCCAAAAATGATTTTTTAAGGTGAGTAGCTAGTGGTTGCTTTAGTTGAGATTTGATCAGAAAAGATAACCAGAGGAAGAATTTTGTGACAATTCTTTCCACTTTCACCAGCCAGTTTGATAAGAGCAGCCTTCAAACAAGCATGGCCTTGTTCCACCATTCCTTGGCCTTCCAGATAATGAGGAGAAGTCACCCAATGTTTTCCAGGAAGTGATTAAATCATATCATAAGGTTTTCCGCCAAATTCAGATCCATCAACAGTAGAATAAAATTGAGCCAAGCCATAACAAATGGTCCAGTTCTCATAAAGGAAAGCTTCCACTGATTCAGAGCTGAGATTCTTCAGAATTTTTGCTTCAACCCCTCCAGAAAAATCATGTCTAGCCACAATGAGTTACTTAGCACCACCTGCCTTAATATGAACCACATCCATAGCAATCTTTCCAAAGGCAGTGTACTCCCCAGTAGGATAAAAAATTTTAGCTGGGCACCTAAGATCACATTTCTGAAAAACTTCACAACTCTGGCACCATTGAGAGAAGGATTTCTTTCATGATGGCCACCAGAATGTTTTGGATATGCATCAATAAGTTTTGGTTTCCCCACAATGACAAAGACCCTCATGGACATTTTCAAGGGTTTAATATTTCTTAGAAGGGATAGTAAAAAAAATTAGAGCCCAAGGATTTCCCCTTTTCATAAGCCTAGAACCTTGGACAAAGAAATTAGAGGACTTTCTTTTAGGGGATTAAAATTCTTTTGCAGAAAGATCAGGGGGTCTTTGGAGAGTTGAAAGGTAATTCTCTAATTTAAGCCAGAAGCCCTTCTGGAATCCAGAATAATCTTGAGAAGACAAAGAGAAGAATGGTCAAATTATAGATTCATCCTTGTCAAAATCAACTACAAAATCTGATTCATTATCTCCCCAACAAAGTTGATATAAACCATCAGGCATGGTGAATGATTTTCAAGGCCTGTGAGCAATATTAAAAGAGAAAAACTGAATAAAATCCACCCAAAGAGTCATAGGAGCATCTGGAAGGCTGGGAGCATTGATAATTTCAATGATGGATTGAGAGTCCACTTGTCATTTGAAATGTTGACCCCAGAGGGCTGTTTGAAGTTTATTCAACATTTGGGCTAGGCTTCAGAGTTCCATTTTTAGATGAGATTATCTGGATTCTACATCTGAAAATAAAAAAGATTTATAAAGAGCAGGATGGTCCCAACCATTTTCATTTTCCTGAGTAAGAACAGCCCCAACAGATTGATGACTAGAATCAACATCCAGCTTGATCTTGCAAGCGCCCAGTCCATAAGAGATCTTATTCAACACCATGTCTTTCAAAAAAATGTTTTTGAGCAACTGAAACAAATTTTCATAAGGTTGGGTCCAAATCCATTCAGCTTCTTTCCTGGTTACACAATGCAAAGAGGCACAGATTTTGGATAAAGATGGAAGGAAGATTTGAACATAAGTTACAACACCTACAAAGCCTCTAACTCAGTGGAGTTGATCGGATTGGGCCAAGAGATGATCTTTTTTACTTTTGATGGTGCCATCCTTCTTCCTTCCTGGCAGACCACATGGCCAACAATTTCCAGGGCAGGGACACAAGAAGCCAATTTGGATCCAGAAACAGTCAGGCCCAATTCCTCAATTTGAAACAGAATCCTTTCCAAATTAGTAGCATATTCCCAGATGAATAAAAAAATCCTTGAATGCAAAGATAAGAGCTTGTTATTATAATCAGAAACAGGACCTTTAATTCTTCCATAGTCAATGAATATCCCAGCATGGTCAGTAATTTCATCCTGAAGGATCCAACTCATCTGAGGCTGATAGACTGCGACCAAATTGGTGGCACCTTGAGGCAATTGAGTCAATCGGAATTGACCATGAGGAATATCAAAGGTAGTGATGGGAAAATAGATAAGATGTAGAGTTTGTTCATCATATCCACCCATAATGTCCCCCATACCATAGCCACTCTCCCAGAAAACAATTCCAAAAATTCTTTGGTAGCAGGAGAAATGCCAGAGTCTTTAATTGTAACTTTTTTGAGAGTTTGGAGATTGTTAACTACTCTAAGTGTACCATTAGTTTTAAGGAAGCAGAAAATAGGGCTGGAATAACTCAAAATTAACTGCTGATATAAACCAGTACAGACTTGTTTGCCGATCAACTTGATAAATTCATTGATTTTAGCAGCAGGGATTTGAATATTTTTCTTTTGCCAAGGATTGTGCTAAACTATGGGGATATTGGAAGGGAGACAATAGGATTCTTTCAAGAGACCTCTCTCCATTCACAGAAGTCAATAGATTTTTCCCTCAGAGATAAGAAATTTTTGATCAAATTCAACTCATCAGGAATAAGCCATGCATCTGGACCAAATTTTACCACTATCAGAAGTTCTTCAGTCACACAACCACAAGGCACATTGGGACAAGCAAGAGATCAATCTAAGCCACAGTAAGTATTGCAGTATAAGGGATGGTGCATGAGATGAGGTTTAAGGTTGGGGGGCAAGGGCCAATTGATGGGTTGGACCTTTTTTGCAACTGTTTCATACTTGGCGGCAAAAGAGAGAAGTTCCTGTTTCCTCCAAGGGTTGACCACAAATACCTGACTGCAAAAAAGGTGTGGCACAAGGTATAGTTTCAAAAATTATGGTAGAAGAATTCCCTAGTGGTTCATAATTGGGAAGACTTGCTTTGACCCCCAAGTGCCTCCACTGAAGTCCATATTCCTCCATACAAAAACCATGAAGAAAAGAATAAAGATCAAGATCTATTTTATAATCATTGCAGAGATTAGCACCAGAAAAAAAAGAAGATTAAACAGGATTAAGAGAACAAGGAAAAGAAGAAACCACAGATCAAGAGAGAGAGGAAATATTTCTGGGATTTTTTTGAGATGTTTTTTATTTTTAATACTTTTCAGATCAGAAGAAAATGATGAAAAAAAGAAAAATAAGCCTCTGGGATGAGAGTTGATCCTTGATTTGAATTCCAAGGCTGGGAAGAACTAAAACTATCAGTAGAATCAACCATTTGGCCAAAAAATGAGAGGAATTAGAGGTTTCCTTCTGCTTCCCCTTTAGAACTGATTTAGGAGGATGACCAGGGAAATCTCTTTCCCAAAAAACAGAATCCAAGGAGAAGAGAGGAAATTCAATCTTCCTTCCATCAGCATTGGGCAGAATGATTCTATCCCCAACTTGATCAGAAAACATCAAGGTAGCACCAAAGTCCATTAACAATGGTCAACCCAAGATCATAGGTTGTTCCAAACAAATAATCCAAAAATGACAGGTTCCAATGATATTTTGACCAATTTGAACTGGAAAATCTTCAGAAATACCAACTAACTCCCAAGACTGATTCCCTATTCCATACACCACAGATTTGAAGCTTACTATAGGACCCAGCTTGAGTTTTCAGGCCATTGAATCCAAAATCAGGATAAGTTGAGAGCCAGGGTCAACAAGGGTAGAAACCGTTTTATCCAATTTTCCAAGAAACCAAAAATGAAAAACAAGCAGACAAGAGTACAGGATAAAATCTGAGGAAGGATCAGTTCCGCCAGAGTCCTCAAGAAACTTTCCAGAGGAACCATTCAATTTTTCAGATCCAATTTCCACATGTCAACAAGAGACCCATTTCTTCATCCCTTCAGAAATAGAGAGAAAAATTGACAGGAGCTCAGCAACAGATAAATCAGGAATTTTCAGATCAGAGATTTTTTTAATACCCCTTCCACAGAATTGGGGTGGTCTTTAGAGATTCCCCTCTCAAACTGAGCTTTGGGCTGGGTGGAGGGAGGATGCTCAGGTGAAGCAGGGATTATTACAGGATTAGCAGGTTGGAGTGTTGCAAAAGGAGGAGGAGAAGGATCACTGTGGTTTTGAAAACTTTCCATCAGAGTTCCTGTTTCTAATTCAATGTCTTCCACCACAGAGGAAGGAGGTCCAGGGGAGGATCAACGTTTGATTGGTTTACAAAGGATAGCAGATGGCATAGGAGAAGCTTTGTGAAGTTAGGGTTACTCATGTTTTTTGCTAGCCCAATTGGATTTATAAGCTCTGGAGAAGGTAGAGGAGGAGATAGCAGGAGGATACCATGGTTGAAGAGCACCATAGGAAGATTGAAAACCCCAAGAGGCCCCAGATGCTTTCTTAGGAGTATCAGGAGGAGATGGCTGAAAAGAGGCCACCACATGACGGTGAGGGTGTGATTAATCAAAAGGGATCAGAGCACCACTAGGAAGAAAAAAATTATTTACCTTCTGTTCCACCAACTTCTTCTCCTTATCCTTCTGGAGTTCAGGGCATTGTCTGGTTCCATGACCTTCCCTATGACAAAAGTAGCAGACCAAAGTGGATTTAGGAATCAAATTAGAAGGTTTGGGAGCAGCAAGAGCATTAGTCTTTTGATCCATTTTATTTTAAAAATCTTGGAGAATTTTTGTGGTTTCATCAATAGTTGCAGTTTCTTTGTTAGCCTGATTATAAATTTTGGAAAATGACTGGCCTCCATTTTCCTCATAATTTTGTTAGAATCAGAAAATGAGGGAGCAGGAACAGGTTCAATGGTGCAAGGTTTTTCAAAATTTAGGGAAGTTTTAACTTTCATGACTTTATCAACAGCACTCCTAATAACAAGAAAAGCAGGAAGCTTGAAATTATTATCCCTAGTCGTGATCATAGATCCAGAATTAACCAATTTGTCCCTTATTTTCTCCTGGACTCCTAGAAAAAAAGATTGGAAAAATTGGACTTGAATTTTGGACATTTTGTCAATAGGATCATTTCTAAGGAGGTAAGATTGGAAAGGATCCCAAAATTTCCTAAAAGATTGATAATAAGAGGCTGAATAAATATCATCCTTTGAGACCCACTGAGAGCCAAGCTTATCCAAGCTCTGTAGCGTAAATCAAGCTATATCTGTCTTTCCCCAATACACAAGAATTTCTTCCCTTAGAAGCATGAAGTTATGAGACTTGAATCCATCAGAAGACTCAATTCCTTCCATAACTTCATCATAGGAAATAAACAATTTTTATTGATAGGCCATATTGTATTTGCTACCTCCATCCATTTCCGCAGCGATTTTGTAAGAATCCATGAATTGCTCAACATTTCTCCCATTGAAACCCAAATTCTTGTTCTGGGAATTGATCTTTACCATCTAATCACAAACAGAGGAGGAAGTGGTAATGTTAGATTTCATTTTGAATGACAGAGTTCCTAGGGGATACAAAGAGCAGATTTTCCAAAGTGGCTCACAATTGTGGCAAGAGTAGGGTTTCACAGAAATAACAAGAGTCTTTCCCAAGCAGTGAACAATTGGGAGGACTTACATCTGAGATAAGTTGCCTCCATGGATCAGATACAAGAAAAAGAGAAACAGAGAAAAAAAAGGAAAAAGGATTGGATTTTGAAGATGATTCCAACTGTATTGGGACTGTAAATCCCAAGGTTTCTGTTTTGATCCCAGTCCAAAGGACCAAATGTAAGACGCCAAAGGTTCTGAGCCGCAGGCACTTCTGTGGAGTGGAAAAGGTGTTTTTAGGATGCCCTCCTGAGTGTTACAAAAATATTTCAATGTGACCAGAATCAAGATCCAGAACCTTGTAAATAAGGAATCAATGGAAAGGATTAATTTTGATATTAGTCAGGATTAATGGAACAACACTATCTGAGGAAAGATGGTGCAGGAAAATACTTGAGCAAACTAAGTTAAATTTTGTTCAGAGTTCAGAAGAAAAAGGCAGTTTTAAGTAACAACACCAACAAAGTAATAACTCTGGTTGTCAGCAGAAGATTAGGAAATATCAACACAATCCAAACCAACCTCCAGGTTCTCAATGAACCTGCCCAACTCTCCGCAATCAATCACTTGAAGGGTACCAGATAACTGTTGTTAGCAGTAAAAAACACAGCAATTTGTTTTATGAAGCTCTAGAAGCAATGCAGTAACCAATTTGAACAATAATGACCAAGTACTTCTCAAGGGACTCAAGAATAGAGTGGAAGAATTCAAATTCAAAGAAATAAAGGGAGGTTTAACACTCCATGTTTCAAGCTTAAAGAAACCTCTCATTAAAATTTGAAGGGTTCCAGAAAGACAATCAAATCAATGATCAACACCAAAGTGGTCAGAGAAAGGGATCAAAGGAGTGGTTTAACACACTCAAGAATTCAACCAAATGAAATCTTCTTCTTTCAGAAAGGCTATTTGTTGGTGATAAGCATGATTATCAGGGGATAATCAACAGATATATACAGCTTTATGATGACTATGATGACAATGATAAGACACAAAGGGGGATACCCTTATTTATTGATCATAGGATTAAATGATGATTTGATACCATAAGATGGATGATTAGATGATAGATGATTGGCAAAAAGGCAGGGGAGAGCCCCTCCTTTTATTAGAAAAAGGTCCAGTAGACTACTTACAAGATATAACCACAAATGAGAGCAGAAAAGGATTTTTTTTGATCGACCAGGGAAACTAGTAATGAAAGCAACAATGATGGAAAAAAACAAAGATCATGACATGAGTATTAAAAGAGAATTTTTGGCCTTTATACAGCGTCTGATTTTAGTGTTTTGTGTTTTGGTATGATGCTGGTCCTTTTCACAAAGCGCATGGGAGTACTAATGCAAATTAGTGGTAGTGGACTTGTTTTTCTCAAATTCGGACTTTTGAAATTGGGATAGCTGGCTGGCAGAGATGGATGGGGTTTGACAGCCAGCAGAGGCTTACTAGGGCACAATGCTCAATCGATAGTATGGAATCAAGCGGGTGACATGATAGACATTGAATTCAGGGATGGGATAATCAGGAGAGCTGCGTGGTTGGGTGTTTGGCAAGAAGGTTGGTGATGTAAGAACAATTTGACGCTGGCAGAGCCCAGATACCTGGGGATGGTTACCCAAGAGTGGCTGAGTTAGGAGCAGTCAAGAAGAAGTGTGTGTAGGGTGGAAGTGGGAGGAGTAATTGGAAAGTAAGCTCAATGGTGTCAGCCTCCTGGATTCCAAGACCCTTGCTATCCTTTAGCTACCAGAGGTGATAGAATAAATAATAAATATATTATTTAATAAATGCAGCAAAAATACGTAAAATATTTGGATTAAGCTTGTTGCAAGGTTAAGTGGTTTTTTAAGGTTTATTGTTTTAAATAAATATGAATAAATTTATTATTAAATATTTTTATAGAGGGGCCACAATAATATTGGGGATCTTTAACACCTCTCTTCAGGGATTTCAGTATGAAAACACCTAGTCCTGGTTACTTTGGCCTCTTTAGTTTAAAGAATATTTTACCCAAAGATAATATGTATATAAAATACACAGTGGAGTGTCAGGGCCTTGTAGCCAAGCTACCACGACAGACAAAGGATAATAAAACTTACTGGTATATTATTAAATCCTTTGGGTATCTGTTTGAGAAGTGTACTGATGGGTTAAACCTGTATACAGGGTTTATTAGGTTGTTCAGCAGTTTTAATTGATAAAAAGAGGTTGAGGAAGGATATTATTGATCAGACATTGCCATAAATCACTTACTTCTCTCTTAAAAGTACTTGGTTACCTTGGAACAGTTTCTGGATATGAATATAACTGGGTCTCTGCCCATCAATATCCTCAAAAGAGCTCTTTATTTATAGCTTTTGGAGTCTCAATATTGTCCGTCTGAGGGTTGTAGATGCTCAAAGGGACGGATACTAAAGCTAGCAGGGTAACCAGGGGTAGCCTGTCATCTGTTTTTGATGCTATAGCACGGGTAGCATCTAATTTCTCATGGTATGGGAATTATTCCACTTTATAATAGACATTGGGACGTGTGAATAACACTAATCTGTCCTATTTATGTATTATTTAATTCATTATCCTTAGTAAATTATCCCAGTAATTTAATAATTATATAAATAGAAATTTCTACGGATATCTTCATTTCAGGTAAGTTCTCATTATGTATTATATAACTGGAGTAAAAGTCATAATGTTGATTGTACTCCTTAATTTCGAGTTCCAGTTGAATTACTAAGATATTTACTTAAAAATATAAGTCATGTGAATTCATGTAATATTTTTACATCATGAGCTTTCTTAGTATTTCACAATAATATTGATTTCTAGAAATTCTCATAAAAGTATATTAAAGTATTTTAATATATTTTTAGGAGTTGTCATTGTCTTATTTTCAACATTCTTGGTACTTTGAATTATATTAAATAAAAAATATGTATAAGGATTATTTGTGTATTTTTATATGTATTTTTAGACTGTCTACTATCCACGGGAAAATTTATTACATATGTAGAATGCTCCCGTGTAGGTTGTAGCATTTTTACGTGGTACCCGAGCCTCACAGGCCACCTTTCACTCTGTCAACCCGTAGTCCCGCGGCTGCGTAATTTTCAGAGGCCCAGGGCTGCGTACACGACCTTGACGGAGTGACAGGGCTATATCTCAGCCACGCGCGGGTGCATTGGCTGCCGCGACTGCGTGCGGGAATTGTGACAAAACACATTTCTGCCCGTAACTCCTAAGATATAAACAACACCTCAATTCTAATTGAATTTTAGGTGTGAAAAATATACGTGACAATGTGTGTGAAATATTTAATTGGCCAAAAAGCTCAATAATGGAGCCGTAGTATTTTGGTTTTTCTTTCCTTAATTATTTAGAAATATAAGGAGTTGGATTTCAAGGGTGGGGTCAGTGAGTGACCCTACCTAATTTTGGGTGGATAACCCATTTCTATAATAATATTTTTGGTTTTCCTACTACTTCTTAGGTTAATTGTATTATTATTATTATTTTGTTTTTGTTACTTTTGCAGCTTGCTCTGCAATAGTAGCAAGCTGACATTTTCCCCACTCAAAGATATGGCCATATCTGAAAAAAATCTGGAGGAAGTTGGGAGAAAAAATTAACTTCATGTGTGTTTCAGTTCCTTTTGCTGGCCCTGTAGTTTCTGAGATGTATTGGTCCATCAGGTATATTATTTTCTGTTAACCATTCATCTTTGTCTGCAGATTCTCCTTTGTATCTTACAAAGTATAGTCTGACATCTTTTCCTTGTACTCTCTCTTTCTTATCTCTCAATATCCTGCTGACTTTCCCTTTTTCTTTCACAAGGTCAGGTTCTATTGAGATTATTGCTGGAGGGAGGTTGCTGCCTTCTCTTGGTTGAAAGTGTTTAACTAGGCTAACAGGAAATACTGGATGTTTCCTTGATAATTCTTCACTCAAGATTACTTCCACAGCAATTTTGCCATGCATCTTCTTGATAACAAATGGTCCAAAAAAGGCTGGTTTCAGTCTTCTGTTGCCTGCTAGGTTGTTGAGATTGGTTGTAGATATTAAGATCTGATCTCCTATTTGAAAGTCAGGTTCTTTATGTGATTTGTCCCATCTTTGTTTGTTTTATTCTACTGCTTCTTCTACACATTTCTGAACATTATTATTTGCCATATCTATCATCTTCTTAAAGTCAAGAAATGTTGGTGAATAGTGGCTAAGTTATAGTTCAAGTTATTCCTAGGGCGTTTTGGAATACATCCTCTGTCTAGTATGTAAGGAGCTTCTTTGGTAGTAGAATGTTGACTGCTGTTATAAGCCATTTTTAGGGCTGGGTGTAGGCTTATCCAATCGTAGAAATAACCATCTGAGTTTTTGTATTCTAGATCAAAGCTACAGGACCTTCTTAACATATCTTCTAGGTTCTGTATCATTCTTTCAGCTAATCCATCAGTTTGGGATTGCATGCTGTACAAAATGCTAGAGTAGTACCCAGTATATCATGTAGATTCCTCCAAATCTCAGCGGTGAATTTGGGGTCTCTGTCACTGATTATAATCTTGGGTATACCCACATTAGCTACGATCCTGTTCCAGAATAGTCAAGCTACATCCAAAGCACTATCTTCTTTGTGGTTAGGTAAGAGTTTTGCCTTCTTAGAATATCTGTCAACTATAACTAGGACATAGTTATATGAATGAGTACTTCCCGGGGGGAGGCCAGTGAGAAAATCCATATCAATGATTTCCCATCTGGTTGTAGATTCAGAGATTTTCTGTAAGATTCCAAACCTTTTTGCAGTAGTTTTATTAGATTTTTGGCAGGTTTCACAGCTAGTAACATATTTAATAGTGATTTCTCTCCAGTCTATCCACCAAGCAGTTTGTCTTACTTTCTCCAAAGTTCTTTCTGTGGATAGATGGCCTGATGAACAGTTGTAATGTAATTCCTGGAGTTTATGTTTTATATGTTCTTTGTTGCTTAGTACTAATACACTGGAATGTTGGTGTCTATAGTAAAGGAGAACATCCCAAAAGGTAAACCTTCCTGCGTTTTATAGTTTAAGTAATGAAGCAGGCAGGCTATTTATCAAAGCTACTTCTGGGGATTCACATTCCATAATGGTAATCAGCAGCTTGATTTCAGGAGCGTAGCTATCCCTTACTAGGTTGAAGAAAGCAGTATCTAATTCACACAAGTGGATCCCCATGATTGGAGCACTCAATACAAAAAGATTGATGTTCAGGATAGGAAAAATATCTTGATCTTCAGGGTCATATTCTGCATTTTTAGAGTCATTAGGCAAAGCATTCCTACTTAGACTATCAGCATTCTGATGTTTAGCTCCAGCTTTATTCACTATAGTCATCTGACCTCTATACTGTTGTGTAGCAATTTGCCACCTGAGCATATGTCTGCTGGGAGTTTTCATGTTCATAAGAGTTCTTACAGCATTGCTGTCCGTTATTACTTGAAAAGTGGTGCCTTCTAAGTAATAGTGTAGCTTCTCTAAAGCCCATACTAGTGCCAAACATTCCAACTGACTGGCCCCATATCTCTTCTCTGTATCTTTGATCTGTCTAGATATGAAGAGTACGGGTTTTTCTACTGGTCTGTCTTCTTCTATCCTTTCCTGATGTAGAGCAGCTACTAACCCTTCCATGCAGGCGTCAATTTAAACTTTGAAAGGCTTGGAGTAATCTGGTTGGATAAGTAAAAGGGTAGAGGTCATAGCTATTTTTAATTCCTCATAGTTTTTTAGTCTCTCATGAGTCATTTCAAATAGGGTGTTGTTGTTGCATACTTCATACAGAATTTTATTTAGCATAGCAAAATTTGGTATTTATTGTCTGTAATTACTGCAAAACCTAATGAAAGACAGTAATTCTGTCTTGTTTTGAGGCATAGTTCTATTCATGACAGCGGTCACTTATTTTGATCAGCAGCTAGAGTTAGACCAGAGACTATATGTCCTAAGGCTTTCAATTCTCTGTAGCCAAAGTTGCATTTCTTCATAGACACCTTCAATCCTGCTCTGGAGATAGTCTGGAGTACTAATCTTACTTGTTTAATATAAGTATCCCAATCATCAGAGTATATGATAACATCATTTATATATACCATAATCCATCCTTGTCTGATTTAAGCACCTATAACTGTATCCATTGTTCTCTGGAAGTGTGATGAAGCATTCTTTATACCAAAGGGCATCCTAAGATATTCATTTATTCCCAAATGACAGATTATTCTCATAAACTTCCTGCTTTCAGGGATTATTGGTATCTGGTGGAAGCCTTTAAGCATATCCATAGTAGTGATGTACTTAGCCTGGGACAAGTTATGCAGAGTATGATCAATCCGGGGTATATGATAATAATCTGCTTGAGTGTAATTGTTGAGCATTCTGAAGTCTCCTACCATTCTTGACTTGTCATTATGCCAAGCTATGATTACAGGTGTGGTCACATCTACCTATTTATTATTCCCTACTTTCCTTAATACTTGTAAGTCTATCAGTTCTTGGATATTTTCCTCAAGAGCTTTTCTAGACTTAGGACTAGAAGGATAGGCTGGCCTTCTTAAGTTAGGAGGATAAGGAGGCTTAATGGTCAATTTCAATACCATATCATTTCACACAACACCTCAATTCTGACTGAATTTTAGGTGTGAAACATATACGCGACAATGTGTGTGAAATATTCAATTCGCCAAAAAGCTCAATAATGGAGCCATAGTATTTTGGTTTTTCTTTCCTTAATTATTAAAAAATATAAGGAATTGGATTTCAAGGGTGGGGTAAGTGAGTGACCCTACCTAATTTTGGGTGGAGAACCCATTGCTGTAATAACATTTATGGTTTTCCCACTCCTTCTTAGGCTAATTGTATTTTTATTATTTTTATGTTATTTTTGTTACTTTTGCAGCTTGCTCTGCAATAGTAGCAAGCTGACACTGAGCCTCTCAGGCCGCCTGTCACTCTTTCAACCCGTAGTCCCGCGGCTGCATACTTTTCAGAGGTTCAGGGCTGCGTACAAAACCTTGAAAGAGTGAGGATACTGTATCTCAGCCGCGCGTGGGTGCATTGGCTGCCGCAGCTGCGTGCGGGAATTGTGACAAAACACATTTCCGTCCCTAACTCCCAAAATATACACAAAACCTTGATTCTGACTGAATTTTATGTGTGAAACCTATACGTGATAATGTGTTTGAACTATTTAATTGATCAAAAAGCTCAATAGTGAAGCTGTAGTATTTTGGTCTTTCTTTCCTTAATTATTTAAAAATATAATGAGTTGGATTTCAAGGGGAGGGTCAGTGAGTGACCCTACCTAATTTTGGGTGGCAAATCTATTTCTGTAATAATTTATATTTCTTTCCTACTCCTTCTTAGGTTAATTTTCTTATTATTATTTTTTTATGATACTTTTGTTACTTTTGCAGCTTGCTCTGCAATAGTTGCCATCTGACATTCCCCCACTCCAAGATATGGCCATATCTGAAAACAAAACTGGAGGATGTTGGCAGAAAATTAAGGAGAAAATTAACTTCATGTCTTTTTCAGTTCCTTTTGCTGGCCCTTTAGTTTCTGGGATGTATTGGTCCATCAGGTATGTTATTTTCCGGTAACCATTCATTTTTCTCTGCAGATTCTCCTTTGTATCTTACTAAGTATAGTCTAACATCTTTTCCTTCTACTCTCTCTTTCTTGTCTCTAAATATCCCTCTGACTTTCCCTTTTTCTTTCACAGGGTCAGGTTCTATTGTGATTATTGCTGGAAGGAGGTTGCTGCCTTCTCTTGGTTGAAAGTATTTGACTAGGCTAACGGGAAATACTGGATGTTTCCTTTATAATTCTTCACTCAACATTACTTCCACAGCATTTTTGCCATTCATCTTCTTGATAACAAATATTCCAACAAAGGCTGGTTTCAGTTTTCTGTTGCCTGCTAGATTGTTCAATTTGGTTGTAGATATCAAGATCTGATCTCCTATTTTAAAGTCAGGTTCTTTATGTGATTTTTGCCATCTTTGTTTGTTGTATTCTACTGCTTCTTCTACAAATTTTTGAGCATGATTATTTTCCAGATCTATCATCTTCTTAGATTCAAGAGATGTTGGATGAATGATGGCTAAGTTATAGTTTAAGTTATTTGGAGGGATTTTTGGAATCCATCCTCTTTCTATTATGTAAGGAGCTTCTTTGGTAGTAGAATGTTGACTGCTGTTATAAGCCATTTCTAGGGCTGGGAGTAGGCTTATCCTATTGTAGAAATAACCATCTGAGTTTTTCTATTCTAGATCAAAGCTACAGGACCTTCTTAACATATCTTCTAGGGTCTGTATCATTCTTTCAGCTAATACATTGGTTTGGGGATGGTATGCTGTATAAAATTCTAGAGTAGTACCCAGTATATCATGTAGATTCCTCCAAAACTCAGAGGTTAATTTGGGGTCTCTGTCACTGATTATAATTTTGGGTATACCCACATCAGCTATGATCCTGTTCCAGAATAGTAAAGCTACATCCATAGCACTATCTTCTTTGTGGTTAGGTAAGAATTTTGCCTTCTTAGAATATCTGTCAACTATAACTAGGACAGATTTATATGAATGAGTACCTTCAGGGGGGAGGCCAGTGACAAAATCCATATCAATGATTTCCCATCTGGTTGTAGGTTCAGAGATTTTCTGTAAGAGTCCAAACCTTTTTGCAGTAGTTTTATTAGATTTCTGGCAGGTTTCACAGCTAGTAACATATTTAATAGTGATTTCTTTCCTGTCTATCCAGCAAGAAGTTTGTCTTACTTTCTCCAAAGTTCTTTCTGAGGATAGATGCCCTGATGAACAGTTGTCATGGCATTCCTGGAGTATATGTTGTAAATGTTCTTTGTTGCTTAGTACTAATAAACTGGAATGTTGGTGTCTGTAGTAAAGGAGACAATCCCAAAAGGTAAACCTTCCTGCTTTATAGGGTTTAAGTAATGAAGCAGGTAGGCTATTTATCAGAGCTGCTTCTGGGGATTCACATTCCATAATGGTAATCAGCAGCTTGATTTCAGGAGAGTAGTTATCCCTTACTAGGTTGAAGAAAGCAGTATCTAATTCACATAAGTGGATCCCCATGATTGGAGAATTCAATGCAAAAAGATTGATGTTCATGATAGGAAAAATATCTTTATCTTCAGGGTCATATGCTGCATTGTTAGAGTCCTTAGGCAAAGCATTCCTACTTAGACTATCAGCATTCGGATGCTTAGCTCTAGCTTTATTCACTATAGTCATCTGACCTCTATACTCTGTATAGCAATTTGCCACCTGAGCATATGTCTGCTGGTAGTTTTCATGTTCATAAGAGTTCTTACAGTGTTACAGTCAATGATTACTTTTAAAGTGTTGCCTTCTAAGTAATAGTTTAGCTTTTGTAAAGCCCATACTAGTGCCAAACATTCCAACTGACTGGCCCCATATCTCTTCTCTGTATCTTTGATCTGTCTAGATATGAAGAGCACTGGTTTCTCTACTGGTCTGTCTTCTTCTATCCTTCCTTGATGTAGAGCAGCTACTAACCCTTCCATGCAGGCGTCAATGTAAACTTTGAAAGGCTTGGAGTAATCTGGTTGGATAAGTAAAAGATTAGAGGTCATAGCTATCTTTATTTCCTCATAGTTTTTCATTCTCTCATGAGTCATTTCAAATAGAGTGTTGTTGTTGTTTCATACTTCATACAAACTCTTAGTCAGCATAGCAAACTTTGGGATGTATTGTCTGTAATAACTGCAAAAACTAATAAAAGACAGTAACTCTGTTTTCTTTTGAGGAATAGGCCTATTCATGTTGGCAGCTATCTTATTTTGATCAGCAGCTAGGGTTAGACCAGAGACTATATGTCCTAAGGCTTTCAATTCTCTGTAGCCAAAGTTTCATTTCTTCATAGACACCTTCAATCCTGCTCTGGAGATAGTCTGGATTACTAATCTTACTTGGTTAATATGAGTATACCAGAAATCAGAGTATATGATAACATCATCTATATATACCATCATCCATCCTTGTCTGATGTAAGCACCTATAACTGTATCCATTGTTCTCTTTAAGTGTGATGAAGCATTCTTTATACCAAAGGGCATCCTAAGATATTCATTTATTCCCAAATTACAGATTATTCTCATAAACTTCCTGCTTTCAGGGCTTATTGGAATCTGGTGGAAACCTTTAAGCATATCCATAGTAGTGATTTAATTGGCCTTGGACAAGTTATGCAGAGCATGATCAATCCAAGGTATAGGATAATAATCTGCTTGAGTATAATTGTTGAGCATTCTGAAGTCACCTACCGTTCTTGATTTGTCATTATGCAAAGCTATGATTACAGGTGTGGTCACATCTACCTGTTCATTATGCCCTACTTTCCTTGATATTTGTAAGTTTATTAGTTCTTGGATATGTTCTTCAAGAGCTTTTCTAGATATAAGACTAGAAGGATAGGCTGGCCTTCTTAAGTTTGGAGGATAAGGAGGCTTAATGGTCAATGTCAATAACATATAATGTCCTTTAATATCACCAATGGGATGATCTTTAGTACAAAAAGCATTCTGGTTCTCAAAGAAAACTTTTAATATATCCTTCTTCTGTTCCTCAGAAAGTTTCATATTCAGGGCTTCTTGAGAGAAATATTCTTGGTCAAAGCCTTTTGAATGCTTTTGAGAAGTAGAGGAGGGGAAGTTAGACTTAATGGTGCATATCTTCAACTTCTTGTCCCAATTACCTCCTACTGTGAAGTATCTTCCTTCACACTGGAACAAATCTATACCATATAGACATAAGGCATCATTACCCAGTATTAGGTAGTCCCATAGTCCGTTGAGCAGTACTACGAATTCCAATTGTATCCTCAAAGACCCTCTAGTATGAGGTAGTATTATAGGAGCAGTCCATACTCCAATAGCATTCATGGTAGATTTTCAAGAGCTGAACCCGGCTTTTGGGACGGGCGAAAGGTGTTCTTTCCAATTGGGGTCCCATTTGTTTAAGAATTCAGCACAGAAACATGGTCAAAAGGCTCCACTATCCAGTAATAATGTTACAGGTCTGTTTTTCTACAATCCTGTTGGATAACAAGTTGGAACAGTGGTATAACTTTTCCCACTCATAGTTTTGACTGTTAATGGTCTGACATCCATAATATGTCTAGGAATTATAGTAGGATCCCATTGTTGGGGCAAGCTAGAATCCCCAAGGATGTTTTTAATTTCTACAGAAGTGCCTATATCTCCTTCCATAACATTAACAGGGTTGGTCAGGATCAATTCACATTCAGAAAGAGATCCTTCAGTATCAGCTATATCTTCATAGTTCTGATTCACTTTGACCTCCTGATCTCCTTCCAAGACTGGTATCTTTCTTTTTGGTAATGGGCAGTCTTGTCTCATATGCCCAGTCTTGTTACAATTTCAACAAGTTGCAGGCATCCTCTCTTTATCCCTATTCTCATTAGGTTTCTTATTATCAAAGGCATTCATCAGAGGAGTTTTTTCTCTGGTTTTGTTGATTTTCTAGTTCTCTTTGGGTCTGGAAGGGGCTTTCTTGTCTAACCCATTCATGTCTATTAGTTCCTCTAGCACATTGATTAAAGTTGGCAAGTCAGCATCCATACTCATCCTACATCTTACACTATGGTTAAGGTTGCCAGGACACAGGTTGAGGAGTCTTTCATTTGCTTCCTCTTTATCAGAATCTGGATAGAAGAAATCCAACCTTTTCTTCTGTTCAAAGCACCATTTGTGAGGTTTATCCTTGGAGGGGTCAAATGAGGAATTTTCGAAATTTTTCATCATTTTTCTTTTCCACACTCTAGAACCAAATTGTTTGTTAATCAGAAGTTTCCAAGAATTCCATGGTAATAATCCTAATTCTTCTCTTTTACTGATAAACCAGTCCAATTCTTCTCCTTGAAATAGTCTGGGAAGTCTGACTAGAGCTATAGCTTCTGGTAGGTCGTAAGAGTTAATAGTGTAGTCAATAAATTTAATTGAATTTATATGATTGTATTCTCCTTCACCAGAGAACTTGGGCCATTCAGAAATATGGTGTAACAGTTTTAGTGCTTGCTCCATCTGAGGGGTAGGACTAGGCCTAAAGGTGTCACTCCTATGCATTCATAATAAGGGTGGTGCATAAGGAGTAGTGGTTTGTCTGGGAGATTTTGGTTCCTCTGTGGTACTCCCCAAGGGGTTGGTCAGATGGGCTTTCAAGTCTCTAAGGTCATTTTTGATCAGATTAAGTTGCAGGTCCACTTTTTTGTTAAGCACATCCAATTTTTCACTAAGGGATAGAATATAGCTGTTAGTAGTGGTTACCAATTATTTTTTGAAGGGGTGGAAAGACATAATAAAATCTTCTTGGATTCCTGATAACATATTCTCAATTGTTTGAGTCTGTTTGATCCTACCTTGATTAATTGTCTCCAATAACTGTTCTGTGTGTTCTTTGATTTCTTCCATTCCTACCATCTTTGTTTGGTTATTAATTAATTTGGCTACTACCAAGGTTAATTTATCCATTTGGGTATAAACACCGTCCAAATTTTCACAAAAAATTTTTAAATTATGACGTATATCATTAGAAAAGGACGTAATTACATCAGAGGTTTGTTTGGGCTCAGAGTTAAAAGCTAATTGTTGTAAATCCTTTTCCATTTTTGAGCTAAGGATATTATCTGATCCCAGTTTTTCTTTCCCTTTTATTTGGGATGGGAAGAGAATCTCTTCTTTCCTTATCCTTTTCCTTTCAGTTGGGCTAATTGATCCCAAGGATTCCACTTTTCTACGTAGGATTCTACCTCTTTCATTGGAATCATTTTCTGAAGAGCTATCTGGGTGGCTTTTTCCTGGGAGATTATCTTTTTCATAGACACCATGTCCTCCTTGGCTTGGGCTTCTTTGAATTCTTCCCAATATTTCACGTTCTCTTTGACTAAGCTTTTGATCCTGGCTTCCTTGGCCAGATTGTGCTGGGGTGGCTGCAGTGAATCTTTTTGTAAAGCAGGTTAGCTTGATTCTACTACTTTCTCTGGCTCTAGGTTGGGAGAGGGCAGAAGTGATTGGTGCTGCTCCTTGTCCATCAACATTTGATTCAGGGTTCTAATCCCTTCATGGTTGTCCCTATTGGTGGTCTCATGGTTACTGGGAGCTTTTGGCAAAGATCCATAGGAGGGATTTTCCTGAGGCTCTTGTGTACATCTATTCATTTCAGAATAATATGTTTATAAAAATTTCACAGAAAAAATCTGTAAAAAAAAAAATTTTTATTCAAAACTCATTTAAGTTGATGTTCAAAGGTACCAAGACCTTATTGGGGTAAAATTGATCCTTAATAGGTAATACTACAGGGTCTTGGTGTGTTCCAATGAGGTCTTCACCTGCCCAATCAATATTTTCAGGGCTTCCAGAGATATCTGGGATTTCCTGATCCAATAAATCAACTTCAGTAGCGGTGGTTTCTGGTAAAGGAGGTTTAACTGATAAAAAAGTTTATTTTATTGGTTAATAAAATATATCAATATTATTTTAAAAAAATGATATTGTAATACAAGTTGTACACTTACTTTTATATTTCAAAAAGTAATCTATACGGTATTTCTTCCAAGCTTTATTTTTCCTTAATAGGGCCTGAAAGTTGATACGCCTTTCAACATCTTCTTGTTCAAGGAGTTTATCTAAGTGTTTATGTGCAGAAGAGATATTAAGTTGCTCAGCTTGAGTTAAAGCTTTCCAACCAGTAGGTTTATAATTTTTGATATTCTTCTTTTCTTATCTTTCAAAGATTTAAATAATAAATTATTACTTCTGCATTGGTTTTTAAATCCACTGCAAAAAATTTAATGATAAATCACGGTTATAAAGTCAAATAAATTTATCTTTGATTTTATTTTTTTGTGGAATGTCCAGTCAAAGGTATTAAATATAATTAAATGGAATATTTCCTGGCCAGACCCCCAATTTTCAGCCTCCTGGATGCCAATAACCCTTCTATCCTTTAGCTACCAGAGGTTATAGAATAAATAATAAATATATTATTTAATAAATGCAGCAAAAATATGTAAAATATTTGGATTAAGCTTGTTGCAAGGTTAAGTGGTTTGTTAAGGTTTATTTTTTTAATTCAATATGAATTAATTGATTATTAAATATTTTTATAGAGGGGCCACAATTATATTGGGGATCTTCAACACCTCTCTTCAGGGATTTCAGTATGAAAACACGTAGTCCTGGTTACTTTGGGCTCTTTAGTTTAAAGGATATTTTACCCAAAGATAATATGTATATAAAATACAGGGTGCAGTGGCAGGGGCTTGTAGCCAAGGTTCCACGACAGAGAAAAGGATAATAAAACTCACTGGTATATTATTAAATCCTTTGGGTATTGGTTTGAGACATGCACTGATGGGTTAAACCTGTATACTGGGGTTATAAGGTTGTTCAGCAGTTTGAATTGATAAAAAAGAGGTTGAGGACGGATATTATTGATCAGACTTAGCCATAAATCACTTACTTATCTCTTATAAGTACTTGATTACCTTGGCACGGTGTCTGGATATGAATATAACTGGGTCTCTGCCCATCAATATCCTCAAAAGAGCTCTTTATTTATAGCTTTTGGAGTCCCAACATGGTCCTTCTGAGGGATGGGGGGGCTCAAAGGGACGGAAATTAAGGCTAGCAGGGTACCCAGGGGTAGCCTGTCATGTGTTCTTGGTGCTATAGCACGGGTAGCATCTAATTCCTTGGTTTATGGGAATTATTCTACTTCATAATTGATATTAGGACATGTGAATAACACTAATCAGTCCCATTTATGTATCATTTAATTAATTATCCTTAGTAAATGTTCCCAGTAATTTAATGATTATATAAATAGCCATTTCTATGTACATTCTGATGTCAGTTGAGTTCTCATTATGTATTAAATAACTGGAGTAAAGTCAGGATATTGATTTTACTCCTCATTTTCAAGCTCCAGTTGATTTACTAAAATAATTACTTAAAAATATAAGTCATGGGAGTTCATGTAATTTTGTTACATTGTATTTCACAAAGATATTAATGTCTAGAAATTCTCATAAAAGTATATTAAAGTATTTTAATATATTTTTAGAAGTTTTCATTGTCTTATTTTCGACATTTTTGGTACTTTAAATTATATTTAATAAAAAATATGTATAAGGGTTATTTAAGTATTTTTATATAATATTATGTACTTTTAGACTATCTACTATCCACGGGAACATTTATTAAATATGTAGAATGTTCCCGTGTGGGTTGTAGCACGTTTAAACGTACCTGAGCCTCTCAGGCCACCTGGAACTCTGTCAACTCGTAGTCCCGCGGCTGCATACTTGTCAGAGGCCCATGGCTGCGTACACAACCTTGAAAGAGTGACAGGACTGTATCTCAGACGCGCGCTGGTGCATTGGCTGCCGCAGCTGCGTGCGGGAATTGTGACAAAACACATTTCTGTCCCTAACTCCTAAAATATACACAAAACCTCCATTCTGACTAATGTTTAGGTGTTAAATGTATACGTGAAAATTTTTGTGAACTATTTAATTTACCAAAAGCTCAATAGTGAAGCTGTGGTATTTTGGTCTTTCTTTCCTTAATTATTTAAAAATATAAGGAGTTGGATTTCAAGGGTAGGGTCAGTGAGTGACCCTACCTAATTTTGGGTGGAGAATCCATTTCTGTAAAAATTTCTATGTTTTTGCTACTCCTTCTTAGGTTAATTGTATTATTATTATTTTTTTATGTTATTTTTCTTAATTTTGCAGCTTTCTCTGCAATAGTAGCAAGCTGACAAATGCCGTTGCAGAGCTTTCTGAGTGATTGGGGTCTCAACAGCATAATTTTAGAATTTTCACAGAGATTATCCAGCACATTTTGGGAAGAGATGATGGGAGGCAGGTTGTTGGGTGACACTGGCTGGGGATTTGGATGGCCTGGAGGACCCTTCCTAGACTGCTAGGAGGGAATGAAGTTTTGAGAAGAAAAAACAGAAGGGTAGCCATGCTGATAGCAGAAAATATATCTGTACATTTCTTTACTTATTTATTTATTTATTTATTTATTTTCAATTTCTGGATAAGATAAAATACCAAGAAAAAATTTTAATTTTTGCCCCTTTTCTTGAGGTGTACCAAGTTGGTCACCACACTGGTCAAAAAATAATATCTATTTTTTGGCCCTTTTACTTTAGGGCTTGTCAAGTTACTTGTTCTTTTTTTTGTTTTATTTACTTTGGGGCTTGTGAAGTTACTTTTCTTTTTATTTATTTATTTATTTTTATTTATTTTTCATTTATTTTTATTTCTTTGGTCTTATTTTTATTTATATTTATTAATTTTTATTTAAGCCTTATTTTAATTTTTATTTATCAATTTTAATTTATTTTTTTTACTTATTTTTTTTCAAAATATCTTCTTTTTTTTAATTTTTTTTTTGCAAATGGGGGCTGAATGGCTGCTCACGACTCCAGCTTGTGTTGTCAGCGGCTTTTTGCAACTGATCCAGGTTGCAAGCAGACGTTCATGACTGCAACAGGTTGCAAGGGGCCGCTCACAACCCAAATAGGTTGCAGTTGCGCCATGCAAACTCTTGTAGGTTGTGAAGGGGGGGTGTTATATATATGGCCAGCAATTAGCTTAGTCTTATGAGCAGTATTTAAAGCAAAAGAAATGCTGGACACCTGGTGTCAATAATTGCTGATGGGCTCTCACACTGGGGCAAAACGTTGGATGATATTTCTGATGAATTTGATTGAATGATAAATGGATGATGGAAAACAGAAGGGAGAAGAGCTCCTTAATTACAAAAGATTGGCCTCTTGTGAGCCCATGATACAACAAGCCAAAAGGCAAATTTTCCGCTACAAAAGAGCTCTACAGGCTCTACAGGCCTTGTTACTTGGTTTGGACTACATCAGCCCGCATGTCATCAGTCCCTGTACCCTTACAACCAGCCTATTCCGGTCCTTTCTTGTGTTTCCACTGTTACAGGGCTGAACCAGCCCCTTTTCTGTTTGATACCTGGTTGGGTTTCACCTCACAGGCTGGGTGGTTGCCTTATTCAATCAGCCCCTGGCCATACAAGTGGCCAGGTGGGACCCAGGACACACCTGGGTCTGGTCTAATACTCACATGGGGGGGTGTGACCAGCGGACATGCTGTCCCCCCCCCCCCCCTCCTTCTCACAGATCCCTGGAGGGTGCATTCAAATCCCCCCACCAGGGGCCCTGGGGGTCAATACCCCCAGGGTGTTATCAAGGTAAGGTGGGATGGGGGGTGGCCAAATCCCCTCCAGCCAGTTGCTCCTCCCCTTTGGTAAAGGGGGGGGGGAAAGCGCCCCTTTCCTTTGATGGTGGAGGGGTGGTCAGGCCCCCCCAACCGCTGGCTGCTTTGTTGCGGCCAGCCTCTTTGTCATCCTCCTGGGTGGGAGGGTGATGAAATCCCCCCCACCCTGACCGGTTGCACCTTGCAACTGGTTGCTGGCTGGTTCAACCCAGCAATCCTTCCCTTTCCCCCTCACAATGGGGAGAGAGGGGAGGGGGAGGAGGCAGGGCCATCAGCCCCAGCCCCATGGCTACAACAGCCGGCCGCCATCCCGCGCGGCAGCCGCCCTGCCCCCTACAAAGGCCCCGCAAGGGCCATTGGGCCCCGTAAATGGGCCGTAGGCAAAAACAGTGGCCCCAAGCAAATCGCAACACGGGTGGCAGCCCCAACTGGGATGCGACACAGGCGGCGGCCCCAATGGGCCGCCTCAAGCCCAAAAACTAAGCAAACCATACTTTGGCGGGCCAGCCCGTCTGGCAAAGTATGTCCAAAATAAACCTTGGGCCCAATTATGCCCATACAAGCCCATCCGGCTGTGTTTGCCATACCCCACCGGGCCCGTTAGGGCCCATGTACCAATAGGCCTGTTTCACGCGTTTTGAGGCCAGTTTCCCCAAATACTTGACATCCACACAGGCCCGTATGGTCCGTGTGAGTGTCCATTGGGCCGCAGAGGCCCACATGTGCATCCCAGTTGGATTAAACTTATACGTAGCACACGCTTAAGTGCATATGTATTTTAACAGGGGGTTGCAAGGTTGAAAATTTAATATTTTCCCATTTGAAATATCCAAATGGCTGAACAGTGCAAACTTGGTGCCTCAGTTGGCTCTTCAATTGTTTTAGGTTGACATCCCACCACTCCAAGCTATTTCCAAAACTGAATTCAAGTCTAGTGTCTCATGCTAGCGCTGTATTTTTTCTGGTGTGTGGGACCATCTAGAATTTTGTTTTCTGGTATCCATTCATCCTTTTCATCTGATTCTTCTTTGTATGTGACTAGGTAAATTCTGAAATCTTTGCCTTGGATCCTTTCTTTTTTATATTTTTGTAAAATTTTTATTTTCCCTCTTTCCTTTTTGGTTGGCTTCCATTTATTTTACTGTATTTGTTGGTTTTTTATCATGTTTGGTTGTGATGAATACATTTACAAATTACTCAATGATCTATTTCAGAGTTGATAAAATCAGCTAAAGTTAGAATGAAAGATTTGGGGATTTTTTTAAGTTACTACTGAAAAGTTGAAATGAATGTTACCTTTCTTAGTTCCAATAATTGGGCGTATCAGAGTTAGAAAACCAGCCATTAGAAACCCCCCATTTTCTTTGACCAAAAACGCCATTTTTAATGACTGGTTTCTGAAATACACATACCCCCTAACTGGTGTATTTCAAAATGGCGGATTTCAAACATCAAACCTGCCATTAAACCTACCATTTATGCATCATCATCAATCCACCATCCATCACATCTAAAACACCCATCCACATCAGAAAATCCATACCAATCCCATCTCCATTGCTTCAGGCACATCTCATCTCCATTGCTTCAAATCTCCATCCCTTCACATCTCTATTGATTCACATCTCCATTGCTTCACATATCTATTTCTTCACACAAGCCCCATCATCATCTCATCACCCCACATCAAATCACCATATTTCTCAAAATGTCCAATCAAACTTCCCGCCAGCAATTCCAAAATGCAAAAAGGCTGACTGAAATTTTTTTAGTATTTGACTCTGATTCAGACCCTGATTTGGAATCAACTTGGTTGGCTTTGAATGCTCTATTACAAAAGCAATAAATGGTTCCAAGAAGACAAACTCTCCAAAAACCTATGTCTGAAAGGCAAAAGCTTCATGTTCTCCCCAACTTAAGCTTCCAGCAACTTTTCCAAACTCTATTGCCTTCATTCATAAAAACTTTGGAGATGATTGAAGACCACCACATCTTCCAGAAAAATTCTTGGAATCCTCAACAAAATCCAGCTATCCAACTGAATGTTGCTCTTTGAAGATTTGGATCAAATGGAAATGGAGCGGCAATTCATCAATTAGAAATCTATTCTCAGTTGGTTATGGAAGCATTGACTCATACACCAAAGGATTCATGATTACTATCCTATCTTTCCGTTGCTCAGTCCTTTTTTGTCCAACCAAAGAAGAACTCAAGGAGATATCTCAAGTAATGGAGACTGAAGGATTTCCTGGTTGTATTGGGTTTCTTGAAGGAACCACCATCCCCTTGAGTCAAAAACCCAAGCTAGATGGCAACCAATATTTTTATTGAAAAAATGCAACTGATTCATTTGTTTTCCAATGATTTTGATGAAACCCTTGATCACACACTGACAAAATAAGTTTGTCTGTTTGTTTACATACTCTGTGGCACTACAACTTGTTTGCAATAACAACAAGAAGTTCATATCCCTCCATGCTGGCCTTCCAGTTTCTTGTCATGATTTATACGTGTTCAATCAGATGCAGATTGCCCAACAACCAGAGAACTACTTTTACCAATATCAATACCTTCTGGCCAATTCAGCTCATTCTAGTGGGAAATATGTGGTTCCAGCTTACCAGAATGTTTTGTCCAACAATCAAGGAAAAACCAATTTCAACTATCATCTTTCCCAATCACAAGTTTTGATTGAGCATGCCATGGAAGTCCTGAAATGAAGATGGGAAAGCTTAATGGAAATGCAAAACCAGCTTCAAAACCCCAAAGACATGAAGTTACTCATCCACTGAATTATCACTTGTGTAATCCTTCAAAATCTTTTGGCCAACATCAAAGATGAATGGAACAAAATATTTGAAGATGATATTCATGATCTGCCTCAAGTCATCCCTGTGTCATCTTTTCCCTCATCTTCTTCTATGAGAGAGCGGATTTTACCCCTCAACCTTTCCCACTTTGATGAGTAAGATTTTGTTTTGAAATAGGTAAAAAATGTTTTTTTTTGTTTTGGTTGTTCAACCAAGAATCCTAGGCTGACTCACTCCTTTTTTTCTCTTAGAAAAAACTGACCCAACACCTCACCCCACCACACCACCCACCTCACTCCACCAAACCACCAGTCCACTCTCCTCCTCACCCACCACCTTTGCACCCCTGGTAAGCTCTCCTCATCCTCCCCATCATCAGAAGCTAACAAATTGTTCCATCCCCCTCCAGGCACCTTCAGGTCCTCTGGTAAGCTCCCACCGCTCCTCCTTATGCTCCTCTTCCCTCCATCCTAGTTGACTCCTCCCTCTTGCTTGCTCCTTCACCCCCCCTCCTCACTTTCTCGCCGGACCCACCACTGGCCCCCACCACCTCCCCCCTCCTTGCTTGCGGGCCCCATCACCCCCCCCCCTCCTCCCTTGCTTGCTCCTTCACTACCCCCCCCCCTCCTTTCTCACTTGCTGGCCCCACCACTGCCCCCCTCCTTGCTTGCCGGCCCCACCTCTGCCCCTTCCTCCTTGCTTGCCCACCGGCCCCACCTTGGCCCCCCCCCTCCTTGCTTGCCTGCCAGCCCAACCTCAGCCCCCACCCTCTGGATTGCCAGGGCCCGCCCCCCTCCCCCTTGCATCAGCCCTTCCCTCCCCCCCTGTCAATGCCCAGCCAACCAACCTCACCCCCCCTCCCTGGTTCCCAAGCCCTGCCTAACTGGCCTCAGAAGGCCTGGCCCAATTCCCTCACACCCCAGTAAGTTTTTTTTTCTTTTTTTTTTGGGTGCTGATGCAATGTTTTTTTTTTTGGTACAGTTTTTTTTTTTTTGTGATCACCTTTCTGGTGAACTTGGGATCAAGTCCAGGTTTGGGTTCATTTTTTTTTGATCCAATCTTGTTTCACCAATGATTTCCATTTGACTGACTGTTTTTTTTTCAATCCCTCAACCGCTATTGGTGAATTTCCAATTCTTCCCCCACCCCCCTCAAAATGTTACACAAACAATCAAATCCTGTCTTGTTCCTCACCTCAATCTAAGTATAGGATTGAGGGGTAATAAGATGGAATGAGATGGCTTGAAAAACACATCAGACAGGTGGGAAGAGTAGGGCTGCTTGCCAAAAGAGGCTTCAATCTTGGGATTCAGAAATGTCTATGGAAGTTGCTGACAAAGGTATGAATGAAAAGTTTGTCTGGTCTTGTCAGAAAAAAAAGCCTTTGGGTCTGTACCCTTTTATTTTTGCCAAAAAGAAAAAGACCACATGTCACCGTCACATTCAACTCTTTTTACAACTCACCTCACATTGAAAAAGGTGAAACCTCTGAGTATTCCTCTTTACTTTCAGTTCAAAACAGGAAATCAAATGGACAACTGTTAAAATGCGGATGCACTCAGGTAATGTGCATAGGAGTGTGTAATCCAAATGGGATGCAAAAATGGGCCTCCACAGCCCATTGTACATCACGTGGGCCAAGTGGGCCTATGTGGGTGTTATTGGTTTTGGGCATTTGGGCGCCAAAACACTTTTTTATGGTCTTTTGAGTAACGGGCCCTCACGGGCCTGCCAGGGTGGGTGGGCCACCCACCCCAGATGGGCTTATTTGCGCATAAAAGGGCCCAAGCTTTATTATGGACATACTTGGCCAGACGGGTTGGTCCGCCAAAGTATGTAATTCTCACGATTCGGGCTCGGGGCGGCCCATTGGGGTCGCTGCCTGCGTCGCGGCCCATTCGGGGCCGCCTGTGTTCCTTGGTGCGCCCCATGCGGGGCCCAAAGCCCGCTGCAGGGCTGTTGCGCGGTGGGATGCCACGCGGGCCTGGCTGGTTGCGCTAGGCGACCAGCGCCATGGAGCCGGGGCTTGCAGCCCTGGCTTGCTCCCCCTTCCCTTGCTCGCCGTCGCGAGGGGGATGGGGGCAAGCTGGCTGGGTTTAACCAGCCAGCGACCAACCGCAACAGCGCAGTCAGTCAGGGCAGGGGAGACCTGACCACCCCCTTGCCCAAGGAGGTGGCGGCTCCGGCGGCAAGCTGAGAGACCTGCAGCTGGGGGGGAGTTCATCACCCCTCCACCATCAAGCGGTTGAAGGGACCGATTAGGGGCGCTCTCCCCCCCCCCCCCTTTACCAAGGGGGAGGAGCGATGGGCCTGGGAGGACCTGATCCCCTCCCAGGCCAACTTACTTGACAACGCCCTGGGGTTATCAACCCCCAGGGCCCCTGGTGAGGGGATTTGACTGCCCCCACCAGGGATTTGAGAGAAAGAGGGGGGGGCAGCATGTCCACTGGTCACACCCCCCATGTGAGTCTGAGACCGGACCCAGGTGTGCCCTGGGTCCCACCTGGCCCATTTGAGTGGCCAGGGGCTGGCTGCATGAGGAAACCAGCCTGTAAACAAGGCAATAAAGGACATCATGGCTGGTTGTAAAGGACAACCAGCCAAGGGGATTGAAAAGTTAAGGGGCTTGTTCAGCCCCATTGAGGTGGAAACACCAGAAATAACCGGAATAGGCTGGTTGTAAGGGTACAGGGACTGATGCCATGTGGGCTGATGTAGTCTAAACCAAGTAATAACGCCAGTAGAGCCTGTAGAGCTCTTTTGGGGCGGAAAATATTCCTTTTGGCTTGTTGTATCATGGGCTCACAAGAGGCCAATCTTTTGTACTTAAGGAGCCCTTCTCCCTGCTGTTTTCCATCCATCCATTCATCACTCCAATCAAATTCATCCAAGATATTGCCCCATTAGACAATATTGACACCCAGTGTCCAGCATTTCTTTTGCTTTAAATAATTCTCATTTGCCTAAGCTAATTGCTGGCCATAATTCTAAAAACAACGTATTGAAAACATGGATGAATATCAACTATCTGATGGCCAATTTTTTTTTCCTGACCTGGGCTTTGGAATTGACTTCAAGCAAAAAGGTGTGGTCAAAATGGTTTGGGCAGTCAAAAAGTACAAGCATTGTACTTTTCCTGCTGTGGAGACTGCCACTCATACAAGAATGGCAATGTCAATGAAAATCAACAAAAAAACTTGAAAAACTTGCAGGGACTTGGAGAGTGGGAAAATATACTCCAGGAAAAAAAATATAAATAAAAAGAAAAAAAGAATTTTATTGGTGGGGTTAAAAATAGTCCTGAGCATTGTTTTAATCAAAAATGATTTTTTTTTCTTTTTAATTTTTTCATCAAAGAAAATATATTTACGAGCCCAGAATTTGAATAATCTGCTTTCATTTATCTACTGGTCTACTGCTACCAATGCATGCCAAGGCTACTGACCACTTATCCTTTTTTTCTGTTGCCAGTTGTCCCCTCTCCATTTGCAGTTGGTGTTGCTATAGATCCTTCTCTTTTTCCTCTTTTTGAAATTCTAGCTCAGCCGGTTTCAACTTCCACTCATCATTGCATTTTTGCTGATGAGCCAAACTCTCAGCTTTCTGCTTTTTAAAATCAATAGCCAGTGGACAATCCCACTTCTCTTTTTCATACTGAAGTTTTTCGGATCCAATTTGAAATTTCACTGTTTTTCAGAGGGGAATAGGAATTATCTTGACTTTGAAAGCAAGGAGAATCCAATGGGATTGCTTGAATCTTGCTTATCCATGATCTCCTCAAAGCCCAAAACATTTTAAGTTTTTGTCCTCTTTTGAATGCTATTGGGGTTGATGTTGATGGAATTGGAGGCCTTTTGCTTTTCCTTTGCACAGGAGGTTTTTGTGGGAAACAAGTTGCTCTCATTTGAAGGGGGTGTTGGAGGCCTCATTTGCTTCAGATTTTGCCCATTCAGGAATGGATGAGCCTGTTTATTTCAAATCTAAATCAGTCAGGCTTAACTGGACAGAAGAGAAGAGAACTTGGTTCCTTACTTGAGCAGATGTTGATGGCAATGGTGATACAGGAATGACATCCTCCTCATCAGCCAAGTTCTCCAGTTCTTCTACCCCAGGAAGAGATAAATCCAAAAAAGGAGTTAAGGGGTCCAAGGTTGGTTTTGACTCATCAATCAATATGGACGTAGACGTTGTAGAGACTCCTGTGGGATTATATAAATAAAAGTAGCAAATAGCTTGCTGGCAGTCCTTGAATGGGAATTTGGTATTACTTCTACTCCTTTAGAGTATTAGTAAATACTAAGAGTGGTTTTGAATTTCCTGCCCTTCTAGTACTATAGTAAGTCTGCACAATAATTTATTTAAATTAATGGCTGGTTTCTTTGAGACTTAATATAGGTCTCAGATCAGACCTAGATTATTTATTCATTTATATTGGTAGGGTTTGTTGAAGAATGGACCAGATGTATTGGACTATTGGTTATTTATTGATCAGATATATGTGATCTTGACCAATATCCCAATATTAAAGGGTTCAAGGGTTTATCAAAGGGATGGTTCAGGAGAGGACCCAAGGATGGGTCTACCCACAGGGGGCTGGGTAGAGGAAAAGGTTGGTGGTTGCTTTTGGTTGTGCTCTCTTTCTTTGTAAGGGTTATTTATTAATTGAAGGGTGGTTCTTCTTTAATTTTGGTGGTGAATATTTAGGTCACGGAAGAACCCTTATTCCAGCATCTGTTGGGTGTTTCAATTGGCTAAAGATGGGTAATAACTTGGTTTCTGATTTCTTTTTTCCTTTATAACTGGTTCACTGATACTATTTATCTGGGTAGGTACCACAGATGGGTACTGATGTGTGAGCTGGGGTGGGATGTGCCAGATGGCATGAGGAGGTATGAGGATACAACTTGGATAGGGCAGAGAGGCCCTCCTTAAATAGACAATCTGGCCCTCAGGGGATGCTCAGGGCTGCCCCTGAGGGTGCCCTGGGGCTTCCCCTGTTACAGTTGGATACAGGTACATGAGACATTTTAGCTGGTTGGAAAAATACATTGCATGAAACTGAGGGAATTATGCTGGTTGGACAAGAGACACTGCATGAAACTGAGGCAATTCTGCTGGTTGGACAAGGCTTTTACAGGTGTTTCCTGCATTCACAGCCCTGCATAAACTGCTTTGAAGTGCAGATACAATATTTTCCTGTGCAGTACTGGTGGTTTTTTTGGTGTTACTTGCTTCTACCTTCATGTATTTCTTGTGCATTACTGGTGGTCTTGTTTGTTGCTGCATGGTCTTGGCTGCCTGCATATATTGCTGGGTAGCCCTGTGGTACTTGTACTGGTGGTTTGTTTGGTATCACATGCTTCTGACTACATAAATTGCTGTGAGGTGCTGAGGGTTGTTGGTACTGGTAGTTTTTTTCGTATCACATGCTTCTGACTGCATAAATTGCTGTGTGGTACTGAGGGTTGTTGGTACTGGTACTTTGTTTGTATCACATGCTACTGGCTGCATAAATTGCTGTGTGGTGCTGAGGGTTGTTGGTACTGGTACTTTGTTTGTATCACATGCTACTGGCTGCATAAATTGCTGTGTGGTGCTGAGGTTGTTTTGTACTGCATGGTTCTGGTAGTTTGTTTGGTATCACTTCCTCCTGCATATATTGCTCCTGTATACTTATGCACAGCCTTCTTTATGTATGCTTGCTTATTTTTTTGGTCCTGGTTGAGACTGGTTTCACTTTCTCCTGCCTGTACTGTTCCTGTATGCTTCTGCACAGCTTTGTGTATGTATATTTGCTTGTTTGGTTGGTTCTGGACTGGTTGCACTGCCTCCTGGATCTGTATACTGTATTCTGGATGAGGTTACTGTATCTGGCATGCTGCACTGCCTCCTGTGTCTGTATGCTGTATTCTGGATGGGGTGACTGGATCTGGCATGCTGGATGAGGTGACTGGATCTGGCATGCTGCACTACCTCCTGTGTCTGTATGCTGTATTCTGAGTGAGGTGACAGGGTTGGTGTATGGTTCTGGTGTTGAGGGTAAACTGTTACTGGTATGTAATTGAGGGTTTGAAAGGTATGTCTTTATTCCTTCCACAGAGCTGTGACACCTGGTAGGGTATGAGTTTGCCACAGTTGAAGGGTTCTTGGGCTGTATCTTCTAATCCATGAGAGATAGAGGGGTACTTTGGCTGAGTGACTATAGGTTATTTGTGATGTAGAATCCATTTCTGAGGTTACTTTGAGGTTTTGAGCTGTTGTTACACTATAAAAGTGAGTCTGATGGCTATAGGACTGGTTTGGACTACCACAACG
The DNA here is from genome assembly GCA_025617555.3 of Puccinia polysora. Classification (NCBI taxonomy): domain Eukaryota; kingdom Fungi; phylum Basidiomycota; class Pucciniomycetes; order Pucciniales; family Pucciniaceae; genus Puccinia; species Puccinia polysora. The sequence goes on from CM062641.1 coordinate 13,506,183, forward strand.
TGATTGGAGCTGATTGCATTTGAATATCCTCCCTGGCATTGGATTGGGGCCACTCATAGGTTTCTTACGGATCACCATTGCTAGGCAGAGCATCCCCAGCCAAGTCCTCAGCATCAACTGAATTGGATTGTTGGGCATCAAAAGCAGCTAGGGGGTGATGTTGGCCTTCTTTCAAAAGATTTCTTCCATTTGAATATAAAAAGGACAAATGGAGTCCAACTTATCATCAAAAAATTTGATTCCCTTGGCTTTGTCAGAGTTGGTGATACCAAAGCTGTTGGTGATTTACATGGAGTGGGCTTTTTTGTGTTTGGCACAATAATTCTTGAATTTCTCCCTCATCTTTTTGAATGACAGATCCAGCCTACCTTTTGTGTTGTTCTTGAGTTCATTGGCCACCAGGAGATAACCATTCACCTTAGAGGATGGAGGTTGGCCAACAATTTTTTCATTTTTGAATCCAAAGCAAGCATTGTAGTTGGACGCAATTTTGAGCCAGTTTACCAGGATGATGTGATCAGGTCGCTTGAGCTGACTTAAGCCTTTGGATGTTGATGGGGGAGGATTGTTGGATTTTGATTTTCTGGGGTATTTTTTGCTTTGATCCATTGGATTGTTTAGTGGACTTGCTGGGGGAGGATTGCTGAGGGGCCATTTAAAAATAGTAGGAGGGATGAAGGGATGAAGGGCTATGAGAGTGCTTAAGTGTTGAGATTGATGATGTGATGAGAGGATGAGAGTGATGAAGCAAACAGAATAGGAAGATATGAGAGTGATGAAGTGACAAGAGGGATAAAGCAATGAGAGTTAGGATGTCATGAAAGGGATAAAGTGATGAGAGTGATGAAGTGATGAGGATAGTGATTGAATGAGACTTAGATGGATGTGATTAAAGCAAAAATGGATGAGAGCAATGAATTGATAAGGATAGTGATTCAATGAGAGTTATCTCGATTTGATGAAAGCAATAAATGGATGAGAGTGATAAACTGATCAGGATAGTGATTTGTTGAGAGTTAGCTGGATGTGATGAAAGTAATAAAGTGATGAGAGTGATGAAGTGATTAGGATAGTGATGAAGAGATGAAGACCAATGAATCAATTTTTTTCCAATGAGGTTGCAGTTAGAAGAAGGTGGGAGGCCAGGGGTGGATGACGTGGACAGGTGGTGGAAGCCTTTAAATACTTTATTTGAAAAAAACCACTTATTTCCAGGTAACTCTGACAAGTCTGATGTGAAATAAGTGTTTTTTTTTATTTTTAATGGCAGGTTTGAAATGGAGGATTTGGTTTCAAACCTGCCATTTTTTCAATTGCAGGTTTCAATGAAATACCCCAATTTCAAACTTGCCATGAAAAATTGAAAGAACCCACTTACTTCACATCAGAGGCTTCAGAGTTACCTGAAAATAAATGGTTTTTTTCTTATAAATTATTTAAAGATTTTTGCAACCATAAACACTCATCTCCACTTATCCATCCATTTATTGGTCCATTTCATACACCCTTGGTTTCTCACATCCCTCTACCTTGACCCTCATTTTAAAAATCTTATTCATCACTCTCATCAATTCCTCCTCTCATAAATTTATTTCTCTCATCACTTCCTTACTATCATCAGCTATTTCTCTCATCACTTTAATGCTCTCATTAATTTATTCCTCTCATCACTTTATCACTCTTGTTCTCATCACTTCCTCACTATCATCACTTTATTCCTATCATAAATTCCTCACTCTCATCACTTATTGCTTTCATCACTTCCTCCCTTTCATCTCTTTATTTCTCTCATATGAGGGCAATTACTCTTACTCTTTTCAAATGGCCCCTCAGAAAGCCTCCCACCGCAATTTCCCACAAAAGCAAACATTTCCCCAGAAATATTCAACCAAAAATCCTCCCCCATCAGCTTCCAAATGCTCCAGTCAGCTCAAGAGAGCTGATCATATCATCTTGGTAAACTTGCTCAAAATTCCCTCCAACTATGATGCTTGCTTTTGATTGTAAAATGAAACATGATTTGGCCAACCTCCATTATCTAAGGTTAATGATTATCTCCTGATGGCCAACAAACTAAAGAATAAAACAAAATTTAGGCTTGATATTTTATCCAAACAGATGAGGAAGAAATTCAAGAACTATCAAGCCAAGTACAAAAAGGCCCACTCAATTTCAATCTCCACTGGCTTTGGTATCACCAACAATAATAAATAAAAGGGAGTCAACTTGGTGGTTGATAAGTTGGACTAAAATTTTCCTTTTTGTATGTAAATGGATGAAATATTTTAGAAGAAGGTAAAAATTTCCCCTTTATCTGATTTTGATGCCATAAATTCTAATTCCATTGATCCTGAGGACTTGGCTGTGGATGCTTAGCCATGAAATGAAACCATGATCCTGATGAAACCTTTGACAATCCCCAATCCAATATGGAGGAGGATATTCAAACACAGCCAGCTCCAATCATGTCTACATCAGCATTGATCAACCATTCAAACGCTTGCTTGGATCCCTCACTTACTTATTTGGATTTTTCCCTTCCTGGGGTGGAAGTGTTAAAATACAGATGCACTCAGGTAATGTGCATATTATTGTGTAATCCAAATGGGATGCACAAATGGGCCTCCATGGCCCATTTTACATCATGTGGGCCACATTGGCCTATGTGGATGTTGTTGGGTTTGGGCATTTGTGCACCAAAAAACGTTTTCTAGGTCTATTGGGACACAGGGCTTAAAGGGCCTGCCAGGTTGGATGGGCCACCTTAGCCAGACAGGCTTTTTTGGTCATTAATTGGCCCAAGCTTTATTTTGTACATACTTGGCCAGACGGGCTGGCCGGCAAAGGTATGTAATTTGTGGTCTTTGGGCCTTTGCCGCCCATTTGGGGCCGCTTGTTTCTCTCTGGGGCCCGTTGCAGGGCCCAATAGCCTACGCAGGGCTGTTTTATGGTGCAGGGGGCTCCGTTTGGAGTCCCCCCACCTGCTGTGTGCCGGGCCGTGGCCCTGGTTGCGGCCAGGGGGGGCCGGCAGCCCATGCCTCCCTCCCTCCCCTTGCTCTGTTGCAAAGGGGAGAGGAGGCTGGCTGGTCCTCAACCAGCCAGGCCGGCTGCAACAAGGAAACCGGCAAGGTGGGAGGGGATTTGATCACCCCCCCCCCCACTCCATGTATTGACCAACCAGGCCGGCCAGAACAAGGCAACTGGCAATAAGGGAGGGGAATTGATCACCCCCCCACTTCATGTGTGGAGCAACCAGGGGTTGCAGGGGCCTTCTCACCCCCCCCCCCCCCCTGTGACCAAGGGGGAGGTGACCTGGGGCTGGGTGGGCTTGACCACCGCCCAGACCACCAAACTGGTTGTGTTGCCCTGGGTGTATCAACCTCCAGGGCTCCCTGGGGTGGGATTTTACTGCTCCCTCCAGGGATTGAGAAAGAGAGGGGGGACACGCATGTCTGCTGGTCACACACCCCCCCAGGTAAATTTGACTGGAACCAGGGTGTTTCTGGGTCCACCCTGGCCAATCTGAGGGCCAGGGGCTAGTTGCAGGAGGCAACCAGCCATGTAAGTTGGTAAACAGGGACGAATGAGGTCACAGAGGTAAAAAAGGTTGGTTTTTGGGGACAGCCAGCCAGGGTATGAACAGCAACTAGGGCTGGTTCAGCCCAGTAAAGATGGAAACACCAAATTTGACCGGTACAGACTGTTAATAAGGGTTCAGGGACTAATGCCAAGTGGGCTGAGTAAGCCCAAACCAATTAGAAAGTCTTGTAGAGCCTGTCAATCCCACTTGGGGCGGAATTTTTGCCTTTTTCTTGTCATTACATGAGCTCCACATGAGCACCATCTTTTGTATTTAAGGAGCTCTTCTCCCCGCTTTTTTCCATCCATTCATTCACCAATTCATTCACATTAACAGGTGCGCCATCGCCCCTGCCTCATATTAAGGATCAATCATGAGAAATTATTGTCTCAGAATTTCTTTTGCTATAAGTACTGCTCTTTGACTAAGCTTGTGGGCCAATAATTCTCACAGAAAGAAATAAACAACTTTTCCAACGCAGAGCAATATATTCCAGTATTGCCATTACAATCAACATCTTTTAAAGTACAGAAGAAAGTTCTTGTCTTTTCTTTTCAATCCTGACTGATTTATAATGTAAAAAAAATACTCTCATCCTTTCATGAATGGCCAGAGACTCAAGCCAAAGGGGCCCACATCACCTTCAAATAAGATTGATGACATTCCCACACAAACATCCTCTTCAAAGGGAAAGAAAAAGGCCTTAAATTCAATCAACATAAACCCCAATAGCCATCAAAAGAGGAGGATAAATTTAAATTTTTCTGGCTTTGAAGAAATCATGGAGAATAAAGATTCAAGCAATTGCATTGATGGAATCTCCTTGATTTTGAAATCAAGCTCCTTGATATTCCTCTCCAAAAACAGTAAAATAACAAATTGAATGGGAAAAACTTGAATTTTAAAAGAAACAATGGTATCATCAACAGACTATTGATTTCAAAAGCAGAAAGCTGAGATTATGGATCATCAATAATAATGGGATGCCAAGTGGAGATTGAAACAGGCTGAGTTGTAATTTCAAAAAGAGGAATATCAATTGGAAAAGGAGGGGGACCAATTAGCGATGTAAAAAAAAGATAGGTCATTGGTAGCCATGACATTTATTGGTAGCAGTAGAACAGTGGAAGAAATACAGCAGATTATGTGATTTCTTGGCTTGTGAATATATTCACTTGGATAAAAATTTTGAAAAGAAAAACAAAAAAAATATTTTGATTAAGAAAACTTTTGAGACTATTGTAAATCCCACCAGAAAACAAATCTTTTTTATTGTTTTTTATGTTTTTTCCCTGGATTATATTTTGCCACTGTTCAAGTTCTGGAAAGTGTTCTGAGTGGTTTTACTTGATTTCCTTCTTCTCTTGCTTGGAGAGTTTATTCAAAAGGAAAAACTTAATGATTACAACAAGAGATTTATGATCCAATTCATCAAGAGAAATCACTTTCCCAGAGCTGAAGAAACAGAATTGATTAATACTCTCTTTGTATTTTTCAAACTCTTTGGGTCATGGATTTTGATTTTGATTTTTCTTTTGGGAAACAATGGTGGGATTAAGATCCAAAGGCCATAGTTTTTTTTCAGACCACACAACCTTTTTGTAAATCCCTTCCTCCACCACTTCCAAAAAGATTTCAGAATCTCTATTTTGAGCCCTCTTTCACCAAAAAGCCCTATTCTTTCAACCTCTTTTTATTTTTGTCAAATCATCTCCTCCCATCTTGTTCCCTCCCATCCACATACTTTGATTGGGGTGAGGATCAAGAAGGGATTCAATTCATGGTGTAACATTTGATTGTAGTGGGAGAATAACTGGCAGGCCAGCAAAAGGGTGTGTTTGGAAAGAACAAGGGGTCAATTGTTGTTTTGAATTGCATAAAATAAAAAAAATGAAAATAATTTACAGACAAACTATAATCAAACCCAAAAAAAAGGTAAAAAAAAAATCATGAGTCATCTGATTTTCAAGCTGGATGATCAACAAACATTAAAAAAATACCAGTCAATTATCCTAAAAACAAAAAAAAACATGGTCAGTCATGTGATGATCATTGACAACACAAATTGTTTTCTTTTTTTAATTTCATCCAATAAACCCTGTTTTGATCCTAGGAACAATGACAAAAACTACCCCCCCCCCCCGAAAAAAAAATTGCATGGGTCACCCATACAACATACCAAACAATCCAACCAAAAAGAAAAAGAAAAAGAAAAAGAAAAAGAAAAAGAAAAATAAAAATAAAAATAAAAATAAAAATAAAAATAAAAAGAAAAAGAAAAAGAAAAAGAAAAAGAAAAAGAAAAAGAAAAAGAAAAAGAAAAAGAAAAAGAAAAAGAAAAATAAAAATAAAAAGAAAAATAAAAAGAAAAAGAAAAATAAAAAGAAAAATAAAAATAAAAATAAAAATAAAAATAAAAATAAAAATAAAAATAAAAATAAAAATAAAAATAAAAATAAAAATAAAAATAAAAATAAAAATAAAAATAAAAATAAAAATAAAAATAAAAATAAAAATAAAAATAAAAATAAAAATAAAAATAAAAATAAAAATAAAAATAAAAATAAAAATAAAAATAAAAATAAAAATAAAAATAAAAATAAAAATAAAAATAAAAATAAAAATAAAAATAAAAATAAAAATAAAAATAAAAATAAAAATAAAAATAAAAATAAAAATAAAAATAACAATAACAATAAAAATAAAAAGAAAAAGAAAAAGAAAAAGAAAAAGAAAAAGAAAAAGAAAAAGAAAAAGAAAAAGAAAAAGAAAAAGAAAAAGAAAAAGAAATAGAAAAAGAAAAAGAAAAAGAAAAAGAAAAAGAAAAAGAAAAAGAAAAAGAAAAAGAAAAAGAAAAAGAAAAAGAAAAAGAAAAAGAAAAAGAAAAAGAAAAAGAAAAAGAAAAAGAAAAAGAAAAAGAAAAAGAAAAAGAAAAAGAAAAAGAAAAAGAAAAAGAAAAAGAAAAAGAAAAAGAAAAAGAAAAAGAAAAAGAAAAAGAAAAAGAAAAAGAAAAAGAAAAAGAAAAAGAAAAAGAAAAAGAAAAAGAAAAAGAAAAAGAAAAAGAAAAAGAAAAAGAAAAAGAAAAAGAAAAAGAAAAAGAAAAAGAAAAAGAAAAAGAAAAGAAAAAGAAAAAGAAAAATAAAAAGAAAAAGAAAAAGAAAAAGAAAAAGAAAAAGAAAAAGAAAAAGAAAAAGAAAAAGAAAAAGAAAAAGAAAAAGAAAAAAGAAAGACTTACTTGAAACCAAAAGCAATCCCTAAAGAAACATAAAAAAAACATTAGTCCAATGTAAAGGGGGAGGAGGAAAAGGTGGGGCTGGCGGCAGAAAGCCATTTAATTGCTTGATGTGCAATCAATTGCTTGATCAATTTTTGACCAATCAATCAATCACTAAATCAATGTGCAATCAATTTCTCAATCAATTTGCAATCAATCAAGCAAAAGGGAGCAGAAGGAGGAGGAGGGGGGCGCTCCCAATTAATCAATTCATTCACAATTGATTGTCAGGGAGTTATAAGAAGGAGGAGGAAGGATGTATCACTTCCAATCAATTTATTAAGAGGGAGGGAGCAGAAGGAGAAGGAGGAGGGGGGCACTCCCAATTAATTTATCAGGAGTGAGGGAATAGAGGGAGGAGGAGGGGGGGACTCCCAATGAATTGATTAATTGATTGGTAGGGGAAGGGGGAGGAGGAGGGGGAGGAGGAAGGGGGGTGGGGGGTGGGGGTTGAACTTAACTGAAACAACCAATCAATTGATTGGGGGCATATGGGGGAGGAGAAGCGCAAGGAGGAGGAGGAGGAGGAGCAGGGGGAGGGGCTTACCAGAGGTGCCAGAGAGGGAAAGTGGCAGAGGTTGGATGGTGAGCAGGTGAGGATGGGTGGCTGGGTGGGTGGGATTGGTGAGGTGGAGGTGGTGGGTGAATTTGTGAGGTTTGGAAGGTGGTGGGGGTGAGTGAGGTGGTTTGTTGAGGAGGAGGAAGGAGTGGACTGGTGAGTAAGTGCGGAGAGGTTGGGGGTTTGGTTAGTGTGGTGAATTATGAGGCGGAGATGAGATGTGTGTGAAGCAATGGAGATGGGATTGATTTTTGTATGGGTTTTTTGCATGACATGGATTGTGGATGGATGATGATGCATAAATGGGATATTTGATGTTTCAAATCTGCCATTTTCAAATACACCAGTTAGGGGTTATGTGTATTTCAGAAAAGCACCATCAAAATGGTGTTTTTGTTTAAAGGAAATGGAAGGTTTGCCAACTCCAATATGCCCTATCAAGTTATGAGAGGGTTTTTGGTTTGAAAGTAGAGATCATGATTGTATGTATTTATTTTGAGGTTTTCTTTGTACAGCAGGGAGACAAAAGTTGTGGGACTAATTTTCAAGGAAACCACACCTGGGAAATTCAAAGAAATATGTATGAAGCCCAGGAATGATCATGGTTCATCTTAAACATTCCACCAGTGGGCCCCTCACTATTTGACCATGGTAAACAACATAATTTTCTCTTTTTTTCCATTTCAATACAATTTTTCACAATTGGTCACCAAAACAGTGTTGGTGAGTAGCTTTTTTACAATATGATATAGTGATTTGACTCTATATTTTTCCTGTTTTCTGTTTGAAATACATGTTTTCCTGAATATTTTTCGATCCTTTGGATCCATGGATTGAAGAAACCAAAAACTTGGAAAATTGTGCTCATTCAAATTGATTCTGGAAAAATTGGAAGATCTCCCTCTAAAACAAACAAATAAAAAATCTTCCCACAAAACTTTCAAGGACACCAAAAATCCCCCAGAGCTAGTAATTCATGAAAGATACAAACATCTGCCGTTCAAGGAGCTTAATCAATTTCTTTTCAACAATTTAAACATGCCCATCTCAGATAGTCAACCAGAATTGGACCCGAATGTCAAGAAATCAACCATGATCAAACTTAACATTTAAAACATGTAGAATCAACCAATATATCCTGTTTTCATCTAATGTGTTCCTTTTCATCCTTCTTTTATATATATTCAATCAGAAGGAATTTTGATGGTACAGACCTTTTCAATTTTTTTCATTACTAGAACCTGTTTTTCCAAGTATTTTTACTTTTTTTTTTATTTTTTTTACGAATTTTGAATTTAATATTCAACACATTTTGTGGGAGTTTTTTGATTAAAAAAAATGCAAAGCTATTGAAACATTTCAATTTAGAAAATTCCATGCTATTTTTGGTGGTTAAATTCAGCTTGAAGGATGTACTTGGAAGTACAGTGGCCAGTGCCACTTTAGTGCTAACAGTTCCATTAATTTTTTCTACCCACTGTACAATATTCTTTATTTTGAAGTTTTAAAAAGAATTAATTAAATGAAAAACTTTCACCTTAGAATAAGGGGACTATCTAACTCAGGAATAATTGTGGTAGCAAAATGAATAACAATAATTAAACTTTTTATCAAGAAAACTCATATAGTTGTAAAATTAT
>CM062641.1:13517735-13595235 GCA_025617555.3 Puccinia polysora
TCCATCAAATCATTTATCCCATTTGCATCACCCGCACTCATTACCACGCGGCCATGAGTGTTGCTGTTGTGGTCGCCAACAAAAAACCCATGGCAATCATCCAATGCAAGTGTTGCTTTTGGCCATCAGAGTTTTTGCCTTCAAAAGCCTTGATTATCCCACCTTGTATCTGACTTCTGTTGCCACCCATCATATGTGACCGCTTTGTGGCCCCGTGTCTGCAAATTTGCAGATGTTCATCCACCTGCAACCCATCTGCCAACCTGCAGACGTTCATCCACCTGTGGATGTTCATCTGCTGCCTGCCTCATTCTTGAAACAGGTTGTTTTTTGTTTTTCCTCATCTATTATTTTTCAAATTTCATGATTTTCCTTTTGCCATCATTGTTTTCTATTTTCATGACTATGATCCATCAAAAAAAAACCCCCGCTCTCAGATGTGTCATCCTCTTGTAAATAGTCTACAGGGTCTCTTGCTCATAAAAGGAGGGGCTCTCCCCTGCCTTTTTGGCCCCAACCATCTATCCAGCTATACTCCATCATCATCTAAGTAATAAATTTGTGGGGCCCTTCCACTTTATCTGAGCATGCTCATCCTGGGTATATCTTTTGATTACCCCTTGATCTTTGAGCCTCCATACTCAAATCTTTTGATCCATCCGCTGTGTCCTTATCCTTTATCAACAACCAATAGCCTTGCTGGTTGAAGAAGAATTCATTTGGTTGAATTCTTGAGTGTGTTAAACCACTCCTTTGATCCATTTCTCTGACCACTTTGGTCTTTATCAATCATTTTATTGTCTTTCTGGAACCAGTCACATTTGCCTGAGAGGTTTCTTTTAGCTTGAAACCTGTAGTTTTAAAACTCCCTTTATTTCTGTCAGCCTCCTGGATGCCAAAATCCTTGCTATCCTTTAGCTACCAGAGGTGATAGAATAAATAATAAATATATTATTCAATAAATGCAGAAATAATCCATAAAATATTTGTATAAAGCTTATTGCAAGGTTAATTGTTTTGGATATGGCTTATTGTTATAAAAAAAGATAAATAAATTGATTATCAAATATTTATATAGAGGGGCCACAATTATATTGGCAATCTTTAACACCTCTCTTCAGAGAATTCAGTATCAAAACAGGTAGGCCTGATTACTTTGGAACCTTCAATTTAAAGGATATTTTGCCCAAAGATAATATCTATATAAAATACACGGTGGAGGGGCAGGGCTTTGTAACCAAGCTTCCAAGACAGAGAAAGGATAATAAGACTCAATGGTATATTAGTGAATCCTTTGGGTACCTCTTTGGGATGTGCACTGATGGGTTAAACCTGTATAATGGGGTTATAAGGTTGTTCAGAAGTTTAAATTGATAAAAAGGGTTGGGGAAGGATATTATTAATCAGACTAAAGCCATAAATCACATAATTATCTCTCATAAGTATTTTATTACCTTGGAACAGTGTCTGGTGTAAAAGATAAAGAGAGCTTGAGCTCTAGTGAGATGAAAGGATTAAAGAATGAGAGAAAGGGGCTTGTAACATCAAGCGTAACAGACCTGAGATCAGGAGGAAAAAGACACTCCGGTTGATGTATTGGCTGAACAGATGATTGAATTCCACTTGAGAGCACCATGGTTTATATAGACTAAATACATGATTGGCTAACAAGTGGTTGAGTACAAAATGAATAAGGCAAAATTAACAGAAGCAGTTTAAGTGACATGGTATGTGAAATGCTTATGATTGGAAAGTCTGACGATCACAATGCAGAAAACACAGCCTAGTTACATTTTACCTGTTGTTTTAGTACTTGAAGGTTAACAATAATAAGATCAAATAAATCCAATCAATGGTACTCTGAACTTCAGTGAAAGTCACATAAATGAAAACTCAAACTCTAACATCTGGATGTAAATACAACTGGGTCTCTGGGTATCAATATCCTCAAAAGAGCTTGTTATTAAAAGCTTTTTTGAGTCCCAATATTGTCCTTCTGAGGGGTACAGGGGCTCAAAGGGACGGACACTGAGGCTAGCAGGGTAACCGGTGGTAGCCTGTCACTTTTTCTTGGTGCCGTAGCACGGGTAAAATCTAATTTCACAGGTTATGGGAATTATTCTACTTTATAATTAATGTTTGGACGTGTGAATAACACAAATCTGTCCTTTTTATTTATAATTTAATTAATTATCCTTAGTGAATGTTCCCAGTAAGTTAATAATTATTTTGATAGAAATTCCTAAGGATATTCTGATGTCAGTTGAGTTCTCATTATGTATTAAATAATTGGAGTAAAGTCATGATATTGATTTTACTCCTTATTTTCGAATTTGAGTTGATTTACTAAAATAATTATTTAAAAATATAATTCATGGGTATTCATGTAATATTTTTACATAATTAGTTTTCTTGGTATGTCACAAAACAATTTTAGTCTAGAAATCCTCATAATAGTATATCAAAGTATTTTAATATATTTTTAGAAGTAGTAAATATCTTATCTTTTACATTTTTGGTACTTTGAATTATATTTAATAAAAAATACATATAAAGGTTTTTTAGGTATTTTTTATATAAGTTTATGTATTTCTAGACTATCTAATATCCATGGAAACATTTATTACATATGTAGAATATTCACGTGTAAGTTGTAGCATGTTTACGCAGTACCTTGGTTTCTCAGGCCGCCTGTCACTTTGTCAACCCGTATTCCTGCGGCTGCATACTTGTCAGAGGCCCAGGGCTGTGTACATGGCTTTGAAAGAGTGACAGTGCTGTAGCTCAGCCGCGCGCGGGTGTATTGGCTGCCGCGGCTGCATGCGGGAATTGTGACAGGACACCCATCTGAAACTCCTAAAATATACACAACACCTCAATTCTGACTTAACTTTAGGTGTGAAACCTATACGTGACAATACATGTGAAATATTTAATTGACCAAAAACTCAATAGCGGTCCTGTGGTATTTGAGTCTTTCTTTCCTTAATTATTTAAAAATATAAGGAGCTGGATTTCAACAGTGGGGTCAGCAAGTGACCCTACCTAATTTTGGGTGGAGAATCCATTTTTGCAATAATATTCATGGTTTTCCTAGTCCTTCTTAGGTAAATTTTATTATTATTATTATTATGTTATTTCTGTTACTTTTGCAGCTTGCTCTGCAATAGTAGCAAGCTGACATTCCCCCACTCCAAGATATGGCCATATCTGACAAAAAATCTGGAGCATGTTGGGAAAAAATTAATTCCATGTGTGTTTCAGTTCCTTTTTCTGGCTCTGTAATTTCTGAGATGTATTGGTCCATCAGGTATATTATTTCATGGTAACAATTCATCTTTTTCTTCAGATTCTCCTTTGTATCTTACTAAGTATAGTCTAAGATCTTTTCCTTTCACTCTCTCTTTCTTGTCTCTCAATATCCTTCTGACTTTTCCTTTTTCTTTCACAGTTTCAGTTTCCATTTGGATCAGAGCTGGAGGGAGGTTGCTACCTTCTCGTGTTTGAAAGTGTTTTACTAGGCTAACAGGAAATACTGGGTTTTTTCTTGATAATTCTTCACTCAAGATTACTTCTACAGCATTTTTTCCATGCATCTTTTTGATAACAAATGGTCCAACAAAGGCTGGTTTCAGCTTTCTGTTACCTCCTAAATTTTTGAAGTTGGCAGTGGATATGAAGATCTGATCTCCTATTTTAAATTCAGGTTCTTTATGTGATTTGTCCCATCTTTGTTTGTTGTATTCTACTTCTTCTTCTAAAAATTTTTGAGAATGATTATTTTCCAGATCTATCATCTTCTTAAATTCAAGAGATGTTGGATGAATGGTGGCTAAGTTATAGTTTAGGTTATTCCTAGGGTGTTTTGGAATCCATCCTTTTTCTATTATGTAAGGGCTTCTTTGGTAGGAGAATGTTTACTGCTGTTATAAGCCATCTCTAGAGCCTGGAGTAGGCTTACCAAATCATGGCAATAACCATCATTTTTTTTTTCTAGACCAAAGATACAGAACCTTCTTAACATATCTTCTAGGTTCTGTATCATTCTTTCACCAAATCCATCAGTTTGCGGATGGTATGCTGTAGAAAATGCTAGAGTGGTACCCAGTATATCATGTAGATTCCTCCAAAACTCAGAGATGAATTTGGGGTCTCTTTCAATGATTATAATGTTGGGTATACCAAAATCAGCTATCATCCTATTATAAAATAGTAGAGCTACATCCATAGGACTATCTTCTTTGTGGTTAGGTAAGAATTTTTCCTTCCCAGAGTATCTGTCAACTATAACCAGGAAAGAGTTATATGAATGAGTACCTCCAGGGGGGGAGGCCGGTGACAAAATCCATATTAATGATTTCCCATCTGGTTTTGCGTTCAGAGATCTTCTGTAGGAGTGCAAAACTTTTTCCAGTATTTTTATTAGATTTTGGGCAAGTCTCACAGCTAGTAACATACTTAATAGTGATTTTTTTCCAGTCTATCCACCAAGAAGTTTTTTTTACTTTCTCCAAGGTTATTTCAGTGGATAGATGCCCTGATGAACAGTTGTCATGGCATTCCTGGAGTATGTGTTGTATGTGTTCTTTTTTTCTTAGTACTAATACACTGGAATGTTGGTTTCTGTGGTAAAGGAGACCATCCCAAAAGGTAAACCTTCCTGCTTTATAGGGTTTAAGTAAGAAGCATGTAAACTATTTATCAGAGCTGCTTCTGGGGATTCACATTCCATAATGGTAATCAGCATCTTGATTTCAGGGGAGTAGTTGTCCCTCACTAGATTGAAGAAAGCAGTATCTAATTCACATAAGTGGATCCCCATGATTGGAGCATCTAATGAAAAAAGGTTGATTTTTAAGATAGGAAAGATATCTTTTTCCTCAGGTTCATATTCTGGATTGCTAGAGTCATTAGGAAAAGCATTCCTACTTAGACAATCAGCATTCTGGTGTTTAGCTCCAGCTTTATGCACTATAGTCATCTGACCTCTATACTGTTGTATAGCAATTTTCCACCTGAGCATATTTCTGCTGGGGGTCTTCATTTTCATGAGAGTTCTTACAGTATTACAGTCTGTGATTACTTGGAAAGTGATGCCTTCTAAGTAATAGTTTCTCTTTTCTAAAGCCCATACTAAAGCCAATCATTCCATATGAATGGATCCATATCTCTTTTCTGTATCTTTGATCTGTCTAGATATGAATAGTACTGGTTTCTCCACTGGTTTGTCTTCTTCCATTCTTTCTTGATGGAGAGCAGCTCCTAACCCTTCCATACAGGCGTCAATTTATAGCTTAAAGGGTTTGGAGTAATCTTGTTGAATGAGTAAAGGAGTAGAGGTCATAGATATTTTCAGTTCCTTGCAGTTTTTCTATCTCTCATGTGTCATTTCAAAGAGATTGTTATTGTTGCATGTTTCATACAGACTTTTAGTTAGCATAACAAACTTTGGTATGTATTGTCTGTAGTAACTTCAAAAACTATTGAAAGAAAGTAACTCTGTTTTATTTTGAGTCATGGGTCTGTTCATGACAGCAGCTATGTTATTTTGATCAGCAGCTAGAGTTAGACCAGAGACTATATGCCCTAGAGCTTTCAATTCTTCATATCCAAAGTTGCATTTCTTCATGGATACTTTTAATCCTTCTTTGGAGATAGTTTGGAGTACTAATCTTATTTGGTTTTTATGATTATCCCAATCACAAGAATGTATGATAACATCATCTATATATACCATCATCCATCCTTGTCTGATGTAAGTACCTAGAACTGTATCCATTGTTCTCTGGAAGTGTTATGGGGCATTCTTTATACCAAAGGGCATCCTAAGATATTCATATATTCCCAAATGACAGATTATTCTCATAAACTTTCTGCTTTCAGGGCTTATAGGTATCGGGTTGAAAAACTTGAGCATATCCATAGTAGTGATATAATTGTCCTTGGACAAGTTATGTAGAGCATGATCAATCTGGGTTATAGGATAATAATCTGCCTGAGTATAATTATTGAGCATTCTGAAGTCTCCTAACATTCTTGACTTGGAATTATTCCAAGCTATGGTTACAGGTGTGGTCAAATCTACCTGCTCATTGTTCCCTACTTTCCTTAATACTTGTAAGTATATCAG
This sequence comes from Puccinia polysora, assembly GCA_025617555.3. Taxonomy (NCBI): domain Eukaryota; kingdom Fungi; phylum Basidiomycota; class Pucciniomycetes; order Pucciniales; family Pucciniaceae; genus Puccinia; species Puccinia polysora. The sequence continues at coordinate 13,523,866 of CM062641.1, forward strand.
TTCTTGGATATGTTCCTCAAGAGCTATTCTAGACTGAGGACTAGAGGGATAAGCTGGTCTTCTTATTTTTGGAGGATAAGGAGGCTTAACAGTCAATGTTAATACCATGTCATGTTGTTTGATGTCACCAATGGGGTGATCTTTAGTACAAAAAGCATTTTGGTTCTCAAAGCAGACTTTCAATATATCTTTCTTCTGTTCCTCAGAAAGTTTCATATTTAGAGCTGCTTGAGAGAAGTATTGTTGATGAAATTCTTCTAAATGCTTTTGATAATTGGAAGAGGGGAAGTTAGATTGGATGGTGCATATCTTAAACTTCTTGTTCCAATAACCACCCACTGTAAAGTATCTCCCTTTACTCTGGAAAAGATCTATAACATATAGGCATAAAGCATCATTACCTATTATCAGGTAGTCACATTATCCGTTGAGCAATACCACAAATTCGACTTTTATTCTAAAATATCCTTTAGTATGGGGTAATATTATAGGAGCAGTCCATACTCCAATAGCATTCATAGTAGAGTTGCAAGAACAGAAGTTGGCTTGTGGGACAGGTAAAAGGTGTTCCCTCCAATTAGGGTCCCATTTGTTTAAGAATTCCGCACAGAAACATGAACAAAAGGCTCCACTATCCAGCAATAACCTTATGGGTCTGTTTTTATACAATCCTGTTGCATAGCAAGTTTGAACAGTAGTATAACTCTTACCACTCATACGTTTAACTGTTAATGGTTTAACATCTGTGATATGTCTAGGAATTATGGTAGGATCCCATTGTTGGGGCAAACTAGAGTCCCCATGGATGTTATTGATTTCTATAGAAGTGCCTATATCTCCTTCTATAACATTAACAGGGTTGTTCAGGATCAATTCACATTCAGAAAGGGATCCTTCAGTATCAGCTATATCTTCATATTTCTGATTCCCTTCAACCTCCTCCTCTCCTTCCAAGACCGCTATCTTTCTTTTTGTAATGGGAAGTCTTGTCCCATATTCCCTGTCTTGTTAAAATTCCAAAAAGTTCCAGGAATTCTCTCTTTTTCCCTGTTATCATTAGGTTTCTTATTGTCAGAGATATTTATCAGAGGGGGTTTTTCTCTAGTTTTGTTAATGTTGAAGTTCTCTTTAGGGCTAGAAGGAACCTTCCTGTCTAACCCATTCATGTCCATGACTTCTTCTAACACATTTATTAGATTTGGTAAGTCAGCATCCATACTCATCCTGCATCTGACACTATGGTTAAGATTTCCAGGACACAAGTTGAGGAGTCTTTCATATAATACCTCTTTGTCAGAATCTGAATAGAAGCAATCCTTTCTTCTCTTCTTTTACAAGCACCATTTGTGACGCTTATCCTTGGAGGGATCAAATGAGGAAGTTTCAAAATTTTTCATCATTTTTCTTTTCCACATTCTAGATCCAAATTTTTCTTTAATTAGAAGTTTCCAAGAATTCCATGGTAAGGATCTCAATTCTTCTCTTTTACTAATAAAAAAGTCCAAAGCTACTCCTTCAAATAGTGTGGGCAACCTGAATATAGCTATAGCTTCCAGTAGGTCATAATAGTTAATGGTGTAGTCAATAAATTTAATGAAATTTATATGATTATATTCTACTTCACCAGAGAACGTAGGCCATTCAGAAATTGGGGGTAAAAGTTTGAGGGCTTTTTCCATTTCATGGGTAGGACTAGGCCTGAAGGTGTTACTTCTATGCATTCCTAGTAAGGGTGGTGCATAAGATTTAGTTGTTCTTCTGGGAGGTTTTGGTTCCTCTGTGGTACTCCTCAAGGGGTTGGTCAGAGAGAATTTTAAGTCTCTAAGATCATTCTTGATCAGATTAAGTTGCAGTTCCACTTTATTATTAAGCAGATCTAATTTCCCACTAAGGGAAAGAATGGAGCTGTTAGTAGTATTAACCAATTCTTCTTTTAAATGTTGAAAAGACATAATAAAATTTTCTTGGATATCTGATAACATATTCTCAATTTTTTTAGTCTGTCTAATTTTACCTTGATTAATTTTTTCCAGTCATTTTTCTAAATGCTCTTTAATATCTTCCATTCCTACAGACTTTGTTTGGTTATTGATTAATTTGGCTACTACTGAGGTTAAATTATTCATTCGGGTATAAACACCGTCCAAATTTCCACAAAAAATCTTGAAATTATGGCGCATATCATTAGAAAAGGAAGTCATTACATCAGAGGTTGGTTTAGACAAGTTACTGGATTCATAATTAGAGGCCAATTTTTGTACACCTTTTTCCACTTTTGAGCTAAGGATATAGCCTGATCCCAATCCTTCTTTCCCTTTGGCTTTGGATGGATGAAGATTTCTTCTTTAGTGATCCTTTGCATTTAAGTTGGGCTAATTGATCCCAAAGATTCCACTTTTCTACGTAGGATTCTACATTTTCCCTTGAAATCATTTTCTGAAGAGCTATCTGGGTAGCTTTTTCCTGGGAGATTGTCTTCTTCATACATACCATGTCCTCCTTGGATTGGGTTTCTTTGAACTCTTCCCAATATTTCACGTGATCTCTGACTAAGTCTTTGATCCTGGCTTCCTTGGCCACATTCTGCTGGGGTGGCTGCAGGGAATCTTCTTGTAATGGAGGGGGGCTTAATTCTACCACCTTCTCTGGCTCTAGGTTGGGGGAGGGCAGAAGTGCTTGGGGCTGTTCCTTGTCCATCAACATTTGATTCAAGGGTTTCAGTCCCCTCATGGTTTTCATTATTGGTGGTCTCACGGTTACTGGGGGCTCCTGGCAAAGATCCATAGGAGGGAATTCTCCCTGAGGCTCTTGTTTTATGTCTATTCATATTGAATAAAATGTTTATAAGTATTTTTCTAAAGAAAAAATACGTAAAAATAAGTTCATTTAAAACTCACTCAAAGTGATATTCAAAGGTACCCGTACTTTATTGGGATTAAATTGGTCCTTAATAGGTAATCCTAAGGGGTCTTGGTGTGTTCCAATGAGTTCTTCACCTGTCAAATCAATATTTTCAGGGTTTCCAGAGATATCTGGGACTTCTTGATCCAATAAATCAGTTTCAGTGGCGGTGTTTTCTGGTAAAGGAGGGTTCACTGATGGTAAAAAGGGTATTTTATTGGTCAATAAAATATATTAATATCATTTTACTAAAAATAATATGGTAATAAAAGTTTTATACTTACTTTTATATTTTAAAAAGTAATATATACAGTATTTCTTCCAAGCTTTATGTTTCCTTAATAGGGCCTGGAAGTTGATACGCCTCTCACAATCTTCTTGTTCAAGGAGTTTATCTAATTTTTTACATGCAGAAGAGATATTAAGTTGTTCAGCTTGAGTTAAAGCTTCTCAACCAGTTGGTTTAAAATTTTTAATATATTCTTCTTTTTTTATCTTTAGAATATTTAAATAATAAATTATTAATTCTGCATTGGTTTTTTAATCCACTGCAAAAGAATTTAATGGTGAATCATGGTTAAAAGTCAGATAAATTTATCTTTGATTTAATTTTACGTGAAATTTCTGGTCCAAGGTATTAAATATAATAAAATGGAATATTTCCTCGCCAGACCCCCAATTGTCAGCCTCTTGGATGCCAAGATCCTTGCTATTCTTTAGCTACTAGAGGTTATAGAATAAATGATAAATATATTATTCAATAAATGCAGAAAAGATCTGCAAAATATTTGGATAAAGCTTATTGCAAGGTTAATTGGTTTGGATATGGTTTATTGTTATAAATCAAGATAAATAAATTGATTATTAAATATTTTTATTAAGGGGCCACAGTTATATTTGGGATCTTTAACACCTCTCTTCAGGGAATTCATCATGAAAACACGTAGGCCTGGTTCCTTTGGAACCTTTACTTTAAAGAATATTTTGCCCAAAGATAATATGTATATAAAATAAACGGTGGAGTGGCAGGGCTTTGTAACCAAGCTTCCATGACAAAGAAAGGATAATAAGACTCACTGGTATATTATTAAATACTTTGGGTACCTGTTTGGGACGTGCACTGATGGGTTAAACCTGCATACTGGGGTTATAAGGTTGTTCAGCAGTTTAAATTGATAAAAAGGGTTGGGGCAGGATATTAATAATCAGACTAAATCCATCAATCAATTAATTATCTCTAATGAGCATTTGATTACCTTTGCATGGTGTCTGGATGTAAATATAACTGGTTCTCTGGGTATCAATATCCTCACAAGAGCTCTTTCTTTATAGCTTTTTTGAGTCCCAATATTGTCCTTCTGAGGGGTACAGGGGCTCAAAGGGACGGAACTTGAGGCTAGCAGGGTAACCAGTGGTAGCCTGTTACGTTTTCTTGGTTCTGTAGCACGGGTAGCATCTAATTCCACAGGGTGTGGAAATTATTCTAATTTATAATTGATTTTTGGAAGTGTGAATAACATTAATCTGTCCTTTTTATTTATTATTTAATTAATTATTGTTAGTAAATGATCCCAGTAAGTTCATAATTATTTTGATGGAAATTCCTACGGATATTTTGATGTCATTTGAGCTCTCATTATGTATTAAATAATTGGCGTAAATTTATTATATTCATTTTACTCCTTATTTTCAAATTTCAGTAGATTTACTAAAATAATTATGTAAAAATAAAAGTCATGGTTATTCATGTAATATTTTTACATCATTATTTTTCTTAGTATTTCACCAAAATATTGATGTCCAGAAATTCTCATAATAGTATATTAAAGTATTTTAAATGTATTTTTAGAAGTAGTCATTATCTCATTTTTGACATTTTTAGTAATTTGAATTAAATTTAATAAAAAATACGTATTAAGGTTATTTAGGTATTTTTTATATAAGTTAATGATTTTTTAGAATATCTACTATCCACGGGAACATTTATTACATACTTAGAATGTTCCTGTGTAGTTTGTAGCATGTTTACATGGTACCTAGGTTTTTCAGGCTTCCTGTCACTTTGTCAACTTGTAGTCCTGCGGCTGCGTACTTGTCAGAGGCCCAGGACTGCGTACACAGCTTTGAAAGATTGAAAAAGCTGTAGATCAGCCGCGCGCGGTTGTATTGGCTGCCACGGCTGCGTATGGGAATTGTGACAGAACACATTTCCATCTGTAACTCCTAAAATATACACAACACCTCCTTTAACACCTTATTTTTAGGTGTGAAACCTATATGTGACAATACATGTGAAATATTTACTTGGCCAAAAAGTTCAATAGTGGCGCTGTGTTATTTTGGTCTTTCTTTCCTTAATTATTTAAAAATGTAAGAAGTTGCATTTCAAGGGTGGGGTCAGCAAGTGACCCTACCTAATTTTGGGTGGTGAATCCATTTTTTAAATAATATTTATGGTTTTCCTACTCCTTCTTAGGTTAATTTCATTATTATTATTATTATTTTATTTCTTTTACTTTTGCAGCTTGCTCTGCAATAGTAGCAAGCTGACAATTTCTTTGAAGTTAAATTCCTCCACGCTATTCTTGAGTCCCTTGAGAAGTACTGGGTTCTTCTTGTTCAAATTTGTTACTGCTTTGCTTCTAGAGCTCCATAAAAAAAATTGCTTTGTTTTGTACAGCCACCCACAGATATCTGGTACCCTTAAAGCGCTTGATTACGGAGAGTTAGGCAGGTTAATGGAGAACCTGGAGGTTGGTTTGGATTGAGTTGATCTTTACTAATCTTCTGCTTAAAACCAGAGTTATTAGATTTTGTGCATTGTTACTCATAACTGCCTTGTTCTATTGAACTCTGAAAAAAACTTTGGCTTGTTTTTTCAATTATTTTCCCTCATCATCTTTTCTCAGATAGTTTTGTTTCCATCACAACCAACTACTATCAAAATTCATCCTTTCCATTGATTAGTTATTTGCAAGGTTCTGGTACTTGATTCCAGTTACATTTAAATATTTTTGTAAAACTAAGGAGGGCAGCCTGAACAGAACCTTTTCCCCTCCACAGAACTTCCTATGGCTCAGTACCGTTTGGAGTCTTACACCAACCAATGGGCTTATAAACCATTCCCCCCCCCCCCATCAACTAATTGATGGGCCAAGTGTTGAGGATGATCATTGGGTTTAAGAGGTGATGATTAGCTGTGAGAAGAGACAGACCACACTTTTCCCAGGGGTTGGAGGAATGGATAGATTGATAATGAGAGTAAAAAAAGTTGGTATTGATTAAAGTGGGTGATGAGCAAAATGTGAGCTGGGATGATCACTGTCAGTGGCGGGTTATTTTCTGATGAGGCTGAGTTTTTGGAAAGGCACATTGGCCCATCCGGCAATGGCACACTGAGCTTAGTGGTTAAAGAACACTCATCAATTTTGAGGTCATGGGATCAAATCCCATAGTGTGCAAAATTTTGGATTGTAGAACTGCCACTTCCCTCAAGTGTTATACAAAAAATTGAATTCCTTATTGATCCTCACCCCTATCAAAGTATATGGTTTTGAGGGAACAATATGGTAGGAGATGATTTGAAAAACATACAGAGACATGGAGTTGCCAATCCATTTCCAATTGATCTCTCAATTTATCTCTGATCAATCTCTCAATCAATCATGAATCAATTGATCAATTGATTGGCACTTGATCGCTGGATTGATTTGCAATCAATCAAGCAACCAATTCCCATGGGGTATCAATTCAAGTGAATTTTATAAGATGAATTGAATCCCTTCTTTATCCTGACCCCAATTTTATTATGTGGATGGGAGGAAATTATTTGACAAACATACAGAGACAGGGCAAGAATGGGGCTTGTCAGCATTGGCTGTAGGGGCAATTTTTGGATTGATAGTTCTTGAATTTCCCTGGAATCTGTTTGGATGAAAGATCCAGCCCACCTTTAGTTTTATTTTTCAGTTCATTTTCCATCAGGAGATAACCATGAAACTTAGAGGATGCAGGTTGGCCAAACTGTGTTTCATTGTCAGATCCAAAGCAAGCATCATAGTTGGAGGTAATTTTGAGCCAATTTACCAGGATGATGTGATCAGTTCTCTTGAGCGGATGGGGGGGGATTTTTTGATGTTGAGTTCCTGGGGGATGTTTACTTTGGTCCATTGGATTGTTTAGTGGAATTGCGGGGGGAGGTTTGCTGAGGGGCCATTTTAAAAGAGTAAGAGGAATGTAGCAATGAATCAATGAAGTGATGAAGGGATGAAGGGATTTGTTGAAAGTGGGGATAAAGTGATGAATCAATGAAGCAATGAGAGTTAGGATGTGAGGAAAGCAGGGATTAAGTGATGAATTGATGAGAGGATGGATGTGATGAAAGCAATAATATGTGAGAAATTGATGAGAGTGATTAATCAATGAGATTGATGAAGTGATGAGGTGACAAAGTTATGAGAGTGATGAAGCAATGAGAGTGATGAAGCAATGAGAGTGATGAAGCAATGAGAGTGATGAAGTGATGAGGATAGCAATTAAGAGATGAAGAGCAATGAATATAATTTTTGGATGAGGTTGGAGGTAGAATTTTTCCAATGAGTTTGAAGTTTTAAACCAGGAGTGATGATGTGGAATGATTGGTTGGGGCTGTGAAAGCCTTTAAATACTTTATTTGAAAAAACCCATTTATTTTCAGGTAACTTTGACACTTCTGTTGTGAAATAAGTGGGTTTTTTCATTTTTAATGGCAGCTTTGAAATGGTGGATTTGGGTTGAAACCCACCATTAAAAAATGGGGGGTTTTATTAACTTTGATACGCCCTAACATAAAAAAATTTAAATAAAGAAATTACGGTGTATCAGAGTTAAACAAAGCTGCCATTTTTTTAATGGCTGGTTTCAGCCCAAATATGCCATTTCAAACCCCCCATCAAAAATAAAAAAACCCAGTTATTTCTCAACAGGTGTTTCATAGTTACCTGGAAAAATTTGGGTTTTTTCCAATATGGTATATAAAATCTTTGAGCAGAGATTCCAACTAAACTGTTCATCAAATCACTCCTGGATCTCAAACTCACTCGCCCAACTGGTCATCAAAATCACCGCCCTGCTCCAGAGAGACCTCAGTCAAAACAAAAGTTTGACCCAATGTCAGCATTCATCTCTCACCTACCTCCAAATCATGCATTACTTCTGGGAATAGGCCATTGGATCCTACTTTTCAGCCTGGCTCTTCCCATTCCCTCAATCCAACCTCTAAATCTTCATTTCCCCTGGACTTTCAAGATCTTAAAAAATCATTTACGTTGAGCAATCATTCCTCCTCATCCTTTTCAAGATAATCTGAATAGCAAGGAGCGTGGGAATGAAACCCTTACGCCATTACCCAAAACAATTAGGATGAAACCTTATTTTGGCATAGACATTCATCATTAGGGTAAAAATCACTGTTACTCCAATAACCCTGGATAAAACTGAGTCTGATCCTGCTTTTCATTTAACACAATCATCTGCCCTACCATTTATGAGCACAATGCAACAAGTAACCAGGGAAAACCCCAAAAAAAATGTAAGTCTTCATTGCCTCTCAAAAACCACTAGCAATGGCTCTAAATAAAAGGTTTTTTCACTGCCAAAAAATTATTCTTTAAAAACTCAAACCATCATCATAAAACAAAACTCATAAAAACATCATCCTGATACTGAAGCACAAAAACTTTTTTTTCTCCCAAGAAGGTTTTATCTTACAATTAGAACAGCACCAAACCAAAAGGCTCCTCCTTCCATCAAACTCACAACTGGTTCTCCAATCCACAATTTTGCAACTATCTCTTTGCTTTTCTCTTCACTTCTGTTTTTTTTTGTTCCTTTCTCTTTTATCTTTTTCTTCAACTTATTCTGATTGCTGTTGTCTCTTTTTTCCTGGAACTTTTCATAAAAAATGTTTTTTCTCTTGCTTTACCTTTGCAATTATCTCAATCCTCTCCCAGAATCTGCACCATTACAGAACCAGTGAGGCTTCACCCCACTCCAGCTTGGCCCCTTTCTCAATTTCCTCCATTCATGATTCAACTAATTCATCCCCTTCACCTTCTAACTTCTCCTCAAAGCAAGAACTGTCTTTGAGCTTGGGTTTTCCTTTATCCTTGAAACAATGCTAGACTTGATTATCCAAAGTGAAACAACCTGAAGCACACCCAAATCTGAAGATAATTGTCTAATGGGCACATTGAACTGAGTTTCAGGAGGAGTATGACATTCATAAGCCAATTTTTGGTGCTTAAGTTCCCCCTTGAATAATACCAAGTCAGACTCTGAGAGGTTTAGGAAAAGGTTGTATGCTTCATTCTTCAGATCCCAGACTGGTTTATGGATAGATATCACCCAAATCAGCTTTTTCATTCTGACATGTTATTCAACATCAATTTGGACATCAACCCTACACACACATGTATCCTGTGCACCAAAAGGGGTGCTGCTCATAGATCCATTTACCCTCCTTTTTTCATTACTAAGAATTGATGAGAACATTGATCAGTGCAAGCATTGATCCATCAAATTGAGAAGATTAGTAATGGTATCAGGGTTGGGCTATAAGCTGACCTTCCATTGTTCACCCAGTTGTTTTAAGCTAGCCAAATCATCTTCAGATCTTCCATTGAAGAGGTGGCCGTAGACTATCAAGCTCAATAGAAAATTCCAATCCTTTTTAGTGACATCAGAGACTATTGGATTGAATTGAGGGACCAGGAATCTAGGTTATTTAAGATTATTGACTGAAGTGAAGATTGATTGAAGATACCAACCAAACATAGCACAGGGCCTCTGTTGTAACCTGACCTTGTTCACAAGGCCAGACTGGATGAGGAAATTGGCTTAAAGAAAGTTGCAGTATAATTTAAATCCAGAAGATCATTTCAAACACGCCTTTGCGGCCAAACCAATGGAGATTAAGACCCAACCGGTGTTCTTGGATAATTTTCAGAGATGGACTTATTACTTGCAATCAATCAAGCTTGTCAAAGGGACCAATGATTGAGTGACTGCCTTGACTCGCATCAATCAGGAGTTTGAGATCCTTGATTTTTACTTTGCAACAAAATAAAATAAGGAATTAATAGCTTTACAACAGATTCAGAAACAAGGATTATTCAATGCCTCTTAACTAAGAGCAGAGACAAGTGGAAGAGGAAAAACAATGTTGAAAGAACAAAAATAAAAGAAGTAGAGGATCTTAGAAGTTCTTGATGAAGGAGTGGGGACTTTTTGAATGTGAGCGCAGTGGACAATAAAGAATGGAATTATGGGTTTTCCAACAAGAGAATCAATTGGTGATGACAAGAGGTGTAAGAGGATGGAGCCTATGGGCTATGAAGGCAAGCAAGCAGTGATGATTTTCCTGCTTTGAGCTAAGGGAGATTGAATTGATTAGAGTGTGATGAAGAGTGAAGATTGAAGGAGTATGGATTGGTGAAATAGGAAAAATTGATGAGAAGTGAATTGATGAAGAATCTGTTTGATGAGGTGAAGCCCATTCTTGGAGTCATTGTGGGATTTTGGGATTGGTAAATGAAGGGGGCTGGGTTGATTTGGGTGAGTGATGGTCAATGATTTGTTGATGTGTGAATGGTTTTTTTTGTATTAAATGGAGAGATGATTCATAAATTGTGGTTTTGATGTTTTAAATACACCATTTTTCTGAAAACTGCCATTTTGAAATATACCTGTTAGGGCGTATGTGTATTTCAAAAATATGCCATTAAAAATGGCAGGTTTGGTCAAAAAAAATGGCGGGTTTCTGATGGTGAGTTTTCTGAATCTGATACGCCCTAAGTAATAATAAAAAATAAAAAATAAAAATTTCAACCCTACACAACCTGTTCCCACCTCAAAATGGGTTGCAAACCACGGCACGCAACCCATTTTGAGGTGTGAACCAGTTGTGTAGGGTTGCAAATTTAACATTCCCCTTTTTAAAAATATAACCACAAATGGATTGATTTCAGATCATTACTCTGTAAAAATCAATTGAAATAGGACTAGTTTTTGAATCTTAATTTTTACATTCCCATGGTGAAATGGCCCATGATTTTTAACCTTCCATTGGCAGATTTTAACCAATTTTTTGTAGATGAAACTGACCATTGATTTTGTTTTTAACTTCCAGGGAAAATAATACAAAGATCAAGGTTGTCTTCAACAAATACCCTTCTTTCATTTGAAATATCATCTATTTATCTATAATTCTTGAATTATTTTGATAATTTTGATCATTCTTAAAAATTGTCATTGCCTGGAATTATATTTCTAAATTTTTAAGGGCTTTAATGAGGATTTTTAAATCCAAGAAAAATCTCAAAGATGATTTTGATGGTTCTGATAGGCAATCTACATGGACATGGTGTTAAAATGTAGACAAAATTAAAATAAAAAATCCAAAATAAATAGGGTGTGCAGCCAAATTTTTGAAGAAACAAAACAATTTGAATCTAGGGATTTGGATTGTGATAAATTAATTCCCACAAATGATTATAAAATTATTGAAAAAATTATTCAATCCATAAAAATACATCAATATAACAAGATTGAAAACATTTCAACCCCTCACACATTGTTGATTTCCTTGGTTTTTTATTCATTTACCAATGTCATCTTATATGCACCTCTTGCATCCAATTCAGTCCACTTTTCTTCATTCCATGTTTTTTTCCAGTCCACTTTTTTTTTAAAAAAAATCACACAAAAACTGATGTGTGTAAGTTGGGTATAAAAAAGACTTGGGACTGGTAAAAAAACAAAACCTTTAACTACAAGTACTTTTTTCAAGCAAAATGAAACACTAATTAAAATTGGGGTAGTTTCTTCAATTTTCATGTTTGTACTATTTTGAATATTCTATTTAATTGAAAAAAAGTAACAAGCTAAAAGAAAAATTAAGTTTAAATTCATGAAAAAAGAATCAAACATTTAAAATACTTGAAATACATTCCAGATAAATAAAATCAAAAGCTTTAGTACCATCAATCTTCTTATGCATTGATTATTTACTGAAGAAAAATGAAAGGGAAGATACAAGATGAAATGAAATACAATAGGGCGTATCAGAGTTAGCAAACCTGCCATTAGAAATGCACCATTTTTTTTTCAAACCCGCCATTTTTAATGGTGGGCTTCTGAAATACAGATACCCCCTAACTGGTGTAGTTTGAAATGGTGGGTTTCATGAAAATGGTGGATTTCAAACATCAAACCCGCCATTAAACCCACCATTTATGAATCATCATCCATCCATCATCCATCACATCTAAAACACCCATCCACATCAGCAAATCCATACCGTTCCCATCTCCATCACATCACACACATCTCATCTCCATTGCTTCACGTCTCCATCACTTCACATCTCTATCCCTTCTCATCTCTATTGCTTCACATCTTTATTGCTTCACATCTCCATCTTCACACAAATCCTCATCATCATCTCATCACCCCACATCAAATCGCCATCTTTCTCAACATTTCCCATCAAACTTCTTGGAAGCAAGTTTCAAATGCAAAAAATCTGACTGAACTTTTGTTATTATTTGACTGCCATTCAGACTCCAATTCAGACTCTGATTTGGAATCAACTTGGTTGGCTTTGAATGCTCTATTTAAAAAGCAATACATTGTTCCAAGAAGACAAACTCTCCACAACCCTATGCATTAAAGGCAAAATCTTCTTCTCCTCACCGACCTAAGCTTCCAGAATTTGTTCCAAACTCTATTGCCTTCATTCATAAAACTTTTGGAGATGATTGAAGACCACCACATCTTCCAGAAAAATTCTTGGAATCCTCAATGCAATCCAGCTATCCAACTGGCTGTTGCTCTTTGTAGATTGGTATCAAATGGAAATGGAGCAGCAATTAATCAATTAGAAAATCTATTCTCATTTTGATTTGGAACCATTGACTCATACACCAAAAAGGTTATGGTTGCTATCCTATCTTTCCATTGCTGCGTACTTTCTTGGCCAAAAAAATAAGAACGCAAGGAGATATCTCAAGTAATGGGAACCAAAGAATTTCCTGGTTGCATTGGTTTTGTTGATGGAACCACCATCCCCTTGATTCAAAAACCCAAGCTATATTGCAACCACTATTTTGATTGGGAAAAAAGGCAACTAATTCATATCTTTTCCAATTGCTTTGATAACACCGTTGATCACACACCAACCAAATATGTTTTGTCTGTTTTTTTAGATACTCTGTGGCACTATAACTTGTTTGTGATAACAACAAGAAGTTCATACACCTCCATGATTGCCTTCCAGGTTCTTTTTATGATTCATACGTGTTCAATTGGATGCGGATTTCCCAACAACCAGAGAACTACTTTGAAAAAGATCAATACCTTCTGTCCAATTCAGCTTATGCTAGTTGGAAATATTTTGTTCCAGCATACCAGAATTTTTTGTCCAATGATCAAGGAAAAACCAATTTCAACTATTATCTTGCCCAATCACAAGTTTGGATTGAGCATGCCATAGGATTCCTGAAAGGAAGATGGGCCAGCTTAAGGGAAATGCAAAACCAGCTTCAAAACACAAAAGACATGAATTTCCTCATCAACTTGATTATCACTTTTGTAATCCTTCACAATCTTTTGGCTGGCATCAAAGATGAATGGGAAAAAATATTTGAAGATGATATTCCTGATCCACCTCAATTCATCCCTGTTTCATCTTGTTCCTCATCTTCTTCTATGAGAGAACAGATTCTTCCTCTCACCCTTGCTAGCTTTGATGAGTAAGGTTTGATTTCAAGTTAGGTAAAAAATCCCTTCACCAAATTTTTTTGGTTGTGGTTTTTCACCCAAGATTCTTAGGCTGACTCACTCATTTTTTTTTCTCATTTGGTGGGGTGGACTTAGACAAATGTTTTTGGTTTTTCACCCAAGATAGGCCAATTTGGGGTTTTTTTTCACAAATCAGAACCACAAACCACCGGTCCACTCTCCTCCTCACCCACCACCTCGACCTCACCCATCTCACCCCAATCACTCATTGGTTCCATCCTTTCTCCTCACCACCACCACCTTTGCTCCCTCACCCATCCACCACCAATCTCACCAATACACCCATCACCCAACTCCCCATCCCCCATCCTGTCAGGTGAGTCCCCCTCACCCCTTTTACTCACCCCTCTTGGTTTTCTCTTGGCTGACCCTCATCCCCCCCCCCTCCTTCCCCCCCCCCCCCACCTAGCTCCTGGTCACCCAACCCCTTCAATTTAAGTGCTTCCCCCCTCCCTCCTCCTCCTCACCCTACTCCTCCCTTTCCCTCACTCAATCTCAGCCCCCCCCCAGCCCTTGCCCTCACTCAATATCAGCCAAACCCCCCCAGCCCTTTCTCCCCCCCTCTGTAGCTTTCTTGCCCAGCCAATGCCTCCACCCCTCCCAATCCCTTGATTGGACCCGCCCCCCCCAGCTGAATTCCACTTTGGCCCTGCCCCCCCTTGACCGCCCCCCCCCCCTCTGCATTGGTCCAGCCCTCCCCCTTGACCAACATTGGCCGTCCCCCGCCCTCTGCTTTGGCCCCGCTCTGCCCCTTGACCAACAAGGGCCAGCCCCCCACCCTCAACTGACATTGGCCGGACCCCCCCTCTGCTTTGGCCCCGCCCCCCCTTGACAAACAAGGGCCAAGACCCCGCCCCCCCTTGACCAATGAGGGCCAAGACCCCCCCCCCCCCCTCTGCTTTGGCCCTGCCCTCCCCCTTGACCAACAAGGGCCAAGCCCCCCCCCCTCTGCTTTGGCCCCGCCCCCCCTTGACCGACAAGGGCCCAGCACCCGCCTCCCCTTTACCAACAAGGGCCCAGCCCGCCCCCCCTTGACTGAAAAGAGCCAAGCCCCGGCCCCCCCCTTGAGCAATGAGGGCCAAGCCCCCCCCCCTTGACCAACAAGGGCCAAGCCCCCCCCCCCCTTGGCTTTGGCCCTGCCCCCCCTTGACCAACAACGGCCAAGCCCCCCCCCCCTCAACCAACATTGGCAGGCCCCACCCCCCCTTGACCGCCAAGGGCCACCCCCCCCCCCCTCAACAAACATTGGCAGGCCCCGCCCTGCCTTGAGTGCCCCCCCCCCTCAACCAACTATCAGTCCCACCCCCCCCCTTGACCGCCAACGGCCGCCCCCCCCCCCTCCTTCTGTTGCTCAGCCCAACCCGCAACCCAAACCAAGCCCAATCCAAAGGCCCGTCCCAATTCCCTCACACCCCGTAATTTTTTTTTTTTTGGCAATCCCATTTCTGGTAAACTTGGGATTAATTCCAGGTTTAGTTTCATTTTCTTTGATCCAATTTTGTTTCACCAATAATTTCCATTTGACTGACTGTTTTTTTTCAATCCCTCAACCACTATTGGTGAATGTTTCTTCTCCCACCTGCCTCAAAATTTTGAACAAACAATTGAATCCCATCTTTCTCCTCACCCCAATCAGAGTATTCGGATGGGAGGGATCAAGATGGAAGGAGATGGATTGACCAACATAATGAAAGGTGAGAAGAATAGGGCCTGTCACCAAAAGAGTGTTCAAATGAGAGATTCCAAAATATCTTGGGAGGTTTCTGAGGAAGTCATTAATGAACAGGTGTTCTGATCTTGTTGGAAACTTGGTCCTTTGCATCTTTACCCTTCACTTGTTGCCAAAAAGAAAAAGAAAAGTCAAAAACCCACCCAGGAAGAGTTTGAGAAATCAAAACAAACAATCAAATGGTTTCATTTCTTCCACTGTGGAAAATTAATTGTCCTCAATGAATTGGATCACCAATTCCGGGTTGCAATAATTGAATTTATGCCCTTGGATAAACTCTCAGAACAAGATAAGAAGGACATCAACTTTTTCACCACTTTCCTTCATTGTTCAAAAAAATTTGTCAACCCAGTTGGTCCTTCAAGATCTTGGGGTGGAAAAATTTGGGCAGTTGGATGGCAAAAATCAATGCACCCTTTGAAGTTATTTGGATGTTATGTGAAGAAATCATCTATTAGATCTTCTCATCAAGAGTATGCTTCCCTCAACCTTAAGGCCAAAAAAGTATCCCAAACTCTAGCACAAATGTTTTGCAATTTGTCCAAACCTTCCTTTGCATCAAACCGTGATATCATGAAGGACAAAAACATCCCCTCTTTCTCTTTGTTAGAATTTGTTTCCAAGCCTATACCTTTTGATTGCTCCCCACACATCACTTTCACCTCAGATTCTTTTTACAACTCTCCTCATAACAACAAAGGCAACATCTCTGGCTACTCCTTTTTACTTGTGGTTCCAACCAAGAAATAAAATGGTTGACTTATTGAAAATATGGATGAATATCAAGTATTGGAAAGCCAATTTGTTTTTCCTGACCTTGGCTTTGGAATTTATTTCAAGCAAAAAGGTATAGTCAAAATGGTTTGGGCAGCTAATAAGTACAAGCACTGTACCTTTCCTACTGTGGACACAGCAACCCATACCAGAATGGCCAGGTCACTTCAAATTAATAAAACAACTAGAAACACTTGTAGGGACTTGAATAATGGCCAAATTTACTCTAGAAAAAAAATATAAATAAAAACAAAAAATATTTGTATGTTGGTGGGGTTATGAATACTCTCAAACGTTGTTATCAAAAATAATTTTTTTGTTTTTCTTTCACCCATAAAAATATTTTTACAAGCCCAGCATTTGAGTTATCTGTTTTATTTCATCTACTGTTCTACTGCTACCAATGCAAGCCAAGGCTACTAATACCTTATCATTTTTTTTGGTTGTAAGTTGTTCCCTCTCCTTTTCCAGTTGTGCTTGCTGCTGATCCTTCTCCTTTTCCTCTTTTTAAAATCATAGCTCAGCCTGTTTCAACTTCCACTCAGAATCTCATTTTTGTTGATGAGCCGAACTCTTGGCTTTCTGCTTTTTAACATCCATGGCCAGTTGTTGATCCCACTTTTGCTTTTCAAACTCAAGTTTTTTGGATCCAATTTGTGATTTGATTGTTTTTTGCAGGGGAAAAGCAACAAGCATGATTTTGAAAGCAAGGATATTCAACCAATGGACTTACATGAATCTTGCTTCTCCATGATTTCTTCAAAGCCTGAAAAACTAGAAGTGTTTCTCCTCTTTTGAAAACTTTTGGGGTTGATATTGATGGAACTGGAGACCTTTTGCTTACCCTTGGTAGAGGAGGTTTGAGCCTGGAAGTTGTCACTAGTGTTTGAAGGCAATGTGGGAGGCCCCATTGGCTTGAGGTTTTGGCCATTCTGGAATGGATTAGCCTATTTTTTTACAATATAAATCAGTCAGGATTAACCAGAAGGAAGAGAAAAGAGCTTGGTTCCTTACTTTAACCAATGTTGAAGGTAATGGAGACTGAGGAGTATCTTTTTCTGGATTGGCAAGTTTGATGAGATCTGCTAACCCAGGAAGAGAGCAATCCACAGAAGGAGGGGAGGGGTCCAAGGTATGGTTTGACTCCCCAATCAATGTGGAAGTAGATCTGATTGGAGCTGATTGTGTTTTAATATCCTCCTTGGCATTTTATGGGTGCCACTCATAGGCTTCTTTGGGATCACCATTTCTAGGCTGAGAATCCCCAGCCAAGTCCTCAGCATCAACTTAATTGGATTGATGGGCATCAAAAGCAGCTAGGGGGGTTGTTGGAGTTTCAACCCAGGACTGACAGTTGCGCTTATCTCAACCCAGAAACCAGTCCGGGGCCACTGGAATCACAGTGCAGATACTTCTTTCAAGAAGCACAAGACACGCTGGAATTTAGACGCATGCGCTCATCTCTTCATCCAAGTCTTTGATGTTTATCCTTTCCATCATCTTTCATTCATCCCAATCTTTATTTCCTTTTCATTATCCTCTTACCGCTTCACTCAAGTAACGCCAACACTTTGTCAGATTGCTACTATTGCAGAGCAAGCTGCAAAAGTAACTAAAATAACATAAAAATAATAATAATACAACTAAACTAACAAGGAGTAGGAAAACCATAAATATTATTACAGAAATGGATTCTCCATCCAAAATTAGGTAGGGTCACTCACTGACCCCACCCTTGAAATCCAGCTCCTTATATTTTTAAATAATTAAGGAAAAAAAAGAACCAAAATACTACGGCTCCAGTATTGAGCTTTTTGGCCAATTAAATATTTCACATGCACTTTCACGTATAGGTTTCACACCTAAAATTCAGTCAGAATTGAGGTGTTGTGTATATTTTAGGAGTTACGGGCGGAAATGTGTTTTGTCACAATTCCCACACGCAGCCACGGCAGCCACAGCACCCGCGCGCAGCTGAGATACAGCCGTGTCAACCCGTCAAGGTCGTTTACGCAGCCCCGGGCCTCTGACAAGTACGCAGCCGCGGGACTACGGGCTGACATAGTGACAGGCGGCCCGAGTACCGCGTAAACAGGCTACAAAATACACGGGAACTTATTACATATGTAATAAAGGTTCCTGTGGATAGTAGACTGTCTAAATATACATAATATTATATAAAAATATCTAAATAATCCTTACACGTATTTTTTATTTAATATAATGCAGAGAATCAAGAATGTCGAAAGTAAGACAATGACAGCTTCAAAAAAAAAATTAAAATACTATAATATACTTTTATGAGAATTATTATACATCAACATTCTCGTGGCATACTGAGGATAATAATGATGTAATAATATTACATGAATTCTCATGACTTATATTTTTAAGTAATTATCTTAACAAATCAACTGGAACTTGTAGATAAAGAGTAAAAACAATATTATGACTTTTACTCCAGTTATATGATACATAATGAGAACTTACCTGACATCAAAATGTCCGTAGAGATGTCTGATAATATAATTATTAAATTACAGGGAACATATACTAAGGATAATTAATTAAATAATACATAAATAGGACAGATTAGTGTTATTCACACGTCCTAATGTCCATTATAAGGTAAAATAATTCCCATACCCTAAGGAATTAGATGCTACCCGGGCTATCGCAGCAAGGGCACATGACAGGCTACCTCTGGTTACCCTGCTAGCCTTAGTGTCCGTCCCTTTGAGCACCTAAAACCCTCAGAAGGACCATGTTGGGACCCCAAAAACCTTAAATACAGAGCTCTTTTGAGGATGTTGTTGGGCAGAGACCCAGTAATATTCAGATCCAGACGCCGTGCCAAGGTAATAAAATACTTATAAGAGATAATTAAGTGGTTTATGGCAATGTCTGATCAGTAATATCCGTCTTCAAACCTCTTTTTATCAATTAAAACTGCTGAACAACCTTATAACCCAAGTATACAGGTTTAACCCATCAGTACACGTCCCAAACAGATACCCAAAGGATTTAACAATATACCAGTGAGTTTTATTATCCTTTCTCTGTCATGGTAGCTTGGCTACAAGGCCCTACCACTCCATTGTGTATTTTATATACATATTATCTTTGGGTATAATAATCTTTAAACTAAAGAACCCAAAGTAACCAGGACTACGTGTTTTCATACTGAAATCCCTGAAGAGAGGTGTTAAAGATCCCCAATATAATTGTGGCCCCTCTATAAATATTTAATAATAAATTTTGATTTGAAACAATAAAAAATAACCAAACCATTTAACCTTGCAATAAGCTTAATCCAAGTATTCTATGGATTTTTGCTGCAATTATTAAATAATATATTTATTATTTACAATATCACCTCTGGTAGCTAAAGGATAGCAAGGGTCTTGGCATTCAGGAGGCTGACACACTTCATTCCAGTACCACTGCTTCATTTTACTGCGACTGCAAGGTGTCCCCAAGCTGGTAACTTGTAATTAAGCACTTGTCCAACTCTCAAGTTACTGACCTCTCACTTCCATTCCTCAGAATTCCAAGCCCATCAAATCTCAAGATCCCAGGGAACCTCAACTACAGCTCAGACAATTGTCTCCGTATGCAGATATGATTCTCCTAACCACCAGTCAAACCTACTAACATCATTATTCAGTTTTCATTCTCCTAGTGCTTTCAATGTCCAAATCTGCAGACTATTTATCATGGCTGATCAGACACCGCCTTTGTTGGTCTCTTTTTTCATGAATTTTCATTTATTCATTTCATCATTCTAATTGTTTTCCCAGATATCTTTCTGCAATTCATCAGTGCTCCTGGTTTTGAGCCATAACTTTCTCTTGGTTAAAAGCCAAAGTTGTCCAAAATGGCCAATTAAATAACACCAGGACCAGGAGGCAAAAACTCAATGCGGGCCATAACCCTCAAAACATTGGTCAAATCAACTCCTCTGCTCAATGAAGATAACTACTCAATTTGGAAGAGAAAAATCAAAATTCTCTTTGAAATACAAGGAATACTTCAAATCATGGAGAACCTGGACCCAAGAATCCAACTTGGCCCGGAAATGAACAAAGACAGAGCACCATTCCTTCTGGCTAAACTCAAACCATCCACACACACCAACATCATAAAACTGGGAAATTCTTGGAATGCAAAAGAAATATGGATAGTGGCCAAAGACTACTTTGCCTCATCTCAGTCAGCCAATTGCGCCCAAGTGTTCAATGGATTCTTTTATCTTCTCTTCAGTGAATATAACATTGAAAGGTTTGTGACAACCGTCAGACTACATCTCAACAAGCTCTGGGAAGTTGGGATTGACCTGCCCTCCAATATTTTGGCATACCTGGTTCTCTTCAAATTTACGGCCAGTCTCAAGTCCATGGCCTCTCAAATTATGCATGGAGACAAAAAAATCTCAGTTGAGAGAGTCCTGGATCATCTGACCCATTACAAGAACAAGAAAAATTATAAGACAAAAGAAACAGGAACAAGCTCTAAAGTAGACTTGAATCTCTATTCCAGCTATACACAATGTGAAAACGGCATCCA
This sequence comes from Puccinia polysora, assembly GCA_025617555.3. Taxonomy (NCBI): domain Eukaryota; kingdom Fungi; phylum Basidiomycota; class Pucciniomycetes; order Pucciniales; family Pucciniaceae; genus Puccinia; species Puccinia polysora. The sequence continues at coordinate 13,544,675 of CM062641.1, forward strand.
TAACCCCAATTTCAGGAATCAGCCTCAAGACAAATGTTGGGTAGAATTCCCTTAGCTCAAACCAAAAAACTTCAAGCCGCGCAAACAAGAAAAGAAAAAACAAGAGGATTTAACCAACTTCTTATCATTCCTGCACTTTCTCTCTCACACCACCTCCAAAGAGCCCTCTAAATTCATTCTGGATTTGGGCTTTTCTATTCACATGATTTGGGAAAGACATCTCTTCAATCAATTAATCCCCAAAGATGGTTCAAACGTAGTGAAAACCATAAAAACAGGGGCCTCACTTTCCATTATGGGTAGAGGGAAAGTGCGACTCATTTCTCCATCCAGCACCATCCTCCTTCAAGACTCAGCCTGGACTCCAGATGTCTGTATCAACCTTCTGTCAATGGGAGTTTTCTTAAGCATTGGAGCAAAACTTATAACCAATCATCAGAGCACCCCAGCCAAGTTTTAAATGCAGCTGCAGGGGAAGCAATTCCTACAAGGGAAAATCTACAAAAATCTTCTGTAAGTTGATGTTGCTGTCAACCAAAGCTTGGTTGCAACATTAAAACGTCTGAATGATCTTCATCTGAAACTCGGACATGCAATCTTGTCAAGAATGGAAAAGTACCTTCAAAAAACAGTTCCAGAAGTCATTAAGAAATCATTCAGCTTTCCAATCTGCAACAGAAGCAAGATAACAAAATCCCAGTTCAAGGAATGATCTGTAAAATTCAATAAAATCATGCAGCAAATCCATGCCAATCTAATCGGTCCTATCACGCCAATGGCAAAGGGAGGATACAGGTACTCATTAACTCTTGAGGACAACCATAGTGGGTACATCAGTTGTATTCCTCTCAAGCTCAAGAGTGAAGCATCCAAAACAATCAAGTTCATTCTGCTTAACAAATTCAATCAACTCAACTATTTCCCCACTGAATTCTGCTGCAACAGTGGTGGTGAATTCATCAACAAAGAGCTAACCAAGTTCTTTGAAGAAAAAGGAATCAGAAAAATATTTTTGGAGCCATATCACTCACAACACAATGGAAGAGCGGAGCAAGAAAATAGGACAATTTTTTAATCCGTGAGGGCCACTCACTCCGCCTCCAGGATTCCAAAGGACTACTGGCATGAAAAAATCCGGAGTTGTGCACTTGCTCTGAATCAAATTTAAAACAGAAATGGTGTGATACCCTGGGAATCAATGAATGGGTCTTGACTGCCCAACCGCTACCTGAAACCAATAGGTCTCAACCTCACCTATCTCAATCTTGGAAACCATTCTCAAAGAAAATTTGACAAAAAGGGACTCACAGGCAGATTGGTAGGGTACTCACCCAACTTACTGTCTTATTGCGTGCTTAAGCAGAGTGGTAAGGTATTTGAAACAAAAAATGTCAAATTCTTTCCCTCAATCAAGTCCAACCTGGAAAATCTTCCAGAACTCACTCCTGGTTTGCAAGAACGGGATTCACCTATCTTCAGGCAAAACAAGGTCAAGGATCTGTCAGAACAAGCTGAACCAATTGAGAAAGCTGCAATGATCAAATTGGAGGACTCTTTGAATGAATTGGACACCAAAGCTGATCAGGATGAACAGATTGAATTGGAGCTTGTTCCAAAAACCAGAACCCTGAGGAATTGAGCTTCTCTTTGGCCTCCCAAGCAGTACGGTTACTATGGTCGTTTTGTTCCCAAGACTCCCAAGGAAGCGCTCAAATATCCCATATGGTCACAATCACTACAAAAAGAAATTTCAACATTTAAGGACTTCAAGTTTTGGGAACAATATGAAGGTCCCAAACCTGCAAAGATCCTTAATGTTACCTACGCGTTCAGAGTGAAGGAGAATACTCATGGGGAAGAACCCACATACAAATCCCAGGTCTGCATGCAAGGTTTCAACCAAAGATACAGAATAGACTACTTCAATACTTATGCCCCAACAGGTAAAGTAGCATTGCTCAGAGCACTGCTTCTGCTAGCTGTCAAAAGAGATTGTCAGATGCTCCAATTTGACATCAAAGTTGTGTTCCTCCATGCACCATTGGACAAGGAGGTATTCATATGACAACCTGTTGGGCCAAACAGAAGAACCCCTATTCTCAAGTTGAACAAATGCCTTTACGTACTGAAACAAGCTCCAAAAAACTGGTACAAGATGCTCCACAACTGGATCCAACTCCAAGTATTTACCCCCTCTGATGTGGATCCATGTCTGTACATTGGGAAGGATGGAAAATTGGCTCTCTTTGTTCATGTGGACAACCTTCTAGTAGTAGGTGAAATGCATGGATTCAAAGGTGCATTTATTAGTAAGTTTGAGAATTCATCTTGCCACAAACCAAATACTTTATTGGGAATGAAGTTTGAACGCACCAAGGATGCTGTTAAGCTGTCACTTCCACTCCACATTGAAAAGGGGCTTGCAGAGCTGAATCTCCAAGGGTCCAAAATTTCCTCGAGTACTCCCTGCACCCCAGGCCTTTACTTTCTTCCAGCAACAGAAGAATAACAAGAAGAGTTTAAGGTGCTGAAATTTAACTACCAATCCCCAATTGGAAGACTCAGCTTCATTGCTGGGCTGGAACAACCAGAAATAAGTTTTGCAGTTTTGTCACTAGCTCAATTCTCAGAAAAACCCAGGATCAATCATTGGCAGGAAGTACTCAAGGTGTGGACCTATCTGGCCAGCACCAAGGATCAATAACTTCTCATCTCAAAGAAAAATGATTCTCCCAACCTGACCTGCTACAGCGACTCCACCTGGGCAGATGATCCGGTCACTAGAACCTTGCAATCCAGTTAAATCTGTTTCTTTTGGGGGTCTCCCCTATACTGGACCAGCAGAAGAAAGCAAAACATTACTTACTCCTCAACTGAAGCCAAATGCAATGCCCTTAACAATGGTCAGTTGGAATGTAGATGGATCAGTCACCTAATCCACAAAATTTGGAGAAAACACATTGCTCCAAGTGTCTATCTGATTGATAACAAGGGGCTTGATGACAATATAAGGAACTTTGGGTGCAACTCAAAAACAAAATTTATCAACCTCAAGAAAAAAGGTCTCCGGGAAGATTTGAATTCAAATGCAATCATTATTCAACTCATTTGGTCCAAGGACATGGTTGCAGACTGTCTAACAAAGGCTGAAAATAAAAACTCAGTCGCTCTCTTGGTTCATCATGTCAGTAAATGATCATCCAAGCACTGAATTAAGGGAGGATGTTGGGGTTTCAACCCAGGACTGACATTTGCATTTATCTCAACCCAGAAACCGTTCCAGGGCCACTGGAATCATGGTGCAGATACTTCATTTGAGAAGCACAATACACGCTGGCATTTAGATGCATGCACTCATCTCTTCATCCAAGTCTTCATTTTTTTTCCTTTCAATCATCTTTCATTAATCCCAATCTTTGTTTTGCTTTTCATCATCCTCTTACCAATTCAATCAAGTAATGCCAACACTTCATTCCAGTACCACCTCTTCATTTGACTGCAACTGCAAGGTGTCCCCAAGCTGGTAACTTCTAACTCAGCACTTGTCCAACTCTCAAGTTACTGACCTCTCACTTCCATTCCTCAGCATTCCAAGCCCATCAAATCTGAAGATCCCAGGGAACCTCAACTACAGCTCAGACAATTGTCTCTGTATGCTGATATGATTCTCCCAACCACAAGTCAAACCTACTAACATCATTATTCAGTGTTCATGCTCCTAGTGCTTTCAATTTCCAAATCAGCAGACCACTGATCATTGCTGATCAGACACCGCCTTTGTTGGTCTCTTTTGTCATGAATGTTCATTTAGTCATTGCATCATTCTAATTGTTTTCCCAGATATCTTTCTGAAATTCATCAGTGGTCCTGGTGTCCAGCCATAACTTTTTCAGGGGTGATGTTGACCTTCTTTCCAAAGATTTCATCCATTTAAATATAAAAAGGACAAATGGAGTACAACTTATCAACCACCAATTTGATTCCTTTGGCTTTGTCAGAGTTGGTGATACCAAAGCCAGTGGAGATTGGCATGGAGTGGGCCTTTTTTTAGTTGGCTTGATAATTCTTGAATCATTCCCTCATCTGTTTGGATGACAGATCCAGCCTAACTTATTTTTTTGTTCTTGAGTTCATTGACCATCAGGAGATAACCATTGACCTTAGAGGATGGAGGTTGGCCAATGTGTGTTTCATTGTCCAATCCAAATCAGACATCATAGTTGGAGGGAATTTTGAGCCAGTTGACCAGGATGATGTGATCAGCTCTCTTGGGCTGACTTGAGCCCTTGGAAGTGGATGGGGGATGATTCTTTGAGCCCTTGGAAGCTGATGGTGGAGGATTGTTTGTTGTGGAGTTCCTTGGCAATGTTTGCTTTGGTGTGTTGGACTTTTGTGTGGACTTGCGGGGGGAAGTTTGCTGAGGGGCCATTTGGAAAGAGTGAGGGCAATAAGGGGATGAGAAGATAAGGTGACAAGCAAGTTAAAGTGATGAGATATATGAAGTGATGAGAGAAATAAAGTTACAAGAGAAATAAAACAATGATTGTATTTTTTGGATGAGGTTGGAGGTACAAGTTCTTGTTGGAGGTAGAGTGATGAGAGTGATGAAGTAATCAGACTGATGAAGTGATTAGAGGGATGAAGCAATGAGAGAAATGAAGGGATGAGAGCAATGAAGCAATGAGAGCAATAAAGTGGTGAGTGATCAAGTGATGAGGGTGATAAATTGATGAGAGTGATGAGAGTGATAAAGTGATGAGAGTGGTGAATTGTTTTATGATGAGGCTGGAGATAAAAGAATTTTCAATGAGGTCAGAGATAGAATGAGGTGGGAAGCCAGGGGTGAATGACGTGGACAGGTGGTTGAAGCCTTTAAATAATTTATTTGAAAAAAACCCACTTATTGCCAGGTAACTCTGACACGTCTCATGTGAAATAAGTGGGTTTTTTTGATTTTTAATGGTGGTTTTGAAATGGCAGTTTGGTAGACCAAACCTCTCCTATAGCCATCATACTCATTGTTGTAGTGTAACAACATCTAAAAACCTCAAAGTAGCCTCAGAAATGGATTCTACATCACAAATAACCTATAGTCACTTGGCCAAAGTACCCCTCTATCTCTCATGGATTAGAAGATACAGCCCAAGAACCCTTCAACTATGGCAAACTCATACCCAACCAGGTGTCACAGCTCTGTGGAAGGAATAAAGACATACCTTTCAAACCCTCAAGTACATACCAGTAACATTTTACCCTCAACACCAGAACCATACACCAACCCAGTCACCTCATCCAGCATACAGCATACAGACACAGAAGGTAGTTCAGCATGCCAGATCCAGTCACCTCATCCAGAATACAGCATACAGACACAGGAGGTAGTGCAGAATGCCAGATCCAGTCACCTCATCCAGAATAAAGTATACAGATACAGGAGGCAGTGCAGCATGCCAGATCCAGTCACCTAATCCAGCGTACAATATACAGATCCAGGAGGCAGTGCAACCAGTCCAGATCCAGTCACCTCAGCCAGAATACAGAAATAAAGATACAGGAGGCAGTGCAGCATGTCAGATTTGGTCACCTGAACCAAACATGCAGCAAATACACATACAAGAGGCTGTGCAGAATTATACAGGAGCAATATAGGCAGGAGGAAGTAAAACCAGTCTCAAGCAAGAACCAAACAAACATGCAGAAAATAAACATACAAGAGGCTGTGCAGAAGTAATACAGGATCTAATACACATACAGGAGGCTGTGCAGATGTATACAGGAGCAATTTATGGAGGAGGAAGTGGAACCAGCCTTAACCAGAACCAAACAAACCAACAGTATTGCACAGCAATACATGTAGGTAGAATCAAGTAGCACTGAATAAACTACCAGTACAGCACATCAATATACCTTATCTGAACTACACAGCAATCTCTGCAAGGCTGTGCATGCATGAAACCCATGTACAGGATTTTTCAAACCAGCAGAAATGCCTCATGTAACTTTAAAGGCTTTTCCCAACCAGCAGAAATGCCTCATGTAACTGTATCTCACTGTTCCTCACTAGAACAGGGAGAACCCTCAGGGGCAGCCTTGAGCACCCCTGGGGGCAGGATTTGTCTATTTAAGGAGGGCCTCTCTGCCCTATCCAAGTTGTATCCTCATACCACCCCAGCTCAATCCACTCTATCAGTACCCATCTGTGGTACCTACCCAGATAAAATATCAGTGAACCAATTATAAAGGAAACAGGAAATCAGAAACCAAGTTATAACACACCTTGAACCAATTAAACCACCCAAAAGGTGCTTGAATAAGGGGTCTTCTGTGACTTAAATATTCAGCACCAAATTTTAGAAGAACCACCCTTCAATTAATAAATAACCCTTACAAAGAAAGAGAGCACAAACAAACTCAACCACCAACCTTTTCCTCTACCCAGCCCCCTGTGGGTAAACCCATCCTTGGGTCCTCTCCTGAACCATCCCTTTGATAAACCCTTGAACCCTTTAATATTGGAATATTGGTTAAGATCAAATATATCTGATCAATAAATAACCAATAGTCCAATACATCTGGTCCATTCTTCAACAAACCCTACCAATATCAATCAATAACTAATCTAGGTCTGATCTGAGACCTATATTAAGTCTCAAAGAAACCAGCCATTAATTTAAATAAATTATTGTGCAGACTTACTATAGTACTAGAAGGGCAGGCAATTCAAAACCACTCTTAGTATATACTAAATACTCCAAAGGAGCAGAAGTAATACTAAATTCCCCTTCAAGGACTGCCAGCAAGCCATTGGCTACTTTTATTTATATAATCCCACAGGAGTCTCTACAATTGGTGTCCCAACAGTGGCCTGTTTTCTTCAGATTTGATTAGTTATTAAAACCAAGATTGGTGGAATATTAGCCTCAAGAATTAACTCAACATTCAGAAGGCAGAAAGAAGAAACCCATACCAGATAATTAAAGACCTCAAGGACCAACTCAGAGGGATTGAAGATAATTACCAAGGAGCCCTATCTTCAATAATCAGGATGGAGAAATAACTGCAAGAAAAATCCAGAATAACCAGTGGATCCCAGAATAAACCAGAGGAAGACCAGGAAAGAACTCAAAATCAGCCAGACCCTGGAGAAGAAGCAATGGGAAAAATTGAAAACATTTCCAAACTCATAAACCAAATTCTGGAAAAAAGAAAAGCACAGGGAATTCCATAAACCCCATACACCCAACCAAGAACCAGATTTCAGACCCCAACCCCAAGATCAGCATATGGAAGAATCCCAGCAGAAACTATGGAAGAATCAACAAACCCCTCCATCAGCCCAGGAATAAATAGATATTCCCAACATAGAGAAGAAGGAATAGGAATTACTAGGAGCCAATATATTGAAAGAACCCCAGCCAGAAGACCAGTCCAGGATAACTCAATGATAAAAAATGATGACCAAAATGGAGTATTATTGGATGGAAAGAAAGTGAACCTGGAATTTGATGGGACAGAAGTAGAACAGTTTATTAAAAGAGTAGAGAAACTGGCAAGGATCCAGAAGGCAGGAGTGATAGATATAGCCCTACAGTTACCTTTTCTAGTACAAGACAAGAAGATCAGGGAGTCTATAGAAGATATGGAAGGACATGAATATGGGGACTGGGAACTTTTGAAGAAGGAGCTGAAAAGGAAATGGGGCACAGCTACCCCCCATAGGAGGTTCAATGAAGAGTCCATACCAAGACTTCTCAGACATACCCAAGAGCAGGGAGGCATCAAGACTAAGTATGACTTCAAGAAGTTCATTGGAAGCTATGAGTAGATGGTTATTTACTTCATCAGAATGGGTTATGACAACACCAACTGGGAAAGTGGAGAAAACCTCTGGAAAGCCTTTTCCACTGATCTTAGGGGGGAAGTTAACAGAGAATTGGCCCATGCAGGAAGAATCAAGATTGCAAGATATGGCAGATACCTCCCACCAGATTTGGAAACCTTGAATAAATTTGTGGAAGCGACCTTGGCCTTATGGGATGTGGATGAAGAAGAAATCCCTAAACCTATCATCAAGAACCTAGTGGGGACAAAGAAGGAAGTCAAGTTTCAGAAAATGGGAATGGATGAGCTCTTGAAGATGAAGGAAGATGTTGACAAAATCACTATGGCTCTAAACCAGAAGCAGGCACCTCCCCACTTTGATAGGATCAACCAGGGAACGGCACAAAACTACAGATCCCCACTTCCCAGTGCAGGACCCAGATTTCCAATCAGATGTTACTATTGCAAGGATGAACTCCATACCCAGGTCAACTGCCAAGACTTGACAGAAGATATAAAGGCCAAGAGGGTGTTCAAACAAGGGCCCAATTATTACTTCCCAAATAGAGAACCCATACCATATAGCCAGCAGGAAAGTTTCAGAGATCAGGTCAAGAGATTCTCAGAAGCTCAACAAGTTCCAAAACTGGAGGAACCCCAGAAGCAGGAAGAACCAAAAAATATTTCAGCATTCTTGAAGATTGGAAATTGGGAAGCTTGGGCACCACCAGAGGTAAATATGAAGGAATCTCAAGCTCAATGGGGAATGAAAAGATCACAAAGGTTGGCTGAAAATCCACCAGAGAAGGATAATTACCAGGAGGCACCAGTGGTAGACCAGGGACCTTCAGCACCAACTAAGTAAAAAGCTGCAGAACAAAGGAAGAGGAAGCCAAGCTATCCAGGAGCATGGATGGAAATGGATCAAGATTCTGAAGATGAAGAAGAACCCCCCAAAGCACCTTTCAAGGAACCAGTAACTGAACCTGTGAAGAATAACCCATTAAAGTCAGAACCAGTGGATACCCAGGAAGGAACCAAGATGGAAGAAAGTTTGAAGAAGAAGATATTAAAACAGAACTTAAACCTTACCTTGGAGGCTCCTCTCAGTTGCACCAAATTTTTTCCAGCAGTTAAAAGATATGACCCCTGAAGGAACCTTGGATTTTAATAAAGCCTCTAAATCAACAACCAGAAAAAACAGTAGAAGGATAAATGGATGTCAGCACCACTTTGAAGACTATTCAGATGATGAGTACCCATGCTCCATAGGCAACAATCTCACCTATGCTTGTCCATTGGGATTCATTGATATCTGGATCAAAGGAAAGAAGATCAAGGCCCTGGTGGACACTGGTTCTGAATTAAATGTCATACCAGAACACTTGGAAATCCAGACAGGCTTGGTTTCTAGAGAATTTTTCATGAAGGTTACAGGAATTGGAGGCCACTCTACCCCACTAATTGGATTGGCTGAAAGAACAGTATTTGAAATAACACCTGGGGAACCAAAGTCTGCACACTTATTCATAGCCAAAGGATAAATTCATACAGTACTTGGAAGACCCTTCTTAGTGGATCATAAAGTCAGGTTTGAATTGTCAAAGCATAAAGGGGAAGTCTTAAGCTATGAGATAGCAGGCGGGGAAAGTTTATGCATCCCAATTTGTTCACCAGACCAGGCAGGATGGCAGGTCACACCACCCAGAAGACCAATGGGCATGAACAGTATCACAGCAAACTTAGACCAAGAAGAAGTTTGGATCAGTGGACAGAATATACCAGAAAGGGACCTTGAAGGCTTACCAGACCCCTGGGAAAATAAAATTGTCACCCCTGAAACACCAGCAGAAAGAGGATGGGAGGAAGTACTGAAGGGACTAGAAGCTGAAGAGACCTTGGAGGTATTTCAACAAGTATTTGGGGGATTCTGGACCAACCTTGAAGACATGGAAGGAACCAATTGGGAATAATTACCTGGAGCAGGATGGGACAACTGAGATTTTATGGACTTACTCAACACTTACACTGGAAACACCCTGTTAGTTCATGGTCAATGGCCATCTCACCATGGGAAAGTCCCATGGATTGTCAGGTATTGTTTATATTATAGGGGAAGATTTGGTTAAATCCTGGGTTAGCCATATGAGAATGATGGACCAAGTCATACCAGACCATGTCAGATGGTCAGGATACTTGGAAGAATAGTTTTCCCTTATGTTTTACCTCCATTGATGTAGTATTAAGCCTTCAGTTCCTGTTGATGTGCCAAGGGAAGGGGTGGGCAGTTTTTCTTGGTTTCTCCATTCTCCTACTGATACTGTACAAAAAAAAAAAAAAAAAAAAAGGGGGGGAAAGTAGGGTCTCAATAAGGGCCATGTTTGTGTTTTAGTACTGATGTAGTAGTAGGCCTTCAGTTCCTTTTGAAGCGCTGAGGGAATGGGCAGGCAAGGTATGAGTATACGCGTTACAAAAAAAAAGAAGGAGACATTACAAAAAAAAGGGGGGGCTCACCAATGATATTGATTTAACAGAAACCCCAATTTTTTTCCTAAAAAAAAAAAAAAAAAAAAAAAAAAAAAAAAAAAAAAAAAAAAAAAACCAAGGTATAAGTACACACGTTACAAAAGGAAGGAGATATTACAAAAACAGCAGGGGGCTTACTGATGATATCCATTTAACAGAAACCCCAATATCTTTTAAACCCAAATAAAATAAAATAAAATAAAATAAAATAAAATAAAATAAAATAAAATAAAATAAAATAAAATAAAATAAAATAAAATAAAATAAAATAAAATAAAATAAAATAAAATAAAATAAAATAAAATAAAATAAAATAAAATAAAATAAAATAAAATAAAATAAAATAAAATAAAATAAAATAAAATAAAATAAAATAAAATAAAATAAAATAAAATAAAATACAAAAATACAAAAAAAAAAAACCAAGGTATCAGTATATATGTTAAAAAAAGTAATAATAATAAAAAAAGGGGGGCTCACTAATGATATCCATTTAACAGAAACCCCAATATTTTTTCCAAAAAATACCAACCAAGGTATCAGTATACACAAAATAAAAAAAAGATATATATATATATGTATATAAAATAGAGGGGAGGGATAGGGACGCACTAGTAGTATTGGCAGTTTTTGAACTCCACCCGGATTTGATCCAACCGGGCTTTGATACCTTTGAGGGTCCTGCGCAGATGAGTATCCGGAGAGAGTCTGACCATTAAACACCAGACGGAAAAGTGAAGGGAGTCAAAGCCATCAGCAATCGCGGTAGGAAGCCTGGGGGGCAAAGGCAACAACGCAACGGTGGAGGAAGAATGACCGGAGTTCCCAATGCTGGAACCAAGGGCGGGAGGCGAGCCCAAAAGGGAGCGGACGGTGGTACACATGAGGTCAGGAGAGGTGTTGGAGAAAGGAGCAACAACAAGATCAAAAGTTGGAACGGGATTGGGATCGGTAGGAAGTTGGGACTCGGCCAACTCAGGAATGGTTGGGGCGCTCACAGAGTTGAGTTGCGGGTCAATCACGGAAGGGGAGGCCTGGTTGCTGGGCATGGCAGCGTCCAGGTGGACCTCAATCAAGTTCTCCATTGATGGTTTGGGAGCTTCCTTTGACCTTATAGAAGGGTGCGGGTCCTTGGACTTTCGTTTGGAAGAATGGAGCACGACCACGGAGGCCTCGGAGTCTGCGTCGTTGAAGCAAGGGGATCCTAAAGGCATCTAACAAAAAAAATATACAAATAAATAAGCGCAAACAACCCAGTCAGCTACGCGGGCTAGCAAATAAGGAAGGGGACAAGAGGTGGGAAGAGGATATGACCCACCTTGGGGCAACGGAAAACAAGGTGGAGTACCAGTGGACGAGGAAGGAAAAAAAATCTTTTCACCAACGAGGACCCCCCTTTAAATATTCAAGGACCCACCTTGAGAGGAGAAGGAGATGACGAAGAGAGGGGAGACAGGACTTACCCAGGCCCCAGTGGTCCATCCCAACGCTGTTAGGCGACTAGACCACAGCCCGAGCGAGAAATTGCGACAGCATCCTGATCACATGGCAAGATAAATTAAATAAAATAAAATAAAATAAAATAAAAACACGGAATGAATAGAATTGGCAAACAAACAATGGACTATAGCCAAACAGAAGAAAAGGCAATCACGAAGCAAGATAGAGTAAAAATAAAGGAATGAATAGGATCTGACATACTACGACCACACGAAGAACAAGGAGGGACCCCAAGAGCCGCGTAGCATGTCACCAGATAAGAAGGGACAAGCGCGGCGTCAGTATTCAAAAATAAATTAAAAGGAAAAGAAAGGTGACAGGCAACTCACAGTCATGTGTAGACGGACCAGCTGATGTATTGAGGACTCAACGTATCAAGGATTGGACTGACCAAAGTATACGAAGGCAACTACCCTGCAGACGCTGAGAAGGAGGGAGAAGGAGCAAAAGAAGGGGGAGGAGGGTGTGAGCGTGATGAGGCACATGAACAGCGGCGAGAAATTGGATGTATAATAGAAAAAAAAAAAGAGGCTTACCTGTATTTCTAATAACGTCAATCCCTTGGCCTGTACTGTACAGACAAGCAAATGAAGCGGATCAGGAATGGGCCAGCAGTTTGGGGGACGCCCATGCGGGTCGGTTACCTTGCGGCACGCCTTGCGCTGCTACAAGACGCCCGCGCACAGGGAACGGGCCTAGCGCCCAACTCACAAAGGGGGAGAACAACCACCGCAGCCAAAAGTTGCACATGCAACAGACCTGGTGGAAAGCGTACATATTTATAATATATATATTTGAAAAAAAAGGCGAATCAAAAAAAAAAAAAAAAAAAAAAAAAAAAAAAAAAAAGCAAAAAAAACCAACTATATAAAAAAAATAAAATAAAAATAAAATAAAATAAAAAAGCTAAATAAAACTAATTATATAAAAATAAAAAAAATAAAAAAAAAATAAAAAAAAAATAAAAAGAAAAAGAAAAAGAAAAAGAAAAAATAAAAAATAAAAAAAAATAAAATAAAATAAAAGAATAAAAATAAAAAAATAAAAAATAAAAAAATAAAAAAATAAAAAAATAAAAAAATAAAAAAATAAAAAAAGAGAAGGGGCGAATAGTCCTTGGTAAGACTTAAAACTACCTACTCCCAAATGGTCCCTGGCAAGACCCTAAACTACCTACACATACACACACAGGAATTCAGCTTAAGCATACTACTACCAAAAGGAAGCAAGAGAAAAGAAGAACACAACAAGGAATTGTCCACCAGCCACCATGGAAACCCAGATCCTGGCAGCTAAGTATAAAACAGTAGACAAGAAGATTAGGCCCATAAACCAACCCATTCCACAAGAACTTGACCCCCCTCTCCAAAGACCTCCACTCCCAATGGACCCTTATAATACACCCCTGACTCCTTATCCACCTCACTTCATACAAACCTCAAGAATTACATCAGAAAGGATAAAAATGGTTAACTTTGGGCCTGATCACTGGCTTAAACCTGAGGAAATTACACTTCTAAAACACGTAATGGTCCTCAGGGAAAAGGCAATTTCTTTCACTGAGGAGGAAATGGGCCTACTCAAGCACTCCTATGGGCTCCCCTACAAGATACCTACCATCCCACATGAACCATGGCAAAAGAAACCTATACCTATACCCCAACCTATCAGGCCAGCATTTACAGAACTAATCAGGAGAAGGATTAGGACAGGACTCTATGAACAATCAACTTCCAGTTACTCCAGCCCTGTATTCCCTCTGGCTAAAGCCAATGGGAAGCTCAGAATAGTCCATGACCTCCAACCCCTCAACAAGGTCACCATCAAGGATGCAGGACTACCCCCAAAGATTGAAGAATTTGTGGAGTCTTTTTCTGGAAGGGCTTGCTATGAATTAGGAGACATCATGGGAGGATATGATGAAAGGGAATTGGATAAGAAATCAAGACTACTTACCAATTTTGAAACCACCCTTGGGAGACTCCAGCTTACAAGGTTACCTCAGGGGGGCACCAACTCAGTAGCAGTCTACAAAGCTCAGATGACCTGGATACTTCAGGAGGAAATACCAGAACATGTAGGGATATTTATTTATGATGGAGGAATCAAGGGACCCAGAAGTAGATACAATGAAGAGACACTAGAAGAAAACCCCCAAATAAGAAGATTTTTCTGGGAATATTCCATAACCTTAGAAAGAATCTTATTCAGGATAGAAGAAGCTGGTTTAACTCTATCAGGAGAAAAATTTGCCTGCTGTGTCCCTGCCCTCAACATAGTAGGGCATGTGGTATCCCAGGAAGGAAGGAAGGTGGCAGAACAGAAGCTGAACAAAATTAAAAGCTGTCCCCAGCCAAGGAACAAAAAAGAAGCTAGGGGATTCTTGGGGCTTTGCTCCTATGTCAGGATGTTCATCAAAAACTACTCAGCACTCTCAGCACCAATCAGAAGGCTTACTTGGAAAGATGTATAGTTTAAGTGGGACAGTCAAAGTGAAGAAGCCTTTCTGTTATCCAAGAAGATAGTAGGAGAAGATATAACCCTCAAAAGCATAGAATATGACAAGGATGCAGGAAGGATCATTTTAGCTGTGGATTCAAGTTACCTAGCAGCTGGTGCTGTCCTGATGCAAGAAGACAAAGAAGGAAGACCAAGGCCAGTCTACTATGAGTCAGTGGGTTTTTCAAAAACAGAAAAGAAATATTCCCAGTCAAAATTGGAACTCTGTGGAATAGCCAAGATACTCAAGAAACTCCAGACAACCCTGTGGGGACAGCACTTTGAGTTACAAGTAGATGCAAAAGCTCTAATTGAAATGATCAACACCCCCAGCCTACCTAGTGCTCCTATGACTAGATGGGTGGCATTCATTCAAATATTTTCCTTTGAATTGGTCCATAAGCCAGGGAAGACATTCATAATGCCTGACAGCCTATCAAGAAGGCCAGAGGACCCAAAAGACCCAAAAGACACCAATTGAGATTTTGATGAAGAAGAAGAATGGATCAGTCCAAACCCTTGCCTTGGATAAAAAATCAACTCTATTGAAGACCAACAACCATCCACACCTCCAGCTGGATTCTGGGGAAGAATGAAGGAATATTTATTGACCATGAAGAAGCCCATAGGGTGCTCTGAGAAGGAACTCCAGAAGATCAAGAGGAGGTCACCCAACTTCTATGTGGAGGAAGGAAAACTAAAAAGGAGGGGAATATGGGGCCCTCAGCTGGTGCTGACATCTAAAGAAGATATGGAAAGGGTCATGAAGAGCCTGCATGAGAAATTGGGGCACAGAGGGAGTGGGGAGACATACGGAAGGATAAAGCTTATGTTCTGGTGGGAAGGAATGAAGAAGATGACTAGGAAATGGGTCCAAACCTGTGAACCATGTCAGAAGAGAAGCAAGCTCCAGCAGAAAGAAGAAGGGAAGGCAACTCTTACCAAATCCCTGTTTCAGAAGGTAGCAATCAATGCAGTACATGTCAAGGCAGGAAGATGGAAGTACCTAGTGGTAGCTAGAGATGAATTCTCAGGGTGGGCAGAGACAGTGGGCCTGACTAGTCTCACCTCAAGAAACATAGCCACTTGGTTCCTATCTGAATGGATCTATAGGTATGGGATTCCCAAGGAAGCAACAGTGGATGGAGGAGGAGAATTTAAAAAGTAGCTCCAGACAGCTATGAAGAAGGTAGGAACAAAACTCAGAATGGTCACCCCTTACTACCCAGAGGCTCAAGGAATGATTGAAAGGGGCCACAAGGAAATAAAAGATGCACTAATAAAGCTATGTGGGGAGAATGGCAGCAAATGGAAGGAATACCTCTCTCTAGCCACCTTTGCAGATAGGATCTCTACAAAAAGGACAACAGGATTCTCCCCATTTGAACTACAGTTTGTACAACCAGCAGTCCTACCAATTGACTTAGGAATGGAGACATACCTAGGATTTTACTGGGAGCAGGTGACCACCACTTCAGACCTCCTGAAAGCAAGAGCAGCACAATTGGCTCAGAAGGAAGAACACATTCAGAAGGCAGCACAGAAGATGAAGGAAGCAAAAGAACTTTCAATCAAGTATTGGGACAGGAGATTGGCCCATAGGATAAGGAAACCACTCAAGAAGGGGGACCTGGTATTAGTCTAAAATAGAACCCTGGAATCTCAATGGGGGCTACTCTTCAAGAATAGATGGAATGGATCTTATAAAGTGGTCAAACAACTAAACAAGGGGCCCTATGTTCTAGAAGAATTGGATGGAACAGTACTTGGCAGAAGATTTGAAGCAAGCCAGATCAAGAAGTTTTACAACACAGGAGCCCCAATAGATGAAGAAGAGGAAGAACCAGAACAAGATGAAGAAGAGGAAGGACCAGAACAAGATGAACAAGAGGATGGACCAGAACAATATGAAGAAGAAGAAGAGCCAGCAGAGGAAGGAGGAGAGGGAGAAGAAGGCAGCTCCTAAGCAAGAGCCTAAACTGCTAAAGTCCTTCAAAAAAAATAATAATAAAAATAAAAATAAAAAATATATAAATAATAATAAATAATAATAATAATAATAAAAATAATAAAAATAATAATAATAATAAAATAAATAAACAACAGAAGTAAAGAAAAGAGAAGAAATAATATAAAAGAAATACACAAATATAAATATACTGTCATCAAGAAGATTATTACTGTAAAAAGAATTCAACCCAAGGAGAACATGGAACACTGAGAAGAAGGAAGGACCTGAAGACATCAAGATTGGCTTAACTCAAAATTAGACACAATTAAATATTTCAAGATGTGTCAAGGTATCAAGTAAAAAGGAATCAATTAATCTTCAGCTAGAACTGTCTGAATGAAGACATTATAGTAGGTTTCAAAGGAAAAAGTTATCTATCAGGTTTGAATAGATGCAAACAGGTTGTCAAGGCTCAAGAATTCAAGAAATGATTTAGAGGAAGATAGGAAATATTTAGAGGAAAAAAATCTGTCTTTGGCCATGAAGTACCACAGTATATGGAGAAGGGAAAAGAAGATTTAAATTCAAGGAATCAGTTAAATCCAAGGAATCAGAAAAACAGAGGAAAATGCCAAAAACTGTCTTTATCCAGAAGAACCCTATTATGATTCAACAAACCAAGAAGAATGGAAGGAATTTAATTATACTTTTACTTGCTACATGGGCGCAATCAAGAAATAATTAAGAACAGAAGATCTAGGGAAAAACAATCAAGATTTCAACAAGACCAACTGGATCACTAGGATTCTATGGACCTTGGTTTTATGCTGCTGTGATTATTAGTTTTTTTATTATTTATGTTGCTCAGATCTCCAACAAGAAGAAGATGAAGATGAAGAAGGAGGAGGAGAAGAAGAAGAAGAAGAAGGATAGGATGTGGAGTCAGATGTCTATGGACAGGAATGCTGTGGACAGCATTAATTCTGAGGGGAATGTGGTAGACCAAACCTCTCTTATAGCCATCAGACTCACTTTTTTAATTTAACAACAGCTAAAAACCTCAAAGTAGCCTCAGAAATGGTTTCTAAATCACAAATAACCTATAGTCACTTGGCCAAAGTACCCCTCTATCTCTCATGGATTAGAAGATACAGCCCAAGAACCCTTCAACTATGGCAAACTCATACCCAACCAGGTGTCACAGCTCTGTGGAAGGCATAAAGACATACCTTTCAAACCCTGAAGTACATACCAGTAACATTTTACCCTCAACACCAGAACCATACACCAACCCAGTCACCTCATCCAGCATACAGCATACAGACACAGCAGGTAGTGCAGCATGCCAGATCCAGTCACCTCATCCAGAATAAAGTATACAGATACAGGAGGCAGTGCAGCATGCCAGATCCAGTCACCTCATCCAGGATAAAGTATACAGATCCAGGAGGTAGTGCAACCAGTCCAGATCCAGTCACCTCAGCCAGATTACAGCAATAAAGATACAGGAGGCAGTGCAGCATGTCAGATTTGGTCACCTGAACCAAACATGCAGAAAATTCACATACAAGAGGCTGTGCAGAAGTATACAGGAGCAATATAGGCAGGAGGAAGTCAAACCAGTCTCAAGCAAGAACAAAACAAACATGCAGCAAATAAACATACAAGAGGCTGTGCAGAAGTAATACAGGAACTAATACACATACAGGAGGCGGTACAGAAGTATACAGGAGCAATGTATGGAGGAGGAAGTGGAACCAGCCTTAACCAGAACCAAACAAACCAAAAGTATTGCACAGCAATACATGTAGGTAGAATCAAGTAGCACTGAATAAACTACCAGTACAGCACAGCAATATACCTTATCTGAACTACACAGCAATCTATGCAAGGCTTTGCATGCATGAAACCCATGTACAGGCTTTTTCCAACCAGCAGAAATGCCTCATGTAACTGTACAAGCTTTTCCCAACCAGCAGAAATGCCTCATGTAACTGTATCTCACTGTTCCTCACTAGAACAGGGAGAACCCTCAGGGGCAGCCTTGAGCACCCCTGGGGGCAGGATTTGTCTATTTAAGGAGGGCCTCTCTGCCCTATCCAAGTTTTATCCTCATACCACCCCAGCTCAATCCACTCTATCAGTACCCATCTGTGGTACCTACCCAGATAAAATATCAGTGAACCAATTATTGTCAGCTCTCTGATACCAGGAACCTTGCAGTCCTTTAGCTACAGAGAGTGATAAAAATGTTGGAATGATAATAATAATTATTATTCCAATAATAAACGCTTAGAATCTCAAATAAATGATTTAATAAGAGCAGTTTCAAGGTTTAATTGGTTTGGTAGTAAATGGTTTTCAATATAATATAAAAGAGGGGCCACAGTATTATACTACTTGGGATCTTTACAGACTAGCAACCTCTCTTCAAGGGGCTTCCTTAGGCAGTTTAAGAACCTTGGAATAAATATGGGTGCCTTATAAAGGACTCATTCCACTAATGGCTGGGCTTAACAGCACAAATGGCCTAGACAGGAAGGATAACACTCACTCTCAGCACTTCACCACGAAAATCCTGGAATAATTGGAAGTGTTTCAGAGCAGATGGGGTAGATTGCTTGACTAAACTTCAATGGTTGATTGGTTAATATAGGTAAATAATACTACTTCAGACTAAGTCATAAATCACTTGCTTATATTCATATAAGCATTTGATTAACAATGACACGGTGTATGATTGATAATAAATAATTCCTGGTAACTGATGATGGAATAATGGATCCAAAGAGGTCTGTATAAATACATTTTTGGGGTGATTTTTGGTCTTCTCAGGGCGTGTAGAGAGGGTTCTGCTTGTGGGCTGAGTCTGGAAAGCCAGTCAGGGCAAGATTAGCACGTCCATCTGGTGCTGCCAATCAGCTGTCCTTAGATCTGCTGGATTTCTGTACTATTTTAGCCACAGGATCTGTTAATCTGTTATGGCGTAAATTTGATCAATTTGTACTCATCCTACATTTGTACTACTGATATTGTTTTAAAGCGTGAAAATGTGGATTTTTATCAATTTTCCATCATCTGCCGATTATTTAGATAATTTTTTGTAATTTTTATGAACACTTCTTGTAGTGTTTCGTGGTTTTCAAAGATCAGGATCAGTGATTTAGGTGGTAGTCCTTGATCTTTGATTATTTATTAAAAAATTTTTGAAACTTAATTTTCATTAATTTTATTTGAGTTGTAATCGTTTTAGATCATTATTAATGCATATGTCCGTTTGTTACATATACTAGGCAACCCTAACTAGGTTGTAGCTCTTCTGAGTGGTACCTGGTTGTCAGATTAGTCACAACTGATCCAGGCGCAGGGATCAGTTAGTACAGATGCACGCAGGGTAGGATCCGCTGCGTGCGTGGCAGAATTAGCTTTGCGCGGTTCTCTAGTACGCGGGAACCTGCTGCTACTAGTACGTAGGGTTATGTAATGATGCGGGGCTGCGCGCGGGAATTGTGACATAACACATTTCCGTGTGTAACTCCTAAAATATACACAACACCTCAATTCTGAGTGAATTTTAGGTGTAAACCCTATACGTGACAATACGTGTGAAATATTAGAATGGCCAAAAAGTGCCATACAGGTGTTGTAATTTTTAGTACTTTTCTTTTTAATTATTTTAAAAATATAAGGACTTGGAATTCAAGGGTGGGGTCAGTGAGTGACCCTACCTAATTTTGGGTGAGGAATCCATTCCTGTAATAATATTCATGGATTTCTCACTCCTTATTTTTTTAATTGAGGTATTCTTATTTTTCATAGTTTGTGTTACTGTTTGACAGTTTTGCTCTGCACATAGTAGCAAGCTGACAATTATAAAGGAAACAGGAAATCAGAAATCAAGTTATAACACACCTTTAACCAATTAAACCACCCAACAGGTGCTTGAATAAGGGTTCTTCTGTGACCTAAATATTCAGCACCAAATTAAAGAAGAACCACCCTTCAATTAATAAATAACCCTTAATAAGAAAGAGATCACAAACAAAAGCAACCATCAACCTTTTCATCTACCCAGCCCCCTGTGGGTAAACCCATCCTTGGGTCCTCTCCTGAACCATCCCTTTGATAAACCCTTGAACCCTTTAATATTGGAATATTGGTTAAGATCAAATATATCTGATCAATAAATAACCAATAGTCCAATACATCTGGTCCATTCTTCAACAAACCCTACCAATATCAATCAATAACTAATCTAGGTCTGATCTGAGACCTATATTAAGTCTCAAAGAAACCAGCCATTAATTTAAATAAATTATTTTGCAAACTTACTATAGTACTAGAAGGGCAGGCAATTCAAAACCACTCTTAGTATATACTAAATACTCCAAAGGAGCAGAAGTAATACTAAATTCCCCTTCAAGGACAGCCAGCAAGCTATTTGCTACTTTTATTTATATAATCCAACAGGAGTCTCTACAGCAGATTTGGTTTGAAACCCGCCATTAAAAAATGGCAGGCTTTCTTAACTCTGATACGCCCTAATGTTATTTTATTCTTAAGTTTAAATAATTCTATCATTGATTGCTGTCAATTTTGTGTTAGCTGTATCCATTTTAAAGAAAACAGGTGATCTAGGACTATCAGGATTCAAAAGAACTGCTCATACAGGCTCTTTGCCTCATAAATATTCATAAGAAAATATAATTTCTATTTTGAAGAGTTTTAGTGTCTTTGAAGAATTTCAGCGTGAATCATTTATTTCTTTGTTTAAAATCAAGCACATTTTAATGGATCTAGAATTTTTTGAACAAGAAAAATCCTTGAAGGATTTTGTCCCTTGAATTCCTGAATGTGTTAGATAGAATCATATTTATAGATATTTCAATTTCAAAAATAAAATTATTGAAATTGAATATTGAAATAAGTAGTTCAAATTTGAATAATTTACTTACCAACATTTTTTTATTTGATTGAGCATTAAAAAATTGAATTTAATTTAGAAAATATCATAAATACATTTCTGAAACTCCTTCAACTAAAACAATCCAACCTCTTGATCAGCTTCACACTCATATATAACCCAACTTCACCTACTTCTGTAACTTCCACTGGATAGTACTCCTGCATACCTTGTATTCTCTACCTTCTCCTACCAGGTTCACCCTCTGACTGTATGGTATAAGCTCTATCTCCATATACACCTCACAACTGTGTCATTTTATTCATTTAACCTTCCCAGGCTCTCTACTTCTCTGTCTATGGCTTGTTATATCCTGTATCTCTCCTCAACCCAATTGGTATATTAATTAGTACATATTATACTTATTATATACATATTAAATACTCTCCACTGTCTGTTCAGCCAATACTATCAGGAATACAGATCATTACATGACAAACCTTCCTAGACAGGCCTATCACCCAATCAGTCAACTAAAGCCTCCATCCCAATCAGTCAGCATGTAATACCATGGGAACTTCAACCTGCAATACCAGTCACTCATCCCTCAAGGCCTCTTTATCAGTTCTCACATATACCAGCATCTCCTTCCCTCCTGGACTAATCCCCCCCAAGGAATTATTATACTGCTTCTTACTTGTTAGTCCCTCAGCCAGTAGGTGTCATCTCAGCACAAGAAATTCATCACCCAGCCTGCTTAACTCATATCACCTCGTCCCTTCCTGGTTTTTATCTTATATGATTCAGCAACCCCTTATTCAACAACCTTCTCCTAGAATTCTTAATTCCATCCTTCCATCTTCTCATCACTTTTAATCCTCCTCTCATCTTCTTCATTGAAATATGAATCAATCATCCTTTAGTTCTATGAGTAGTAGTTCCTGTGACTTCAGCCCCTTGCATGCCAGGGGCATTTCTGACAGAAACAAAGATGGTGTGGTTTTTGATCATCATAAACTGGACAGGTATATTGACTGTGGGGTGGTCAAAAAAAACCATCATTCTTCATGCACTTAATCTATTTCTTAAATTACCTGGGTGTTCCAACTTTAAAAAAAAATCCCAAGACCTTTGTCAAACCACTGTAAATATCTAAGTTTTCATACTTTGCAACAAAATCCATGTATGCATATAAGATTTGTGTGATGTATTTACATATGGAAGTCTTGTGTTTATTTTTTTAAATACTTTTCAACTAAATCTTTGCATTTATATTAGGTTTCTTTTTTACTATCACTCACATACAGGGCTAGAACATGTAAAAGGTCCAAAACATGTAACAGGGCCAAAAAATGTAACGAGCATAACACATGCAGCAATAAAAAAAATGCAACAAGGACAAAACATGAAACAAGGGCAAAACATGTAACAAGGACAGCAGATGTAGCAGAGGAAATTTACAACACATGTAATGAACACAAATTCCTGACTTGGATCAAGTGTTTTATTTTGGACATTTAAATTATCATAAAACCCCTTCCATCCCACTTTGAATTTCTTTACTTCCTCCTTAACCTATAAATCAACACACTTGAGTTTATATTCACTAATGAATTTCATAAGGCTTTTAATACAAGTGCATTTGGACAAAAAATGAGTCAATTCCCAAGTGCATCAAATTGAATTAGGTCCTCCTTCCCTTAGTTTGCTGTTAAAAATTTTCTTTGCCAATCACATTTGAATTCCCTTCTTTATGATACCCATTACTGTCATATGGGATAATTTCAGCTAGATACTATGTCAGATCCAGCTTTCAAAGTACCAAAAATAATGAAACAAACAAAAAATAAATAAAAAACAGATAATTAGTAGGAATATACAAAAATAAATATTACAGATTTGGATTCCCAAAAAAATATCAGGCAGGGTCACTCATCAACCCCAAATTTTAATTCTCCCTCCTTAGCCACCTTAATTTACCCATTAAAAATGGACCAAAAATCATGGCATCACCATTACACTTTTTGGCCAAATTAACATTTCACAATTAATTTCATCTATAGGCTTCACTGCTAAAACTTTTTCATAATTTAAAAATTGTATATATTTTAGGGGTTATTGGCAAAATTCATGCATGCAGACACAGCAGCTATGTACCTGTGTGCATCTGCTGTCAATTCCATAAGTTCCAAAAGCAATACTGAAAGCCAGATTACAGGCTGAAATGATGGCACACATTCCCAGGAAGGTGAACTACATCCAGCTTCAGGACAACAAAGCAGACAGCTACAGCAGCAGCCATCAAACAAAAGAAAGCTGCTGTTGAGGTACACCATGGGAATGTGACAACCTGGACATAAACATACCATGTATGTAACAATGTCTCCATAGGAAGATTATTTTCCAAAGCTTAATAAAATTAAATAAAATTACATAAAGTTTCAAATTGACATATGGAGATAAATTATTCAAAAAAATACACAAGACTTTGAAATTGATTGTCAAAAGTTTTGGAGGACTTAATCCCACACTTAATGGAACATGCATGGTTACTTCAGGGCCTAAAATTTTCCGCAGAATTCCTCTAAATATGAATATTTTGACAGATTCCCCAAAAAATTAAATTAAAGAATATAAATAAATTATCTAAATAAATCATTCAGCTTTCAAAAACAACAATTAAAAAAACTTCAAAAAATCTGAGATCCCCTTAAGAGTGACATAAACAGGATCTTTATGAAATCAATTTTTCCAGTAGAATCTCCAGTAATCTGAATATGCAATCAGATGAGTGAAATTCTCATGAAATCCATGGCTAAAAGTGGATCATGTGAGTTATTGGACCTTTTTCCCAAGAATAATAACAATTTATTATTAGAAAGAGCTTCAATTATGGACTGATTCAGCACCTAGAGCATGTGGTAGGCTACCACTGGTTGCACTTCTATCCTCAGCACCCACCCCTCTTTAGCCCCTACATCTCTTAGAAGGACAGGCTGGGACCCAAAAGGTATAAATAAAGGCCAATTTTGATGATTTTTAGACCCCAGATGCAGTTAAATATAAATCCAGACACCATTCCATCAAGTGATCAAATACATATATCCATCAAGTGATCAAATACATATAAGAGATAAGTGGGTGACTTATGGCATTCTTCTGATAATTTTTGCCCATCCAAAGCCATCATGAACCAATTTGGGCTTTTTAAAATCTTCAAATACCCCAAGAAGACTCAAGGACCAACTAGCACAATTTTTTCTGGTAACCAGGAAATTAATTCTCAAACACTCAATTAAATTGTTCCTCTCTACTTTGGATTTATTTCCAGAAAGATCAGACCCTACACCACATATTTCTACATATTATATTTGGACAATCATTCCTTTTTTTATTATTATTAGGGGTTCTAAATAGACAAGGTAAACAAGCTAAAAATTTAATCTCCTGAAGAAGAGGTGCTAAATATAACAAGTAGACTACTGTGTACCCTCTTTCAATTTATTAATTCATTTATTGATTTATCCGCTGATTTATTTATTTATTTATTTATTTATTTATTAATTTATATATTGATAATAATCACGAGCAATGAATCAAACACCCTTGTATTTCACAATATACATATTGATAAGAATAATTTCAGCATCACTTTAAATAATGTATTTATTTTAAAAATCTATCAAATCTGGTAGCTAGAAGCTAGCAATGACCTTGGGATCCAGGTGGCTCACAAACCGGTTTCTCCACAGGATTTCGCAAATCAATCAATCAGGCTTAATGCTGATTTATCTTCACAAAATATTGATCAAAGAGTTTGAAACCTATCAACAGGAGAATAAATAGGTTCCAAATGGCTGTAAGGTATGGTATTTCCTGTTTATTTCATGATTATTAAAGTAAATGTTTTCTGATGTATTTTTATTACTTTTAATTGATTATCCTTCTCAATTGAAGAATTTAAATGTCAACATCAGGAACTCAGGTGGATCCTGTAGGATGATTAGTGAACTGAGAAAATTTTAGGAAACTCTGCACTATGTGTTTTTTTTCATCCTTATGGTTAATTGTATTATTTTCCAGAATTAAAATAAAAGACATGAATGAATAGTTTCATTAATGTGAGTTATTATTCAAATTGTCTAGCATTTTTAAATCCTCATTATTCAATTCTTCACCAGGTTGGTTGTCTGTTAAAATGATATTATGTTGAAAAATACATGAAAATTGAGACAGGAAGATTAGCCTATATTTTTCATCATGAAGATAATCTAAAGTTTGAGCAGTTCTTTAGCATTTAAAATTCCATCAAAGATGGTTATGAGATGGTTCATGTAACAGGGATTTTTATTCACTTTCACCTATAAAAATTTCAGAGAGGCTGCCTTGGCAAGGGTTCTAATTAAGAAAAAGCATCATTTGGAAACAAAAATGAAATGAACCGAGGAAAATCTTCAAAATTCTGATCTGAGGAAGTTGTTTGGGATGATTTGCTCACTTTTTTAGACTACAGAAGCATGTTAACTATGTGAATTTCCCTTCAATTTTATGGTTGATAATCTAATTCTTTCTGGAATCACAGATCAAATAGTTCTCACAAATGAAAAATCAATATCCACAGCCACTATCATATTCCATAATTGTTGTAAAACTGTTAAAGAAACTCATCCTTATATTACAAGAATTGATCAACCAGTGCAGGCAAAAATTTAAAACAGGAACTGGATCATTGAGGAAGGAAAAGATTCTGTTATAACTTAATCAGATTTGAAAGACATATCTCTCCTGAATCATAGACAGAAGCAAACATTCGATCTGATAATGAATGCATGCAAATTTTCTCAACCCTCTTAGTTCTTCATTTATGGACCCGGTGGGTCTGGAAAAACTTCCTATATCAATGCTTGCTAGGCTCTATCATATTTTCTTAAAAAATATCTATGTCATGTGCTGGTAATTGAAAAGCCTTGAATATAAAAAATCAAATTCATCTCACCTTTCAAATTCCCTTGAGTTTAAATCACTTCTCTGTTTCAAGAATATAAAAGAAGTCTGAAGCAGGAGAAGATCTAAAAAATGATTCTTTGAATAAGTGGGATGAAGCACCCATGAGTCATGGGCATGCCCTTGATTTTTTTTGAAGGGCTAATTCAAGGTTATGGATTCAAAACTACCTCTTGGAGGAAATTTTATGATCCTTGGTGGAGAATTGAGGTAAATTTTCCCCGTTGTTCAAAAAGTTAAATGTCCCCAAATGTTTTATGCAAGATTTTTTTTAACCCTTCTTTCTGGAGATATTTCAAAGTTTTCACCTTATTACCAGAATTTATTAATCAATTTTGGAGATGGTCTGAATAATATAGAGGATTTCAAAAAAAAATTCTGATTCCAGAACACATTTTAAGTCATTTCTATAGTGAAGATCATTCTTTGGATAGATTAATCAAGAATCTTTTTCAAAACTTGCACTCTTTCTACCTCAAAGATGGTTATCTAATCAAACCTGTTATTTTATTTTGATAGAATAAGGAAGTATAAAAAATAAACAAATTTCTTCTGGAGCCTATCCCTGGAAATGGAGAAAACCAAACTATGAAGACATATGACAGCCATGACTTTGCTGAAGATGATACTCAAAATCTATACTAACAAGAGATCTGATTTTTTGTTGTGTCTGCTTTTCTTTACTGTTATCATCTCCATCTTTCTCATAGCTTTCCTTTTTTTCCCCCTCATCTTCCTTGATTTTATAGAATGCCTCATGCTTCTATTTTCTTTTCCTACCCCTGTTGATGAGTCTGGCTTGCACATTCTGTTTCTTTGAACCTTTTACTCTCAAGGTGTCACCACTATGTTGCCTCTCAATCCTCAAACCATTAAGTTAGGAGCTTGACTCCTCCATCATCATGATTGGCTCCCAACCAAGAACCAGACACAAATCTCCTTTCAATCTTCCATTCAAGTCCATTCCAACTAGATCACCAACTCATTTGACAATCATTAGGTATTTGATCAACTCAACATCATGACTTGCTCTTTCCTTGTATCCCCATCCAGTAAATTGTCATCTCTTGGGTGGATCCGTCTCTTGATATTCTTTTTACTCATCTATGTCTACTTGATCTTCTGAGAGGCCATTATCCAGCCTTTAGAGCTTATCTCACCCGTTGGTCCCTCTCATCATTTTTTTCTCTCTTTTTTTCTAATTTCTCATGATCTTTATGCCACAATTGAACAGTCTGGTATTGGTTTTAAAACCATTTGAAATCTTCCACAAAGAGTTCCTCAACACTTGATTTCTTCCCAACTTTCCTTCTCATAGCTTGACTCTGAAAATTGGTTCCCCTATAATGATTATGAGGAGCATGGGCCATAAAATTGGGATTCAAAACGGAAATTGCTTGATTGTTGTCATATTTGGAAGGAGTTTTATAGTTGCCAAGATTGCAACTGATGATTCAATAGGAAGGCTGGTTGCTATTCCTTGTGTCCCCTTGGTTACTCAACCTGATGAAAATCCCCCCTTTCAAGATGATTTAAAAACATTTTCCATTTAATTTGGATTTCTCATTGAAAATGAACCACTCTTGAGGTCAGAAATTTTCAAATTTTGATGTTGATCTTCAAGATCAAGCTTTCAGCCATGGTCAGTGATATATTAGCATTGCCAAGGAGCAGATCCTTTCACTCAACTGGGTTAGTGGTCTCACATAGATCTAAAACCCAACTCTCATTTGAAACTGATAGAATTCTTGAAACTGAGGTTTTGAATGCTATAAATCCCAGAAACTGGTGCATTTGAGATTTTCACTGCGGTTGAATTACTGCTATATTTCTAAATTGAAATGTAATTTTTAGCTAAAACATGATTTAATTAGTTTGGTTTTTTTCACCTTTCACATTTTTCCAATTGACCCACATTCCATTCCCTATCCAACTTATTAGATTCCAACCAGTCTCCAAATTTTGGAGGCAATACTCTAGTTTATATATTGATGGCTCAACAGGAAGTTATAAAGTAATCTGATAAAACAGAAAATCAAACAGTGATACAGAAAGATCCTGAGTAATGGTAATTGCATGATTTCTAAAGAACAAGTCTTGAATAATAATCAAGACTTTATGGTCATTGTTTTGTTATATGTTTTGTAATTAATCTTTTGATCAGTTCTTACTTCTCTCTTTTTTTTTTTGACTAAAGATATGTGCTCATGAGGCATGGATAAGCTTTGGAGTTTCTTGCCAATTTTTTTTTTTCTCAAATAAGGAACTCTGGATGTCATCACCCAGGCCCCTCGGATTGCTACAAGTTCACCATGAACCTTTGCATCTAACTTGGCCAGTTCTGGCTTGTTTGTCTTCTTTACCAGGGTACTGCTGGGTGAATCAGGAAGTGACAAAGAAATTGAGATTGGGGATTAGGTTTTATATGAGTTGGTTTGCTGGGGATAAGGATGGGGTAGTGGTGTGATGGTGTGATGGTGTTGATCCCGCATCGTAATTTGAGTCGCTCGCAAGATGATGGATGGATGATCCCGGAGTCTCCGTGGACTGTCCTCGAGTCCAGCTGGTGCACGCTTGGCTCGGCTGGGCTGCGGGGAGGTGTCGGTCTCCGGGGCTCGGGTCGTCATCCGGAGAGCGGAGAGTGCGCTGCTGCCCGGCGAGGCGCGTCGCCTCGCCGCGCGTCGAGCTGCACCCAGCCAGCCAGTCGAGACTTGCACTGAGGGCGACGGACCCAGGGCAGCCAGACGAGGGACAAGCCAGCCACCAACTAAACTAATTCATCGATTCGAGGAAGCAAAGTAGGACTGCTGCTGATTATAATTCACTAGTGAGTACTTAACTATCAACACTTCTCCTCTCCTCCCTTCCTATCAAACGCTCTCACGCTCAGGTTGACTGACATCCATCGATCCCCTTCGAACGCTCTTAGTCTATCGATCAGGGATCCTTCATCTCCGACCATCCACCCAACTTGCCTCTCGATCGGATCCCTGCTCTCTCGCCAATCCCATCCAACCTATCACCACACCATCTCATCCTCCAACCTCAAACCAGTCCCAATCTCAGTCCCAGCCGTCAGATGTCGTATCCTTCCTCAGACTTGTCTTGCTCCAATCCCCCCTCATCACCCATCCCAGGTCCCTCAAACTTGTCCCGAAGACCCTTTCATCGCCCATCCCCATCCTCATCGAATCCTCAGACGCCCTGCGATCGAAACGAGCTCGAGAACGATCCATGGATCGCTCGGCTCTCATCCCCACCGATCTCATCCGAACCTGATCCATGGATCGGATCCTCAAAACTACGTCCATCGCTTTCATCCTCATCCACCACTCGCAGGATTCGCTCGAGGACCGGATCTAGCGGCAGTAGCCTTTGCTCTTCTACCAGAAGGAGGACTTATCGTCAAGCTACCCTATCCGAATGTTTAAATCGTCTCACGAGCTCCTCCCTGTCTAATTGTACTTCGACCGGCCTGGCTGGATCGTTGGAGGACGACGACGATCAGGAGGATGAGGAGGAGCTGATCGACTCAAGCTCGATGATCAACTCTGATCTGATGTCCGACCCACCTCACGAGGATTACCATCGCCAAAGGCCGAGATTGGTCCCCCTCGTGCTGGCTGATGTTCACAATCGACAATCCAAACGGCCGAGAATGGACGACGGTCGAGATAATCTGACCAACGTCTTACTACTTTCTTCTTCATCCGGGCTCGAGCCCCCGATCGAACTCTCGGTGACTGGTGATGAACTATCCCCTCAAGTTGGCGTGCGATCTCATCATCGTTCATCATCATCCCCACGTCCTCCCCATCGATCCACGATGATTCAAACCTCTCATGATCTATTGGATTTCGAAACGGGTCCTCGAAGATCCAATTTCACTCGTGCTACACCAGCACCTAGGATGATGAAACGGATCGAAAGTCTAAGTTATCACCCCGCTCAAACCATTCAGATGTGGAACCCCAGTTTCGACAATGGTTTTGATTTCCCATTCAGCCTTTGCTTCAATCATAGTGGGTGATGGTTTTTTTTTTCCCTCTTGACTCGCTGATTCATCTTCAACCTCTCTGAAGTTCCATCCACGACCAGTTTCATTAATTCATCCACCCTTTGAATCGAAAAAAAGAATACGAACCTAATTCATGCTCTCTGCCTTTTCATCGTCAACCCTAAGCTGCCAAAGCCGGTGATTGTGGAAGACCTCCGGCTGAGGGTGAAATCATGGCAGTTGCAAGTGCTATGGGAACGATCTCTCTGTATCATCCCCATTTGGTTGGAGCTTCAGAAAGTATATCTTCGAGTTTATTCCAATCTAACCTATGACCAATCAGCCCACAACCTTCATCGGTACTTTTTTCTTTTAGACATGGCACCAATCGCAAGCATCGAAGCAACTAGGAACGGAATTTTTGCTCTGTCGTTCTCACCTTCTGATTTAAAGTTGGCCACCGGATCGGGAGCTCAAGTGTCTGAAATATTTGATGTCGAGACGACTGAACTAATTGGGAGCTTACAGGGTCACCTTGGTACGGTCAAGACGTTAGAGTTCTCCCCTCACAATGAACAGATCATCGTCACGGGTAGTCGGGATGGAAGTATCAAGGTGTGGGATCTAAGGACCGTTGGCAGACACGCTGGCGACGATGGTTCGTCATCTTTTTCTCTCTTTCCTCCCCCTCAGGATTCAAACGGCTGAGCTAACATTTCCGACGTGACATCTCAGACGCCTCTAGTTATCCGGCGGTAATTACTATTCGAAATGCCCATGATGAGAAGTATGCTGGCCGGAAGCGTAAGAAAGGAGTCCGTATTCCCTCGGTTTCATCCGTTCTTTGGTCGAGACACACCAATCACCATCTGTTTTCCGCAGGTAGTGCCAACAGGTCAGTCTCTCGGTCCACAAATCTTTGTTTCATCGAAAGTATAAACTGAAAAAATTTAAGGCTGGGTCGATTTTGCTCAACTTCGCTGGCTTTTCTTTCCTT
The DNA here is from genome assembly GCA_025617555.3 of Puccinia polysora. Classification (NCBI taxonomy): domain Eukaryota; kingdom Fungi; phylum Basidiomycota; class Pucciniomycetes; order Pucciniales; family Pucciniaceae; genus Puccinia; species Puccinia polysora. The sequence goes on from CM062641.1 coordinate 13,575,873, forward strand.
TCTAGTGTGATCAAGTTGTGGGATATTAGGAAGAAAACGCCGTTTAGCTCCAAGACCCACCCTACCCCTGTTGATCAATCTACTGATCACAGTAGTTATGAATTCTTTGAAGAAGAAGACCAGTATTCCCACCAATGTCATTCCATTCCTTACCCTCAGCGTCCTCATGGAATCAGTTCGTTGACTTGCTCATCTGATGGGGCTCGTATCTACGCGTTAGGAACGGATAGCACGTGAGCTTTTTCCTGAGATGCTTTATGTAGCGGTAACCTCACCTTGGAACCAAGCTGATTGTTCACAACCGCGACCACCCTATCTTCATTATCCATCTCGACTGATCATATCCGCCACATTCGGAACTCACTGCGGACTTCGATCCACAGGATCCGGACTCATGATGGGTTATATCTATCGCGACCACCAGAAAGTCAACTGAGATCATATCAACACCCGATGTTCATCGGGACCTCACTATATCTCAAACTTGCGTTATCTCCTGACGATCAGTACCTGGCATGCAGCAGCTCGACGGGAGATATATTTGTTTGGGATACTACCAACCCATGCTATCCTCATCTTCAAGCTGGTCCGTACGATGACGAGGACCCCCAGACACTTGGTTCGAATCAACCCGCGGTCTTGAGCGGTCATTCCAAGGAGGTCTGTGGCCTGGAGTTCTGGCGACAAGGACTTGGTTCCTGCTCGGACGACTCGATGATCAAGATTTGGTCTTACTCCGACGCCTACTTGGCGACCGTTTGATTCTCGACCCATCATTCACACTTCCCCAAGACCCTCGCCATGCTCTCGCAAACCGGGCAAACGATCTCCGCCGATCTTTGGGAAGCATTACACCACAGACTAGATAAAAAGTGAGAGGAGTGGTTGACACCTTCCTATCACGCCATCACATCTAATCTTGAACCCTTTCTTTAACCATACCGGCTATTTGATCAACACCCATTTAGACTAATAAACTTTGTTCAATCAATCGACTTCAAGTTACCTTTTTTCTTGTTTGCTTTCGGTTGCATGTTGATGCTCTTAAGGCCCGTGTAGAGTCTCTCATCATGAGACCAGTCCTCTCTGCCGTCCGTTAATCGATCAGGGGTCCTACCTCAGAAGCTCCTTCTTACTGTATTTTTTTTATTGCTGGTCTTTGCGAATCGTTCACAAATTTTTGAAGGATTGCTCTCTTTTTTTTTTTTTTTTTTCTTTTTTTTTGGGTTTTATTGATGTGCTCAAACTCTTACAGGATGTGTCAGCCACGAGTCAATTATAGTTATCCAAAAGTGGCAACAACTCGTTTGCCTTGTTTGTATGGTCGCTCAGAGCACAGCTCACACAGCTTGCGGAGTTGTGATGATTGCAGAAAATTGTTACTAGGATGATTTAGCGCCAATTTGGGTGGGATGTGTTTGATGACGTTGCCAGGTGGTCAATGATCAGATGTTGCAAGCAACCTCCCCCGCTCAACCCCAGATGAATTGGCTGGGTGCCAAGTATCCAGATTTGTCTGCACTTTGCAAGGGGTGTCCGTGGTCTGCTGTATAGCACCATGATGGGTTGCAAGTTCAACCAAACTATGGACCCAAGGATTGTTTATTCTATTATTAATTTATTTTTATAAAAAAAAATGAAAGTAAGTTAAAATTGCATCATTCAATCTTGATATCATTCATCAAACTTTGAGAAGTATGTCATCTCAAGCCTTCATAATGGAATACAAACCTGGATGGTGCATCTCATCATCCAAAGAAGGGGATCCAATAAAGACTTGAAATTTTTATTTTCAAGGTGTGAAGGCTCAGACGGGTTTGTCCAAAGGAATGGGACATGGGTATCTGGACAACAATCTACAGCTTTGAGAATTGATTCCTGTTGTGACCCTCACATAATCTATAGTCTAGAGAAACTATTATCAAATTGAACATCCCCCCCCCTTTGAGTCTGATGACAACCTTGATAAACTCAAACAGGCTTGAAGAGGCTGACAAAGAGAAAGCATTGAATTTACCTGCATGTATGATATAAAGCCCAATGGATTGGTTTCTAAGAGCACACATGCTTTCAGACTTGGAATTCATGCCAAGATACATGGTATCAGTGGATAGATGCATGCCAAGATAAGCAAGGTACAAGACCTTTAGTACTATCCAATAAATCTTTTGGGGCCTCAGAGCCATCCATCCAACTGATGCTCAAGTCCTGAGATTCATCAATTGCCATCTTGGTACATGAACCCAAACTATACCTGGTGAATTGACTCTTGTGAGTATTTCTCTCTTGGTTTCTAATCAAGGATGACCTGATTGGATTCTGAGCTGTTGGGGAAAACACCAGGGAGAGCCTTGCACTCCCCCAATAATGATTTCTTGAGGCCCCTGAGGGCTCTTATTCATTGAGAAGAGGAGGTTCTCTACCCTGCAGACCTACCATCAGTTTACCATTGAATCAAGTATATTGCACAAGCTCACAAGCCCACCAATCTTAATCTCAAGACACTCATGGATTGAGACCCATATCCAGATCATCAACTCATCTGAACCCCAAGTTTGAGTGGAAAGAACTTTGGAGGTTTAAAACTTGGTGTTATTACAAGGGTGTGGGATTAAAACTTTTAAGAAATTCTCCTTTGAGCTTGATAATTAATTCAAATCTAGGCTTGGTGCCTCTTTAAAAAATTGAAAGTGTGACCATTACAATGATTGGAGTAGACTGTAAATGAGGATAAAATTAAAGTTGGAAGGGTTGAGAAGGCTGAAGTGGTTGAAAAATTGTGACAAAAGTGGGAGAATATGAATGGAGTCAAAGAGGAACCTCTGGTTTGGTGTAAGTCAGAAAGGGTAGTAAGATTACTTGTTCATTCCATAGCTTAAGTAGAGTAGGTACTTGGTGACCAACAATTGGTTGGAAATAGAGCAGACATCATGAATGGGATTGTTCCATAAGATGTGAAGGAGCCCACACCAGCTTGGGGTTCACACAAGACTGGAAAGAATAAGAAAAACATGGGAAAGTGATCAAGAATCAAGAGAATGAATAAAATGAATTATGGTAAATATCCCAACCAAGAATTGGGCAATATGCATTGATGAACAAGATCCTAGCAATTCATACTGCTGTATCAGTTTAAAAACTAACTAATGTTTTATCACTATTGGAGATTTGTTTTATTAGGTTTGATCATGACCCAAGTGTGCAATAGATCCCTGAAAGGGTTGGATTTCAAATTGTGTAGCTCATTTGAATCAAGAGATGATTTTCTGTTTGGTGAATGGATTATTTTTTCCTGTTGGAGCATTATGTTTTCTGCTGCTAGCCATGATCCCTCCAGCTAGTCCTTTATTGACTCATAAATACTCTCTCATTGGCTTACTCCATATTTCCTCATCTTGTCATTTATCCATATAGTTTCTGCCATGGTTGATTAGTCATCAAGTGCCTTAGGCTCCCTTTGAGGGGCTCTCTAGTTGTTTACTTAAACTGGTCTTTTCCAGGACCTTGAAATTCACTTATTGACTTTGTTTCTTTCAAATCCGGTCCTCAAATTTCTGATTTGAGTAAGAGTCCCTGATCCAATCATTGACTTCAACAGGTTATGAGCCCAGAGCACCACCTATTGTGCTGTCTCTGTTTTGCTTCAAGTAAATACTCTTAGTATGGTAGCTCTCAAATTATCCTATTGTTAATTGCATCTACCCTTTATCAAGTGACCTTCATTGGTCACCTCTCCTCTCTCCTGGTAGCTTAATGGTATTTCTATTACTGATAGTCCCTGCCTTCTCATCTGAACTTATCATATTGATCACCAATCACACTCATTAGTCACCTTCATGGTTGTCCTGGTAGCACTACTGTCTTTCTATTACTGACCGTACCTGCCCTCTCATCTGAACTGATCCTATTGATCACCTTAATTAGTGACCTTCATTGGTCTTACTTACCCTTACTGCAACCCCATTGTTACCTTGGCTTGATCCCCTAGTTCCTTCATCAACCAATCAAGACCAACCATCAATGACTATTTCTCCAATCCCTATCTTCAAGTTACCTCAGCTCATGACCATTGAGCTTCTGGTTGCTATCCCATCTGCGATCTATCCCATTCTTCTAACTATTCAACACTGGTTGTAAACTCAATTGCATTTGGATCATCTCTATCCCAATCACTCAATTCATCAAGTTCCAACCTCTTGATTGCAATCTCCAGTCTTTTTTTTCAATCTCAATTGCTCTCATTCAATCAATTGCTCATGTTCCAATCCCGCATCCTTTGTTATTGCTCTCTTCTTGTTTGGTCACATCCTCAAGTTGCTTGGTCATTCCATCAAGTTTTTGATCTTGCCTACAACTTTGTTGTTTCCTTTCCTTGACTATCTACCTTCTATCTTTCTTTCAATTGATTGTCTGCCTTCAAGAATCTCATCCTGAAAACCAGTATTTGAATCTTTTGGCAAGGGGGTGAGATGGGATGATGCTTTTCATTAACAATCAAGCTCATCCTATCCATCCACTTTGACACCTGAGATGGGATGATGCTTTTCATTATCAATCAAGCTCATCCTATCCATCCACTTTGACGCCCATGTCATTAATAATCAATCTCATCATCTTGGTCAGACTTCCAACTCCACCTCTGCCTCATCTCTCAGCTTCCCTCTTCTTGTTTCTCCCTGCTTGTCCCCTTGGTCTTGTCCTAGATGTCCCCTTGGTCTCTTCCTGGATTTCCCTTTGCTTATCATCCACAAGAACTTCACCCAACCATCTTGGTCAGACTTCCAACTCCATCTCTTCCTCATGTCTCAGCTGCCCTCTTCTCTTTGCTCCCTGCTTGTCCCCTTGGTAAACCCTAACCCCCCAATATCTATCCTTCAAACCATACAAATCTTTCAAAGCCTTTCTTGAAATTCAAAGGCCTTTAGAGACCTTGAATCCTCCACAGATTGGATGATTTTATAATCTCACTACTGGTCTCTTGAATTCTACATTGTGATTCTTTTTAAATTTTCATCTCATTATCTATTCCTATGGCTACAAATCCCTCCAGCTATCTCTATGTCTTCACCTAACCTATAGTTTTCAATTGAATTCTCTCAAGCTTATCTATGGTTTTATCTATTCAGGTTCTTCCCCCAAGAGATCATCAAAAATATTTCAATCAAACTCAAATATATTACCTTTCCTTCATCCACTTTTACAAATAAAAATTAACATGTATACCATCCTAACACAAGTTTATAACTAATCTCAATCTCATTCATCACTTTTTTGATCAACAAGTGGTCCCTATTCCAATTTGGAAATCAAGATTCATAGGTACAGAACTCTTCACACTTTCCTTGGATTTTTTTAATATTAAAGTAGGTGTGTAAATACATCTTAGTGGAGGGGGGGGCAAACCCTTCCCTCCTAATTGAACCAAATCACATATTTCATTCTGCCTGCCATGTTTTAAAATATTCTCATCACTGGAATGATAGAAAAGTATAACTATATACTTATTCTATTGACCAAATTTGAGTCAATATTGTATCTTTTGAACTGGTGTGGGTGTATGTGGGAGGTTGGGGTGGGTGGTCCTTTGACTAGAACCAATAATGTTTATTTATCTTTTTTCCAGTTTTCTCAGCATTTTATAATCCTGGTAAGGCCACTTCCTTAGAGATTTTCAAATGAAAATCTTGATACAGAACAAGTTTTGAAATTTGATCAATTTTTGAGCCTTTTGATGGCTTTTAATGATTTTGAGAGGTTTCCAATGGCTCATCAGATAAAAAAAAAGTATGGTTTTTGAATTTAGGATTCTGTTCATCAATCAGTTTTACTAAATATTGAGAGCAATCTTTTGTGTGCTCCAATATCTTCATATTCTTGATTCTTCATCTTCTGTCCCTGTGACTCTTGTGTGCCCAGTATTGTGTGAAGCACAGGTTGGTGGCAACATTTTGATATACCATTGAATAATCTCATTTACAATTTATGACCTCCTTCCAACCAATTGTTGGAAACCATTTAATTATGCTCCTTAATCTGATGACTTACCAAATCAAATAGACATCATCTTTGACTTCAATTGAACTCAAGTGTCAGCTCTCTGATACCAGGAACCTTGAAGTCCTTTAGCTACAGAGAGTGATAAAAATGCTGGAATGATGATAATAATTATTATTCCAATAAGAAACACTTAGAAGCTCAAATAAATGATATAATAAGAGAATTTTCAAGGTTTAATTGGTTTGGTAATAAATGGTTTTCAATATAATATAAAAGAGGGGCCACAGTATTATACTACTGGGGATCTTTACAGACTAGCAAACTCTCTTCAAGGGGCCTCCTTAGGCAGTTTAAGAACCTTGGAATAAAGATGGGTGCCTTATAAAGCACTTATTCCACTAATGGCCGGGCTTAACAGCACAAATGGCCAAGACACAAAGGGTAACACTCACTCTGAGCACTTTACCACGAAAATCCTGGAATAATTGGAAGGGTTTCAGAGCAGATGGGGTAGATTGCTTGACTAAACTTCAATGGTTGATTGGTTAATAAAGGTAAATAATACTACTACAGACTAAGTCATAAATCACTTGCTTATCTTCATTTAAGCATTTGATCAACAATGATGACACGGTGTCTGATTGATAATAAATAATTCCTGGTAACTGATGGAATAATGGATCCAAAGAGGTCTGTATAAATACATTTTTGGGGTGATTTTGGTCTTCTCAGGGCACGTAGAGAGGGTTCTGCTCGTGGGCTGAGGCTGGAAAGCCAGTCAGGGCAAGATTAGCACGTCCACTTGGTGCTGTCAATCAGCTGTCCTTAGATCTTCTGGATTTCTGTACTATTTTAGCCACAGGATCTGTTAATCTGTTATGGCATAAATTTGATCATTCTGTACTCATCCTTCATTTGTACTATTGATATTGTTTTAAAGCGTGCAGATGTGGATGTTTACTGATTTTCCATCATCTTCTGATCATGTTGATAAGTTTTAATAATTTTTATGAACACTTCTTGTAGTGTTTTGTGGTCTTCAAAGATCAAGATCAGTGATTTAAGTGGTAGTCCTTGATCTTTGATTTATTATTAAAAAATGTTTAAAACTTAATTTTCATTAATTTTATTTAAGTTTTGATCTTTTTAGATCATTAGTAATGCATATTTCGGTTTGTTACATATACTAGGCTACCCTAACTAGGTTGTAGCTCTTCTGAGCGGTACCTGGTTGTCAGATTAGTCACAACTGATCCAGGCGCGGGGATCAGTTAGTACAGATGCGCGCGGGGTAGGATCCACTGCGTGCGTGGCAGAATCAGCTGCGCGCGGGTCTCTAGTACGCGGGAACCTGCTGCTACTAGTACGTAGGTTTATTTAATGATGAGGGGCTGCGCGCGGGAATTGTGACATAACACATTTCTGTGTGTAACTCCTAAAATATACACAACACCTCAATTCTGAGTAAATTTTAGGTGTAAACCCTATAAGTGAAAACACGTGTGAAATATTAGAATGGCAAAAAAGTGCCATACAGGTGTTGTAATTTTTAGTACTTTTCTTTTTAATTATTTTAAAAATATAAGGACTTGGAATTCAAGGGTGGGGTCAGTGAGTGACCCTACCTAATTTTGGGTGAGGAATCCATTCCTGTAATAATTTCATGGATTTTGCACTCCTTACTTTGTTAATTGAGGTATTCTTATTTTTCATAGTTTGTGTTACTATTTGACAGTTTTGCTCTGTACATAGTAGCAAGCTGACATCAAGTGTCCCCACAAAATCCATTGATCTTCTCCCTCTTCCATTGTAAGTATTCATTCACATGACTTCTCCTACACACTAAAAAATCAATTTCACCAGTGAAATAAATATTTGAGAGTTTAAAATGGCAAGAAAAATGGGAGATGCCTTCATTTTCCCCTTTGGATCCCCTTGTGATCTCTTTCCAGGGTAAAATGTTTCATTTTGATTTCATTTAATTCCTTTTTTTCAGAGCAAGAGAGAAGGAGAAAGAGAAAAAACCTGAATGGGAAACTAAATTGTAAATTTAGATTAGCTGAAAGTATGATTTTGGATTTTGCTAAAACAATCAAAATTTGAGTTAAGGGTTTGGAGAATGGAAAAATTGAAAGCATGTATGAATTGTGTAGACTGTTAAAAGTTATTTTTTAATTTTCATTCTTTTTACAAAGTCAAATTTTTATGGTTGATTAATGATTTTGTGAAGATTTTAAGGAAATTTATTGATATATAGTTTCAGGTAATATTTGATTTTAGAGATGGATTCAGATGTGATTGAAGATATTTGTAATAGTTCTAAAAAAAAGCTCATAATGAAAAAGAAACAAACTTGGATCATTTATTTTTCTCTTTTATTCTTTTAAATAATGATGAAAATGATAATAATAATAGAATAGAATAAATTTGATTTTTCCAATTTAATTGTTAATTAAACCAGGAATGAGAATTATAAACTGTAGATCTTTAAAGCCAACTATTTCTGAAGAGGAACCAAAGTATGAATTAAGGATTTTGAAGAATAAAAAAATTAAAATTTAAACTTTCAATTCATGAATGATGGGAAGATGTTTTTTAACCTAATTTTTGTTAATAAAAAAAGTTTTTTCTGGTGGTTTTTATGATCAATATAAGTGATAGAAAGAAAGAAGAAGAAAAGAAAAAAACAGAAAAAACAGTAGGGATTATATATTCACCAATTAATGTGGAACTCGTTTCAATTTCAGAAAAAATAGAAAACAAAAAAGAATGAAAGCTAAAAGAAGACAAAAATTCACAATAAAGTTGAACAAGAAGATTTTGTCAAAATGAAATTTTCAGCTTACCACTGCAGCCACAGCTTGGCCATTTCTTCACACTTTTTCCATTGCCATGATACTGAAAATAGATGAAGAAACCTAAGAACTTGTGAGAATTAAAACAAAGAATAATTTTTTTTTCAATAATTTATTTTTAATGATCAATTAGGTAAATTCACTAACTTAACCTATGCCCAAATTCCCAATCATTCTTGAATTTTCTTTCACTGGAGGTAAAATTGATTCTAATGGCTGAGAATCTATTTAATTTTACATTATATATGCAAAATATGTGAAAAATTCAGCTAAAAATGAGGTATTGTGTATATTTTAAAATTTATTTTGATAGATAGATTTATTTCAAGATTAACACATTCAGCATCCAGAATAGATACAAGTTGGTTAGGAAAACAGCTTTGTGTCTCCAGGCATAAATGCAGTCCTAAATTTGTGCAGAGACTAAAAATTTGCATTTGTGATATATATTGTAAAGAAAGATTTCATTCAAGTTACACCTGCTACTGTCTACAACTCAAATCAAAAAAGGGGTATGGTTAGTAATGTAAAACAGGAAAAGCTGCTTCATCAAACAATAGGGAATATAAGGTTTAGAAAAACCCAATTCCTTTCAACTAAAGCTGCCATTTTAATGGGGGTTTTCTAAAATACACATAACCCCCAATGGGCTTATTTAAAAATGGTGCTTTTCATGAATTTTTTTCTTTTCAAGAGTAAAATATGTCATTTATGAATCACCACCAATCCATCAGCAATGTAATGCAAGAAATCCATCCGCACCTCCACATTTTCATATCCACACACAAACAATCACTCCCACGTTTCTCCTTGGAACCCCCCCCAGGTATCCCTAGCCTTCATCTCTACCCCTCACACCCACATACCCTTTTTCTACTGATTTGCTTGAAAATCAATAGAAAATACATTTTTCTATTCATTTCGAATTGATAGAACACCAAAAAGAACTTTGACCAAGATCCAGCTGGTCATTTCCTCTTGTCAGCTTGCTAATATTGCAGAGCAAGCTGCAAAAGTAACTAAAATAACATAAAAATAATAATAATACAACTTACCTAAGAAGGAGTAGGAAAACCATAAATATTATTACAGAAATGGATTCTCCACCCAAAATTAGGTAGGGTCACTCACTGACCCCACCCTTGAAATCCAACCCCTTACATTTTTAAATAATTAAGGAAAAAAGAACCAAAATACTACGGCTCCATTATTGAGCTTTTTGGCCAATCAAATATTTCACACACATTGTCACATATAGATTTCACACCTAAGATTCAGTCAGAATTGAGGTGTTGTGTATATTTTAGGAGTTATGGGCGGAAATGTGTTTTTTCACAATTCCCGCACGCAGCCGCAGCAGCCAAAGCACCCGCGCGCAGCTGAGATACAGCCGTGTCAACCCGTCGAGGTTGTGTACGCAGCCCCGGGCCTCTGACAAGTACGCAGCCGCGGGACTACGGGCTGACAGAGTGACAGGCGGCTCAGGTACTGCATAAACAGGCTACAACATACACAGGAACTTGTTAAATATGTAATAAAGGTTCCCGTGGATAGTAGACTGTTTAAATATACATAATATTATATAAAAATACATAAATACTCCTTACACGTATTTTTTATTTAATATAATGCAAAGTACCAAGAATGTCGAAAATAAGACAATGACAGCTTCAAAAAATATATTAAAATACTTTAATATACTTTTATGAAGATTGCTATACATCAATATCTTTGTGACATACTAAGAAAGATAATGATTTAATAATATTACATGAATTCTCTTGACTTATATTTTTAAGTAATTATCTTAACAAACCAACTGGAACTCGAAAATAAAGAGTAAAATCAATATTATGACTTTTACTCCAGTTATACAATATATAATGAGAACTTACCTGACATCAAAATGTCCGTAGAGAGGTCTTATAATATAATTATTAGATTACTGGGAACATATACTAAGGATAATTAATTAAATAATACATAAATAGGACAGATTAGTGTTATTCACACATCCTAATGTCCATTATAAGGTAGAATAATTCCCATACCCTAAGGAATTAGATGCTACCCGGGCTATAGCACCAAGAACACATGACAGGCTAACGCCAGTTACCCTGCTAGCCTTAGTGTCCGTCCCTTTGAGCACCTACAACCCTCAGAAGGACCATATTGGGCCTCCAAAAGCTATAAATACAGAGCTCTTTTGAGGATGTTGATGGGCAGAGACCCAGTAATATTCATATCCAGACGCCGTGACAAGGTAATCAAATACTTATAAGAGATAGGTAAGTGATTTATGGCAATTTCTGATCAGTAATATCCGTCTTCAAACCTCTTTTTATCAATTAAAACTGCTGAACAACCTTATAACCCCAGTATACAGGTTTAACCCATCAGTACACGTCCCAAAAAGATACCCAAAGGATTTAATAATATACCAGTAAGTCTTATTATCCTTTCTCTGTCTTGGTAGCTTGGCTACAAGGCCCTACCACTCCATTGTGTATTTTATATACATATTATCTTTGGGTATAATAATCTTTAAACTAAAGAACCCAAAGTAACCAGGACTACGTGTTTTCATGCTGAAATCCCTGAAGAGAGGTGTTAAAGATCCCCAATATAATTGTGGCCCCTCTATGAATATTTAATAATCAATTTTCATTTGAAAAAATAAACAATAACCAAACCATTTAACCTTGCAATAAGCTTAAACCCAGTATTCTACGGATTTTTGCTGCATTTATTAAATAATATATTTATTATTTACAATATCACCTCTGGTAGCTAAAGGATAGCAAGGGTCTTGGCATCCAGGAGGCTGACACCTCTTCTATCTAGTGGTGAAAGATTAGCCATGAAAATCCAGGATCTTTCCTAACATGGAAATTCTCCATGATGAAAGTCTGATGGACCATGAATAACAGAGTTAAGAATAATTTGATATTGATTTGAGTATCTGGAAATATAGGGCAGCGGATGAACTTCAAGAATAGACTGACCCCATCAATTCTTCAAGTTTCCATCATTCAAAATCAATCCAACCGGGTATAGAAATAATTATCCATTGAGAACTTGAGTTTTCAAATCCTAGTTTTATCATCTATTGAATTGTTCTAGAGAAGTTTCAATTTTCAATTCTCTCAGTGATTTGGTCTTATTATCCTTGCTGTTCTTCTTGGGAAAATGGTGTTCACTGTCCTCTTCATGCAGCTCAAACCAAGGCATCTAGTGCTCAGTTTGGGTGATCCAAGCTTGCCATTCTTACTTCCACCAGATTTCTCAATCATTCCACTTTATGGATGGATTAATTTGATTTCATGATCATTCTTCCTTTCAATCACTCAATTTTGAAAGGCCAGCAGTATTCCATCCGATTTGTTACCTGATAAAAGATGCCATTCAAGCTTATAATCTTGAAATAAACTATAAATCCCTTAAAATTAAAGCCTCTGTCATGGAGTATTGAAGGAGGAACAAAAAAAACCATCCCAAGGATATGATCAGTTGTGGAATTTGGCCCTAGTAAATGAAATGAAACTAATAAAAAAGTATGATGCTCTTAAAAAGTCCATCAAATCTTGCTTTGCATTATCCCTACATCTATTTTTAAAAAATATGACTTCCTTTATCATCAATCAAGCTCAATGGGAATCTGCAATTAAATTGATTTTGAATTTTGTTTCCTATTTGATACTTATGTTCCCGTATTTCCTTTTTCCTTAGTTTTAAATTTTTTTGTTCTTTTTTCTTTTCTTTTCTTTTCTTTTCTTTTCTTTTCTTTTCTTTCTCTTTTCTTTTCTTTTCTTTTCTTTTCTTTTCTTTTCTTTTCTTTTCTTTTTCTTTTTCTTTTTCTTTTTCTTTTTCTTTTTCTTTTTCTTTTTCTTTTTCTTTTTCTTTTTCTTTTTCTTTTTCTTTTTCTTTTTCTTTTTCTTTTTCTTTTTCTTTTTCTTTTTCTTTTTCTTTTTCTTTTTCTTTTTCTTTTTCTTTTTCTTTTTCTTTTTCTTTTTCTTTTTCTTTTTCTTTTTCTTTTTCTTTTTCTTTTTCTTTTTCTTTTTCTTTTTCTTTTTCTTTTTCTTTTTCTTTTTCTTTTTCTTTTTCTTTTTCTTTTTCTTTTTCTTTTTCTTTTTCTTTTTCTTTTTCTTTTTCTTTTTCTTTTTCTTTTTCTTTTTCTTTTTCTTTTTCTTTTTCTTTTTCTTTTTCTTTTTCTTTTTCTTTTTCTTTTTCTTTTTCTTTTTCTTTTTCTTTTTCTTTTTCTTTTTCTTTTTCTTTTTCTTTTTCTTTTTCTTTTTCTTTTTCTTTTTCTTTTTCTTTTTCTTTTTCTTTTTCTTTTTCTTTTTCTTTTTCTTTTTCTTTTTCTTTTTCTTTTTCTTTTTCTTTTTCTTTTTCTTTTTCTTTTTCTTTTTCTTTTTCTTTTTCTTTTTCTTTTTCTTTTTCTTTTTCTTTTTCTTTTTCTTTTTCTTTTTCTTTTTCTTTTTCTTTTTCTTTTTCTTTTTCTTTTTCTTTTTCTTTTTCTTTTTCTTTTTCTTTTTCTTTTTCTTTTTCTTTTTCTTTTTCTTTTTCTTTTTCTTTTTCTTTTTCTTTTTCTTTTTCTTTTTCTTTTTCTTTTTCTTTTTCTTTTTCTTTTTCTTTTTCTTTTTCTTTTTCTTTTTCTTTTTCTTTTTCTTTTTCTTTTTCTTTTTCTTTTTCTTTTTCTTTTTCTTTTCTCTTTTCTTTTTCTTTTTCTTTTTCTTTTTCTTTTTCTTTTTCTTTTTCTTTTTCTTTTTCTTTTTCTTTTTCTTTTTCTTTTTCTTTTTCTTTTTCTTTTTCTTTTTCTTTTTCTTTTTCTTTTTCTTTTTCTTTTTCTTTTCTTTTTCTTTTTCTTTTCTTTTTCTTTTTCTTTTTCTTTTTCTTTTTCTTTTTTCTTTTTCTTTTTCTTTTTCTTTTTCTTTTTCTTTTTCTTTTTCTTTTTCTTTTTCTTTTTCTTTTTCTTTTTCTTTTTCTTTTTCTTTTTCTTTTTCTTTTTCTTTTTCTTTTTCTTTTTCTATCTTTTTCTATCTTTCTTTTTTCTTTGCTTTTCATTTTCATTTTGGGTGATGTTAAATTCACAACTCAAGTCGTGTGGGAGTTGTGTAGGGCCTTACACAGCTTAAATGAGCCGTGGGGGCCCATAGACGACTACAAAGGGCTTTTCCAAACACATGCAACCCCCAGGGGGTTGTATAGGAGGCATTCACCCCCCAAACCTGGCAATTTCAAGCTGTTTACACCCGTACACGGCTCTAGACCACCGTTTTTGAGGGTGCGCAACCTCCTGGAAGTCCTGCCAGAATTTTGGGCACCCCCTTGACCACACTTGGGTTCCATCAACCCAAATTTGGGATCAACACATACTTTTTGGGACTGTTGTTCTACACCTATTGATTCCAAAGTGACTTTAAAGTGAAACCAAAGTGAAGGTAAAGTGAAAATTGAAATAATAAAAAACCTGTGAAAAATTCTTTCTCAACTCAAAAGTGAGCAAACTTTGTTTGTTCAATTGAAAGTTGGATTGAATACTGAAGTATAAAATTGCTTTTTTTTTACATTATGGGAACAGTGGCAAGCCCTCCTTCTTCTGACATGGCTGCGTGGAAGGTCTGCATTGATAGTGCCATCAACAAAGCTTTGGAAAAAAAAGGATTTTGCTAATGAAACATTGGAAGCCCCAATTGCATCCTCATCAAGGGTGACAATTGAGGAACAAAATGTTTTACAGTCAGATTTGACCTCTGTTTGTGAGTAACATTTTATGTTACTGAGGCCTTTGCTGGATTTAATTTGATTAAAACTAATCGGTGCATGTAACTGAAACTACAGCTTAACCAATGAATGTTTATTAGATCCACTTGACCCACCTCCTGTGAGAAATTTCCCTACTAGGGAAGAGGCCCAAAAATATTGTCAAACATGTGCTATGAAGCATGGTAACACTCTGAAAGTTTTTAACTCAAAGAAAGATAAATATGTTGATTTGGCCTGTGATTGCCATGGTTCCTATTCAGGACAACTTCTTACCAAACAGTCTAGACAAACTCACACAAGGAATGTTGGGTGCAATTTTTGAATCCATGAAAGTTGCACAAAGGCAGACCCCTTGTGGCAAATCTCCTACAAAGAAACCCAACATAACCATCAACCATCTAAACATCCCTCTGTGCATCCTCAACTGAGGATAATCTTGGGGGTGGCATTAGAATCTAATGAAAGGCATGAATGATGGGCTCAATAAGTTGCAACTTAAGAGAAATTGGAGCAAGATTGATGGCAGCAATTATGTTTATGACCAAACAATTTATAACACTAAGCAGAAGGTAACGCTTGCAGAACTAAAGGTGAAAAGTGTTATGGAGGTACTCTATGAAAAGCTTGAAGAAAAAATTTGTATTCACTGGTCAAATTTCAGTGGAGAGGGTCACTTGGCGTCCCTGTACTTAGCAAATAATGAGGAAGTAAAGATTTCAAAACAATTCCATCATATTACTATTTTCGATTGTACTTATAAGTCAAATAATTAGAAAACCCTGCTATTGCATGTTGTAGGAATGACAGCCAATCAGAAAACTTTCACAAAAGCTCTTGTTTTCATAACAAAAGAAATGTTTGAGTTCTGCAGTTTTTCTGTAAACGAATTAAAGGAGTTGGCTTATGATCCTTAGAGACTTCCAACAGTCTTTGTGATGGACCGTGAAAAAGCTCTGATTTGTGCTATTGAATCTAGTTTCCCTGATTCATCAAGAAAATGTTGCACTTTGGAATTGTCTAAAAACATACAAGCAAAGTGTAAAGAAAGCTTTGTTAATGACGTTGAAGGATGGAAAAGCTTTATGAATCTGTGGGCAAAGTATCGGGCCTCAAAGATCAAGGAGGAGGTGGAGGTCAATTATGCTGAAATCAGAGTAGGTCCAAATAACTGGTTCTCTTTCTTCCTAGTTGTGGGTTCTGACCTTTTGAATTCTATAGTGTTTCTTGAAATACTATGAGGATGTACTTGGGGATATGGAAAATAAAATTTTCCCTATCAAAGAGACATTTGTAACAGCGTGGACCTTTATAAACTCAGATTTTGGAAACAAAACAAAATCTTGGGTTGAAGGGGCCCATGCAACTCTCAAACAATTCCTTGCATACTCTTTGGGAAACATGTTGGATGTTTGGAAAAGCCTTGAAGGAAAAGTTTTGAATCAAATTAAATTGGTTCATGCATCACTTTAAAACTCTTTAATTAAGTTAGGGACGGTTCTTCCACCTGAACTGTTTCTATTGGGTTACAAATTGTCTTTAGAGGCAATTCAGTTTATTAGGGAAAAATTTGAGAAATTAAAATGTGATCATGATTCCAAAGTGTGCACCAAGTCATATTCCAAGACTATGGGTTTGCCCTGTTCCCACCAAATAGGTGACCATCTAGCATTCAGAGGATCTGTGGTAAGCCAAAGATGTTCATCCTCAGTGGAGGTTGGACTATGAACCTTGCAGTTCTAGTTCAGTAAGTTGGCTTAAGTTGGATTTTTAAAATCACTATGTGATTAATGCTTTTTGATTAATGGATCCTAATTCACTAATGGTTGATCCTTTTTAATTTTTCCAGTGCAATTTCAATGAAATGCTAAGCATTACTCAGTTACTTGAAAAAATTCAATGCATGATCTTGGAATCTACAGATCATGAGCAAAGCGGACTATTGAAGTATATCATTCAGAATACTACAAAATATTGATTGAAGCCAAAACTTGAACCTAAAGTCTTACAATCAAGTAGGGGAAGGCCAAAATTGACAGATAAGTGCAAGAACTATCTTTTTTGAGCCTGTTGACAAACAACTCAAGGGGGAAAAAAGAACTAGAAGGGCTCCACACAAGAAAAGACAAAAGATTGTAAGTCTTTTCTTTTGGGATATGTTCATTTTTTTGGTTTAATGAACTTAGTAACTAATGATCAATTTTTAGTCAAAGTTGGCAGAATCTGAATATTAACTTCATAGTTCAGAGGAAGAGACTGAAAGTGAATCAGGATCACATAATTTGGAATCAGAATCCTGTTCAGAGGAAGAGAACATGCAGCAAAGCTCACCAGAAGCTCATCTTTGGTGAGTATTCATTCAATTGATCTGATTAAAGAAATGAATAATAAGTTAGTTTTTCATGATAGGAAACAAACATGAAATACCTCAATGAAATGCCCAAGAAATTCCAGAAGTTCTTGGGCAAGTTTTGGGATCAAATTGGAGATGGGAATTGCAGATTTAGAGTAATTTCTAAATCCCTTGGTTATGAAGAACATGGCTGGTTTAAAGTTAGGAAGGAAATGATTGAAAAATAATAGAAACATAAAGCATGCTACATTAAGATGCTTGGTGGTGCAAAGGAGGTTTAAAAGATTAAAAAAAGGCTTGATGATGAAGACATTAATAAAAAGATTCCATCCTCAAAATGGCTGGTGAATTAGATATGGGTCAAATCATAGCAGAAACATATTCCAAACCTATATGTTTCATTTCATTGGAGTCATGTGATACTTATACTCCAATGAAAAATGGTGTTAATGATCAATCAGATCCAATGTTCATTTCCTTTGTAAACAATAACCACTGGGTTCTATTAGTACTTGAGGGAGAAACAATTCCAATCCCTCCCATTTTAGAAAAACCATGTTCCTTGATTTTTAAAAAAGCCTCTGGTTGGGTTGATCATCTCAAAGATCAACTGCAAATGTATTCTAGATTTTAATAGACTTTGACTTCATTTCTTCATTGGGTTTCATATAAATTTCAATTCTAATGCAACTAACTAGTTCTATTAATATAAAGGGTTATCACATTTTGAACATCATTATGTTAAATATTTTGAGTTAACATCATTATATTGAGTGTTTTGAATGAGATTTTAATGGTAAGTCAGTTCAACTTTTGTTGGGCTGATTACATCACAAGCTGAACTTATGTTAAGCTTGGGATGGGATCAGCTTAACATAAGTTGAACTTGTTTTTTTTGGTGTTCTGAATTTAGGGCTGGTCAAAAGACTGGTATTTGTTTTGGCACTTTTACTTTAGGGCTGTTCAAATAACTTCTTCTATTTTTTGCCTGCTCAAAAGACTGGTATTTATTTTGGAACTCTTACTTTAGGGCTGTTCAAAGACTTATTTAATTTTTTGGCCCTTTTACTTTAGCGCTAGTAAAGTTGAACTTACTTCAGGGCTTGTCAAGTTACTTGTATTTTTTTTTGTGTTTTTACTTTGAGGCTTGTCATGTTAATTGTGTTTTTTTGGTGTTTTTAGTTTAGGGATAGTTCAGTTACCTGTTTTTTCTTTGGGTCTTTTTACTTTAGAGCTAGTCCATTGGATAGTCCCAGTTTTTTTTCTTTTTTTCTTTTTATCTATTTTCTTATTTTTTTGTTTTTTTAACCAAAAAATCAACATTTTTGATTTCTTTGATTTTTTGGTTGATTCCTGTTTTTTGGAAGGTTTGTTTGATTCATGAGTTATGTTAGTGCCCTTGCATTCCATTTTTTTTTGGCTCACCGCGTTCTTGTGGCGTGTTGGCTGCCACACGACTACATTTGAGCCATGTACAACTACACATGGCTTGAATGTAGTTGTGTGGAATCCAACATGCCATTGGACCAGGCTGGGTAGGCCCTGAAACTCTTTGAGCCGTGGGGGGTTTTTACATGGCTTGGATTGGACTGTGTGGCATGCCACACGGCCCACTTTGAACCGTGTCCAGGGCTCAATGAGCTGTGAATTTAACATTACCCTTTCATTTTTTTGTTTTGGGAAATGTTAAATTCACGGCTCATTGAGTCATGTTCACGGCTCAATGGGCCTTGTGGCACCCTACACGACTCAAATGAGTCGTGTTGCATGCTACACAACTCAAATGGGCCGTGTGGCATGCTGCAAAACTCAAATGGGCCGTGTGGCAAGCTACACAACTCAAATGGGCCGTGTGGCATGTTACACATCCCATTTGAGTTGTGTGGCAGGCTAAACAACAAAAATAAAGTTCTGTAGCCTCCACTAAGTAATAAATAATTAATAATAAATAATAAATAATAAATTATAAATTATAAATTATAAATGATAAATTATATATAATAAAAAATAAATAATAAACAATAAATAATAAATAATAATAAACAGTAAATAATAAATTATATGGAGTAGTGTATGGGACCATTACACATCCCATTTGAGTTGTTTGGCACGCTAAAAAAGTTAAATCAAGTTGTGTAGCCTCCACTAAATAGTAAATAATGAGTAATAAATAATAAATTATAAATTATAAATAATCAATTATGTATTATAAATAATAAATTTTATATAAAAAATAATAAATTATATATAATAAATAATAAATAATAAACAATAAATAATATATAATAAATCATAATAAATAATAAATTATATATAATAAATAATAAAAAATAAACAATAAACAATATATAATAAATAATTATAAATTATAAATTATAAATTATAAATTATAATT